>MQUG01003071.1:0-431962 GCA_007213375.1 Steinernema feltiae | reverse complement strand
AATTCATGTTTGGCGCGTGAAGGCGTGGATATTGTTTGTCCACGGCGTCAATACATCAATTTTGAAAATTGCGCACACAAACACAACTACCCAACGAACCAAACGCCGCAGTTTTGTTTATTGGAATGAGACGATTTTGTCTCGAGTTGCATTTCCACCTCGAACCAACGCGGCCGCTGGCAACGATGGCGACTCCAATTGAATTGTGTACACAGACGAGCGCGCGCGCAATCAGTTGGAATTCTCGTTTTTCGACCCAAAAATGGAATAAAGACTGCCGCCTGGAGAGCGGCCGCGCGCGCGCAGATCAAAATGACTCGTTTCCGTCCTCAAAGAAGAAGAAACAAAAGAGCGAAACCGAAAACAGTTGGTGGGCGAGCGTGGGGCGCCTACGCCTCGCCACAAATTCTCTGTCGTTTATTTGACCAATTGTCATTGTAAGGCAGACGCCTTCCGATTCAATCGGCGGCGCCCGCGCGCAATCCGCCCTGCGGCGAGGGTCTCTTTGTAGTATTTTGTCCACTCTAATCCGTTCATTTTCAATTTGTTGGTAAATAACCGCTGACTCGTGAAGACGTGTCTGTTACTTGCCCCCAGAACAGCTATTTTAGGACTAGGAGAGTGCTTTATGAATTGTTTGTAATCCAAAATTCTCAAAAATACTGATATTTTGCCGAAAAGGCCTGTACTTGAGTGTTCTTTCATTTATAGTACGCCTCCATCACGAACAACGTATTGATAGTTCACTCCGAAAACGGGTTTATTCTAAAATCCACAGGCCTTACTTCCATTTCCGATTTCTGTCTTGCAAAGCGCGTCTGTCCAGTATTCTAAACTGATTGTGAGCGGTTCACCTTGGCGTTACAATTTGATGCGACAGTCTTTGACCGATCAGTTCCTTTATGTTGGTGAATGCCGCTTTGCACAGGAATATTACAATCGGTCTCTGCGTGCTTTAATGTTTTATGCGGTGTTCTTGCAGCGGCGGTGTTGGTACAACAATGACGTGCATTTTATCGATAAATCGCTCTTTTTTGCTCGCATCTGAAATGGATACGGTTGGGAATCATTGCAATTTGGGGTGGATATTCGATTGATACCAGCCGCTTTGAAGACAGAAGGGTTAGGACTGTCTCTTGCGTTTCCGTTGGTCAATCAACCAACAATGTGAATTCAAATCCTGAACAACACTCTAGTTGACGGCTCTAAAATCCGATTACCAGTATCCGGTAAACACATGCGTCACACAGCAATTTACAGTAGTCAATCAAGAAATGACTACAACAATTTGTGTAATTTGTATCCATTTTGAAGAGTCATGCTCGACAAATCATACTTTGAACACGATATAATGAAAATCTTTTGAAATTTGTGTTTGACTTTCAAATACCCGTCAGCCGCATTCCCTTAAAGAACAGCTGCAGATTTGCGAACAGCATCTCTCAGGTTGCAACCAGTTCTGGTCAACAAAATTCTGTTTTCTTGTGCGTTGAAATATGAGGTGTGCCTAGCAGTAGAGCAAGGACTGAAATGCCGTATTCGCTTGTTAAATGCTAATTAATACTCATGGGAGTACCGTAACGTTAGCTACAGAAACAAAAGATTTTTATGTGCCTCTCACAGCTGTAACTAAGATTTTTCGAGATGCATGCTACTCAGCAATTGCCAGATCAAGGTCACAGGATACAATGTATCGACAGTTCTGTTTTGACTAGCTGCCCTTTCGACCGCACCCCAAAACCGCCCTCTCTTTCGCTTTGCTCATAAAATGCGACGATCGTGGTTACGGTACAAGACAAAAAACGTCTCCGCTGCCCCGACACAATGTCAACACTCTGTTTTTGCTCTGTTTTTCACGGTCTTCAGATCGTTGTTATGTTTGTAATGTTATGCATTCAACGGCGGATATGCAGGTGTTGTTTTGCGCGCCGTTGCTTTGAACAAAACAAACAAACGCTCCCTGAATCGGCGGCCATCTGTCTTCTATCGTATAAAGCAATGTGTTCCTTCCTATCTGATAGTAGTATAAGTATCCTTTGTTCCCGTAGCGGAACAACTCGCTTCCTTACCGCGCGCACTTTTTGCATTTGTAGCCACAGTTTGTGCGCGCACCTCAAGTGCGCTGTTGTGGTCACGGAAAAACTCGCGTGGCACTCTGAACAAAAACAAACGTGGCACTTGAGCCGACGGAACAGACGGAGCGAAAACGTGTAAACTCCGATTTTTGCTGCTCCGAAGACTACTTGCGTGGCACTCTGCGTGCGCGCGAAATTCGATAATTCTACCCGCAGCCTCACGGGTCTCTCTGCTCGCTCCAAAGGAGAGAAGACATATATCCCCGCAGAGGGGAGAAGTGAGCTATTGGAGCGAATGTCTCCCTCCGTGGTTGTTATCGTCACTAAGCGTACCCGCATTCGCCTTCGCACAAGTCACTTGCCCACTCAACAGCCTCGTTTTCGCTCTCTCTTCAATTCTCTCCCTTTTTCCTCCCGCTCGCGGTCTTTTAATTTGCATAGTTAATCGGCGCGGGATTAGAGCTCGTCTCGCGTCAAGTTATTTACGTATTACAACTGTCCACCGGTGCTGCGAAGAGCTCGCGAGCTTTTGTGTGCGTGTGTATGTGTGCTGTAATTGGCGCCGGCCGGCCGCTTCCAGATCACTTTGAGATAAGAGGGCTAATCGCTTTGAAATCGTTGACATTGCCTTTTTGTTTTTTGCAATTGTGTTCAGTCGCGCCTTGGGGCTACATTCACGCGCTCTCGTTCCTCTACTAATTTTTTGATTATCCTTTTCTCAACTTCAACTGCCTTCAAAAGCTCACTTTGCAAGACTTTTAAGTTATTTAACGGCTAAAGTACAAGCTGCTCATTGACTCATGTACAGTTTGTACTAGTCAATTTTCGCGTCACGCCGCAAATGGCGGAGCACTTACTTCCGCGTCGCACTCCAACTTGCCGTGCTGGAAGGCACGTATCCCCTCGTTCTTAAGTTCACTTATTAGCCTTTAAGTTCTTGGAACTTGGTGACTAATAGGCCATTATGATTTTTGCGCATTCCGAGAAGAAGTCGGGTATTAACTGAGGGTCGACAACTAAAGATCACCCTGCCAGTTGGCATCGTTTTTATTTTTGCATCTTTTGCTCCGCGTTCACCGCAAACAGGTGCATAGAGAATATAACTGATAGGTCTGATCGTGCCAACGACGTAAGCGCAGGCTTAACTGCTCCTGCTGCTACTGCCGCTATTCTTCCGCGCTAATACTGATTGATGTGCATTTCCTAATATTAGAACTCCAAAAGTAATAGAATCCCCACTTTACACAGAGGTTCACTTCCGCCTCTCCCCCTCCCCTCAGCGCCATGTTCAAAGAGGCAACTTGCGTTGTTGTTGTTTTTTGGCATCTAATCGAATAAGATGCTTTGCGCGACCGTGCAGTAATTAAACTTATTTAGTTAATGAGAATGCGATTCGGAGAAATTCTTGAATCGGGTAAACAATTTTCGGAATGCGGTAAACAGCGCGTTTTTCTTGTTGCCGGCTGTACATTAGCGATTTCATGCGTAATCGCTAGCGCTAATTCGTAGTCAAGTCGCGGATGAGCCTGTTCCTGAGCTGCTACTTATGCTAGTACGGTCATATATAGTACGATCATTAGGAAGGTAATTAGGAAGTCAACTGTAAGATAATTCGAGCAAATTTAGCAGGCATTGCATTATTGAGAAATTCAAATTGGTGTGGTGACTGAATTGGAGGCCTCTAATAAACGACTCCAACTCTAACATATGGCTTTATAAATCTCAGTAAAGTTGAAAATTAAACTTATTCTTCAAGCTTTCAATCTATTTTGTTCACAGCATTACCAACAATGCCGAATTCTGCAGTTTCTTCCACAATTTTTGCAGCCAATTTTGCACGAATTTTTGTTGCTCAGCGAAAAGACAAATCCGCATCTATACTAAATGTATCGGAGCCATTTGTCATCACCAAAAAGGCGGTGCGCCGCTAATGCACATTACCACTTTTTACAGTTTCCCGCCTAGCCGACAGCGTCCATGCATTCATTCGAACGTCCACGTTCGCTCTGTTCCTTGCTGCTAGCGTCAGAGGGCTTCTCGGCTTGCTGAACTAGGTCTCGCTTCCATATGCGCATTTGTAATTGCCACAATAGGGTCGATCGATGCGATTTATTGCAAACGGTCGTGACCAAATGAACGCTGTAATTACAATGCGGGAGGTTGAAACCGATAAGAGCTCATTGCCGCAGCCGCTGCTCGCGCCGGTCGTGTTGAATTGTAATTAGTTTTTTTTTTTTGCACGGCGAGCTGACCGGCGGCTCCTCTGTTGCAAAAAGCAAACGACGACGAGGATTTTTTTGCCGTTTTTTGCTAAACTTTCGAGCCCACACGCAGCTATCATAACACAGATTGCGTCTCCCGCTTGGTGTGCTCTCTTGACCAAGCTATAAACGACTTGGTCGTTCATTGATTCAGAGTTTACATAAACAGTCTGTTATGGCAGACAGAGTGCATGGTCTTTTCATGTAAACAATCCCTGGACATAAAGCACTCAAATTTGGTTAGTCTGACCGAGAGGTCGTTGATCTCATTTGATCTTTTTTGTTTGTTTTAAACGACTGTTTGCTTTGTATTCCGAGGAACGGCGAAAAGGAAGAGATACTTGTAGAATGTAAGCGTGTTCCATTCAATTCAATTCCCTGTAATCCAAAACCAAAATGAAGTGCTACTTGAAAGTACCGATTCCCATTTTTGTGAGCTTTGCGGTAACATCAAAACACACTTTTCTCAATCAATCTGTCAGTTTTTGGTTTCTTTTTACATGCACGCGCCACCATTTGACACTTTTTGTTTGTTCTCAACGATTATTTACTTTGGATTCGATGAAACGGCGCAAAGAATAAGATACGTGCGCTATCAGAGCATCAGCAGTTTGGATGTTCGCTGCAATTGGATACCGTACCGCACTGATGAACTCGTTGAATGTAGCGTTCATTTCCACTCATTTTTTACATTTTGTATAGTAGTTTGCTTATTTCTTCTCCAAAATCATCAACAGAGTGTCATTGCACCGCGCTGACTCACTGCTGGCCGCCAGCGCGCACACACGCGTTCTCTTATCCGCGTCATCGTTTCAATTTTCACTGTAATTCGAACGGCTCCGTTGCAGAGAGCGAGCGAAATCCCTTTTCGCATCGACGTTCTCGTCAATCTCGGTGCGGGTGCACGCAAGCTCCGCAGAAGATGATAGCGTCGTCTCGTCAGCTGTGATCCTCCAACAACCACAAACGACCGTGTTCCGCAGTGGCGAAAGCCTCTTCCTGTCCGACGACAACATGACTACCGCTGTTTCCAAGCCGTCTGATGCGATTGTCAGGTGAGTGTTTGTGTGTATGCGATAGGGTGGGAAATGTGGCAAGAAATGAGACACTAATTTGCTTTGTGCGGGTCACATGTGCCGAGGACTCGTCAACACGTACATTACCAGCGATTTTCGATACACAACGAAATCACCAGACCGCCTACCGCCTAGAACCGATTGTTCCCGAAAGAGTTTCACAAGATGTGTTTCCGCTTACGAAATCGGCCACATATAAGCAACCAAGAGATCTTTCTTTAGGCCGTAACTGTCTCTGTTTGAGTAATCCTCATAGGAGTTGGAATGTTTTGCGAGCTTTGACTACGTGTTTTGACGGACGAGCGAGAGTTTTGCGCTGTGATTTGCGAGCGAAAAAGAAGCATTTTGATGAAAACGCGTTAAATCCCACTACATCAAGCTCGAAAGCGAAGTCAAATGGTGGTGGATAGTGTAATTTCCTCAAACGATTCATCACTTTCGACCACTTCGACTCGTTCTTTAGGAGCTTTTTGTGACTTCCGTCTTTTCTGAGGTCAGGAAATCGCCATTTAAATGAGTAATGGTCTCATGGGCTGAGCTTTGAACTATTCTAAACTCTAGAAAGCTTTGGAAGCATTTTAAAGCCTGAAGATGGTTCACATTTGATTAAATTAGCCCTATAGAAGTAGCAACAGCTTTGCAGCCAATCTGTTTTGATTTCAAAAATCCAAAAATGTTGATAAATGGGTTTTCCCTCAAATGTTTTCATCCAAGAAAAGCCGACATTTTGTGAGCAATTGCTTTGTGCAAAGTGTCGTTTTTCCATTAGCAATTCATCATATCCGCATGACATTTCACACCACTTTTTCAAAGTGTTCTTTTGGACCCTTTCATGACTGATCGGAAGCAAATGATGTCGGCTTCCTTCCTTTTTTGGCATCGTCATCTTCGACGATCACAAAGAACACCGGAAGATGCTGTTTTCCTGGAAAATTACACAGTTTTCGATCACACAAAACACCTCTGTTTGTTCCGAAAATTGCGCAAAATTTCATTTTTAAGAAAACGAATAAAACTGAAAAAGATAGCCGGAAGTCAACAAATCGTGCGAAATTGCAGACGTTCGGGAATGAATTATTCAATTGAATTGCCGTATTCCAATCGGCGTCGCTTTCGTGCGAATTGCAAATTCTCACATGTCGATGGGAAATTCTTTGTAAATTATTAAATGTCCGCACGTTAACTTGTCGCGCGCGCAGCTGATGCTGTTTCATGGCGTTTTCCGCATTAACGCATTCAATCGTCTATGCGGCACGTCGTCAAAAATTCATTGGAATTCTCGTTCCTTGTCAACGAGTTAATTTCCACACATCAGCCGTTTGCTGTGTTCTCTTTTTTTATCTGAAATGCAATCAGTCAATTCTGTGGTAAACAGTCTCCCTCGCGCTCCCTCTCTCTTTTTTCTGTCCGAACAGATCACAAAGATCAAGGTTTACTGCAAGTCGAGGATGTTCGAGAACGATTCAGAGAGATTTCAAACAGTCCCGTGTTATTATTAGAACATTTGCAAAGACAAACAGACTCGCTTAGACGGCCTGTCAACATACAGCGGCATCCGCACTCTATTTTTAGCTCCGCCACTAAGGATCATACCTAGTGGCTTTGCTTGTGCTGTTTTCCCAAATTCGGCGACGTCTGTTTTCCCATTTGCAATCGGGCCAGCCACCAATCGACCGAGAACACTTGTGTCGCGGCGGCGACGTGCAGCTCAGTGCTAACGACCAAAGAGCGCAACTCTGCGAGCCACCACGTGAGCGAGTGGCGACATCCAAAATGCGCGCGCAATGTGCCCTGAAGCAGCGGTTGATCGGTGATTGGTCATTGGAGACCGGCAGGATCTGTGTTCGCTGTGCTCTGCGGTTTTTGTGACAGACACAGCGTTGCCTGCGGTGCCTGTGTGCTGATCGATAAGGATTCGTGTTGCTGATTGTGTTGTTGCTTTGAAATCATTGATTTACGCTAAGCGGTCCGTCTTTTTGATAAAAGTTGCGAGCGCGCATTGGTAACGCGAATCGTCGGTCGAGATTTCTGTTTTCTGGTCTAACTTTTTGGTATTTTCAAGTTTTTTTTAAGTGCAATGTTACCATCGTATAGTGCATGTTTCATGATCCGTCATAGATAGCAAACCAGCAGGTTGCAGAATCGTCTGAATTTCATATCCATGAAAGACCAGCTTCCCAGTATTAAGCAAAAATTTGATTTTTTTTGTTTTCTCTTTTGTTTTGTCCACTTCTTTCCTTTCGAACCAAACATAAGAAGCTTAGCAAGTTCCCGTGCGTCATGGCCCTCAAATCCGCGCAAAAGCTCACTTATCTGAACTTTTGTCACATCACCAAACGGTCAAATGTCACTTCATAACCCAATTTATGACACACACTCGCTGAATTGTGCACTGACTAATGCGCACCGAGAGCGTCGAACATGATGTAACGATGTCCTTTTGTGCAGCGCGCTCTGTGCAGAGTTCATCCGAAAGTGATTTTGTGCACTTTCGAGAGGATAAAGAAGAGAAAGTTGATCGTTTCGGCTAAGCGAGACGCTCGCCCCTTCAACAGCGAACAAGTAAATCTCCGCTCGCGTATCTTTGATCGCATCACTCTAATCGCACTCTCTTTCTGTGTCCCACCAGAAGCGCCGTCACGTATGTTTACAATTTGTTGCGCAACGCTGTTTTCGCATCGTCGCCTATAGCTCGCGCAGCTCGCAGAACTAATAATCGTCGCCGAATAGTGTTTTAGCAAACTGGAGAAGTTTGTCAGAATCCTACAGTCACGTCATCGATTCATTGTTTGAGAATTGTGCACCCCGTTCGGTAGGCGAATGATGAGTCAATCTGTCGTCGTCCGATCGCATCGTCATTTCCGATGCGAGGACGACAGCACCCCGTAGAGCGTCAATTTGGTAGTTTGATTTTCGGGTTTTTCAAGGAAGGCGGTTCCCGGTTGATCTCTCAACTGTCGGAAAAAAGAGTCAGACTGTTATCCCACTGTGTGAGAGAGCGCCGCTTCGCGTTTCAAAACGTCACTATTTACCCATTGTCACTTGAGAAGATCCGCTTAAATTCGCATCATTCAACGTGTGAGCTCTGTTTACTCACGTCTTACGCCCGGTCCGCTAGGCGTTCTCTTTGTGTTCCTAGCCGCACTTACTTAATTAAACGTTGGGACCGTCGCCGGCAGGTACCACCTAGACACCGAGGCGCCTTGGCCCGAGTTTCGACTTGTGCCAGTTGACACTCTGGCGTGTTTTTCCATCCGCTCGCGCTGCTACTTAGGCGTCCGTTCTTGTGCATCAGCAGCAGCAGCGGCAATTCCCAAAGTTAGACGTGCCTAACAACCTTGACCTGAACATCGCTTCCCGTCGTCTTTATTACCGTTCTCGCATTGTCGACCGTGTTCCTCTTTTTTGCTAAAGTAATGAGCTTGCCGATTGTCGGTTTTCCATCAGTTTTGTTAATCAACATTGATTTTCGCATGTTCTATGTAATTTAGGCATGCAGAGCCCCTTAACAGTGCTAAATGAAAAGAGCACCTCCTGACCTTCCCACAAGCAAAAACCAGAAATTCATTGTATTGTCATTTCACTTGGTATTGCCATCCTGTTCTCGGGGAAAATCAATTTATTTTAAGAATTACTTCTTCTGGAGATGAGATCGTTTTATTGAAAATCAAGATGTCTAGATCGTTCTCCACCTAGTTTTTTGTCCTTAATCTGGTTTAGCAAATTACAACATTTTTTATCATTGCCATCAATCTGATGTTTTGCGAGTTTCTCTTTTTCAAGAACAACAATCAGTTCACTTTTTGGCAAAAACAAAAGTCCAACTGTCATCCTTCATTTAACAATTCAATCAGAACGATTGGCGCTGCCAACAACATGTGCATGCGTGCCTTTTTGCAAAGTCACATAACAACAAACGGCAGCAGCAGCAGCAGCAACCAAAGATGCGTCTGATGATAAGAGCGCACCTGACTGTGTTGACCTTTGAACAAACAAAAACCAAAAATATCTGTCTTGTTGACTTGCCTTCAGTTTCCAATCTGATCATTGAGGAAACCAGTGATTTCTGGCTTAGTCTTAGCAGAAATGACTGTCAGTTAGTCTTTAAATTTAAATTTTACCTCAAGATGCGCACAATTAACGTGTTTTTGGTACTTTTGCTGAAAAACCAAGTTGACAGTTCCCTACATCTAACATTTAGAACATTTAAACATTGCATTTAAAACAACTGCTGGTAAAAAACCGGCTAACGCCACGAACGAGAAGTTCCTCTTTGTTGTTGTTTTCATCGTTGGAGATCATTTGTTTTTCAGCAAAATTCAGAAAAACAAATTTTGCACAAATTCGCTTCCAAATTGCACTAAACTATTCCGAGTATGCGTGCGGCACCACGAGTGGAATGTAATCTCGATGATAAGTGCCAACTCGATTGTCTGGTACACCCATACCCTGCACGCTAAGCCGCTCTAATCGCCTCAGAGGCGTCAAATATGGTAATGGGTGCAATGGCGATTCGGTGCACGCGATGGGAGATAAAAAGTGCAAAGACTACAGTTTGAAAGATTCCACGTCGAGTGAATCCAGTCGCAGCATCATGCATTATATATGTGTTCATTCGTTTTGCGGACAAAAGCCAGAAGCTTGTCATTTGTTGTCTGAAGCGTGTTCGTTCACTTTATTTTCCCACATTTTCCACCCAGACGCACTCGCATTTTGCTATTAGCGCGCGTGCGGTCGTATATTTGAGGGCTCGTAAGTCAATTAGGCTGATGTGCGCGAACGTTTTCGATTCTCAACGCTCTTGGCTTCAGTCGTCTCTGAAAAGTACACGAAATTAGACAAAATTTGAGTTTGCTCGCTTTGAACAAATTTGTACTTTAGTCTTTGTTGGTTCTCTTTTGAGATTTTTTACGAGCGTGAGAACGACTACTTGTTGTGTCGTGTGCGAATTGATTAGAGTTGTTGCTGTTCGCTCGGCCAAAGATTCAACGTGTGTGTGTGTTTCAGTGTTCAATGTAGAAAACACGTGGTCTCTTTTTCGCGTGGTTAATACGGCCTGTTCTCGTTAATGAGGCAGAGACAAATGGCGTTGTTTTGTTGTTTTTGTATCAGGGTGTGTTTGAAATAATGAAAATGATTGTCGTGTTCCTTATTTTGTTTCTAAAATGTTCTAAATTAGCGTAGCGTAGTACGGTAGCTTCTTTAGACTTCTTAATTTTTCAAATTGGAAGCGGAAAGCTTGAGCTTTTTTAAATTTGCCAAATTATGATCACGACATTAAGCCGTACAGCATTTTTTTAACCAATAGCGCTACCCGCCCACATACTCTGAAAACTCGAATTCTCAATTTTTGATGAAAATTATTTCGTTTATTGCCTCCGGGAAACTTTATGATTGATTAACGACGACACTACTTCCGCAATAGCAAAAAAAACGTGAAAACTACGGTAGGTCTTGCGCGTAGCCAGCTGATCACGTGTTAATTTTGAGACAAAAAAAGAGCCAAAATTATTACAACATCAATAACAAAGTGAGAAGTGAAGCCAGAAGGACGTGGGTGTCTTTACTGTAACAGGTTAACGCACGTCTAGCGCGGGACAATTTAAGAAAGAAGAAGGTGGGTGCTATGGTCTTCACAGGCAAAGATGGTCGATGGTCGAGGCGTACTCGTCAACTCAGCCCGCGTCTAAGCGACTAACCGGTTTCTTCTTCACTCCTAAAACAGGGCCTCTGAGCGTTTTATGCTCTGTCTCGGTCGTCGCTTGGCGCGTTTTCTTCCGCTTTGTTCCATTTTGCTTTTGTTCATCCATTCAACGCTACCCTCATTGACCAAACTATCCATTGAGAGAGAGCCTTAATGCTACGACCATTGACCAACCGCCCGCCGAAAGCATTAATAATAACGGAAAATGTCATGGAAAATGTTCTATTCGTTCGATGTCGTGCCGAAAGTGCACAGGCGGGCGTCTTGTTTGCTTAAGAATGACGATTTTCAGTCTTTTCATTCACCCTAGTAGCGTTTTCAAGAAATTCGACTTTAAAATTCTGCGCGGCTGTGGGAGGATGCGTGGATAAGCCCTTTGGTGCTTTTAGTGCATTTCTGTGAGATGCCCGAGACTAACGACCAGTTTCCGGTCTCATAGAAATCATATTCTTCAGTTCTTCTGTGTGCTATTGTCTCTGAGCAACAAACCGAACGACAGCGCGTCTCTTTGTAATTAGGTTTATTCAAATACGCATTAAAAAACGAGTTCCCCGCAAAGAAAGCGACCAATGTATGTCAATTACCTTAATTTCACAAAGATTACGGTAATCGCGTCGACACGACGTTCGCACCCCGTTGTCCAGGAACTAGATTGTATCTTTGCTCTCTCGTAGTTGGAGACAGCTTTTCCGAATTGATTCGACGAAATTGTGCTCAATGCAATTAATTCAAATTCGGTCATAATTGCAGTGTGCTCGTAAAATTGTTTCTCGCTTATTAGTCTGAGGAACGCGAGAAACCGATTCGTCATTGCGCGAGTACGGTAGCGGCGCTCGTTGTGCCGAGTACATTATTTGTGTTCTAGCCATAATGACTTTGTTTAATAGCGTTGGCTCACGGCTCTCTATGCTCTATGAAACGGCGGCTCTAGTTCCTTCGTAGTAAAAGCACTTTGTTCAGGCGTAATGAAATCCCGCTAATGTCGCGAGTACTCTAAATTGGTGTCCAGTTGAGTTTAAGGACGACATCTCAGTCAAGTGAAGATGCGATCGTTGAACGTTTCACCGCTCTAGAGGATTATGTTTGATATTTGCATTTGGAAATATTTGCGTTTCTCGCAAAAACGGCTGCGCTTTGAGGTTAGAACCACAAAGATAACCCTGATTTGGCTAGTTACATTTTGCTGTGCTTACGTAAGCCCCTGAGGAGAGCTCGGATGTAAGTGCTTGAAGATGCGCCTATTTTTGGCATTTTAATGTCAGCAATCGCGCACGGGATAGAACAGAAGACAACAGTTTACGTTGTCAACATTAAAAATAAGTTTCTTAGACGAAAAGTGCGGATTTATGTGTGACAATGCATACTAAAGACCGCAATGACATTAATTTGTCCATTTGAGTTAGAAATTACGAGGAGGAAGTGCGATTGAGCGCATAGGCCAAGTAAGTAAGAAGATATTGTAAATGGCAAGTGCTAATTTCAAGGTCACCAAATCCTAACATCGCTCCCTGGCGTTCTATGATCAACCGTCGTCGGAATCGAAAATGTTTTCGAGCCTTGCACGCATCACATTACAGCTGTTTTGAAATAGTTTGATCCAGTGATTAATCATGTCTGCTTGTTACACGAAGAGCAACGCGTCGCTTTGAACTTTAACTTGACACCGAGCGGTCTAGACTTGTGGTCGTCTTGCCTCAGAGGAGGGAAACCCCCAAAGTTACTCAACAGCTGACACAAAAGCGTGTTGCCCAACGCCGCAGGACGTTCCTTCCGGTTTCACTTTGTCTTTGATCTCTCAGATGCACAAGGTGTTTCTCTTGGTAGCGCCGCGCAACGCACTCGGGCGACCGGTTGCCTCCTCCTCTGTTGGGAGGTGACGCGAAACCGGACCAGTTCAGTCAACAATCCGGGTGGTTGCTTTTCATTACTTAAAACTTCTGCTACTTCTACTTCTTTACTTTGTTCACAGTCAGCGGTTGTGTATCGTACTTGAACTGGCTGGCTCCTCTGTTCTTCTTCTTCAAATTTCCATTCAACTCGTGCAGGCAACTGATAACGAATGTCTGCTCGCCCATTTCCAAGATAACCCACTATTGTGCGTCGTTGTCTGTTAGGGGGAAAGGTGACTGTGGCCGACCGGATATCGCGTGATAGCAATAGTCACAATGCGAAGTAGTATAATAATAATAATAGTAATGGGTTGCTGCTGTTGTTCCTTTCACTTGCAGTCCTAACGGAGCAGCTGTTTTCTTTCCGCCTGGTTTTGGCGACAGCCCAATCCAGCTGACAGATACATTGCGTGCGTCGCCTCCGGGCGGATAGACGACCGTGGCGGCAAAGGCCGGTTCAGTGGGTGGTGGTTGATGGACAAGCAAGCAAGCGCGCGATCTGGGTTGATCTCATATGGCGTGCGCGGGCGAGTATGCATGCGTTTCCGCCCAGAAAACTCTTCCTCTGACGTAATAATACCAGCCAACGGGTCTATCTTCTTATCAGGTGTCGATACGGATGTAAACTTATTGCACTACGCACCAGCCGGAAGAACTTCTTAGCCTCTAGGTCATTGGTCTTTACAATAGTTCTTATCTTCGCTGTTCTCTGTGCCTACGAATAGTTTGCACTCTTTAGTCATTGAGTTCTTCTTAAGGCGGCTGAGCACTTTGGGGACTTCATTAAGCGGCCATCCATATTTCCTCCTTGCTTTCCCCACCCCGTGCACTTTTTCTCGTCCTCATTGTATTCCCAGGCACGCCTTGTTCGAACGTCTTGGTCGTCTATAAAGGTTTTCGTACTTTGTAAATATGCTCCACTTCTCCACACGGTCGCCTGGCTCCTTTCTGCGCAAAACAATGAGTTGATTGTTGAAGAAGTGGGTAGTTCGCATGTTCGCTCGGTCGATGTTTTGATGCACTTCCGTCGTCGTCCGAAGAAAGGAGTGAAGATGGACTGTGGGAATTGCACGGCTATTTTTGGTACTTTCTTCAGGCAACCACAAACCGGTTGCTCTTTCCGGTTGCAGCCGCAATTCTACATCGTTCGTTGGCCTCTCGCGCAGCGAAGAGACGCTTCTGCTGCTGCTGCTGATTATTGTTTTTGTTCTTCCGTTTGCTCCTTAAAATCAGCAAAAAGAAGACAAGACGACCGCGTGTGACGGTTTGTAAACAGGCGCGAACTTGCGCCCCAGAAACTTGTTTTGTGGGTGGTCGTTTTCCAAAAGTGCGTTTTGACTTTTGCGCACACGCACGCAGACCCTCAGACAACATGTAAGTCCGTGCGACGCTCTAATTGCTCGAGAGAACACCGCCCCTTTCCTGCTTGCTCCGCTCTCGATTACCCCTCCCCACAGCTCCTCGTGCTCATAATCACTCACGCACGGATAGGGAGGGCAAATGCAGTCAGTCTTCCCTCCCATTCTGTTGCGAAATCACCTGTCCCGCGCATGTGTGATGCTAGGATTTGAATATTTACATCAATGTTGTGAAATGATTGTTTGTTATGAAACGAGCGCGATCGGTGTGTCAGCAAATAGTAGCTGCTGCTTAGCCGATTGCCGATTCGTGTTCAGCTGATTTGCAATTGAGCTCCTCGTGTGCGCGCCGCGCTCTGAACGAGTTCTGTTTCTAGAGAAGCGGCTAAGTGTAGCGACAATGATAGCCTTAAGCAGTGAGTGTTGCGGTGTCCTTTTTCACCTGCGGTGAAAAGCATTGTAGCTCTGTGATGATGTGCGCGAGCGGAGAGAACAAGTGTGACATGATTCAAATGTATCTGAGCCGCCCGAACGACAATAAGTTAATTTCCGGCGACGTATACGCATACGAGTCGCCACGTGTTGTTATGGAGCGCGCGTTGTGAGCAATCATCGTTCACGTCGTTCCACTTGTGCTGCTGTTCAAACGTTTCTCTCTATTCTGACGCATCCTCATTTGATTCATGCTTCATAAATCCAGTTCTTTTTTTCCTAATATTCGACTATTGTTTCAGAAGAGATATGGCCGCCACCGCACAGTCGCGTCCTGCCACCTATCACACACTTCCAACGGTCTATGATGTCCGCCGTATGCCCGAACGACCCTCAAGAGCGCTGATCGCTCAGGCGACCCAAGAACAACACCCGGATCTTGTGGTCAAGAATCGTCTCATGGAACGTCGCAAGAGCTCCGAGGAGCGTTTGTCGCGTCCGTGCTTTGAGGAGATTACCGAAGTCGACGAGGAGGTTCGTTTCAATTGTTTGCGCTTCGCACTAACTCAAACTGTTTGCAGGAAGCTTCAACCAGTGACTCATCGACGAGTTCCGAACGAGCGGATGGTCGTTCACCGTACGTGATGACTCAGATTCACTCGCCGGCTACCTACAACACTCATCCGTTGCTTAGTCCGAAGTTCATTCGCCGCTCGTCTGGCTCGGGTAGCGGGCGTTTGTTGCGCGGAAACAGCGATCCGATTGTGCGAAAACGCTCTTTGGGTAAGTGACTCATAGCAGTTCAAAGGGAACCTCTTGGGGGAACGTATACGGTATCATTAGTGAATCATCAAGATTATCCAAATGTTTTGACGTCGTTCCGCTTTGTAACCAATTCAAATCACATCGGAATGACCACCTTTTTGGTCCAATTCAGCAAAGTCATCACACATCACAGACTTTCTGACCAAAAACTAATCCAAGCTTTCAAAACCAAAAATATCCCCCTGCGCACAGAACAGACTTTCACTTTGGCGGATTGAACGCCAAACTCCTAATGAATTTCCTCTGCGTGCAATTCCGTGGAATTGGAACGCAAAAAGGAGTTCATCGAACAAACTAATTAACAGACTTTCATAACGGTTTTCTCCATTTGCAGGCTCGCTCAGCGACCGCTACCATGGGAACAGCTTCGACCAACTGGTAGTCGACTTCCTGAGTCTTCCGCCAATTCCAGAGGCCGGAACACCTGCTAGCCCTCATGAACGCACGACGACTGCTTCCAATGAGCACGAGAGACTTCAGTTCATCGACGAGAAAGACGATCTGAGTGACTCCTCCGAGTCCTCGTACATGACCGTCTAAGACGCTTTCGCACCCCAAAAATCAAAAACTTTGTACTCCACGTCTATTTACTCCTTTCCTACCTTGGCTGCGTCCATGGGTATCAATCCAATATTTGGTTTCATTCTTCGGTTTGTTTGTAAATACAACGATTTAGCTGTGGTTTAGCCAGCGCTTCCTTGCCGTTTGAACCACAGACCCTCGCTCGTTCCCCTCTTTGAACCCTTCTGTCCTCTTTCTTCCTATCTCGGTTCATCTTCTCACTATCTGCCTTTGCCTTTTTCGCTTCAGCGAAACAAGCACTCATCTCTCCTGGAAAGTCTTTAATTCTTTTATATTTCTCGATTTTTTTGTCGTTGGTCAAGTCGCTCTGTGTGCGTTGAAGCGCACCTCTCATGCGTTCTTTGAACACTTATTTTCTGTGAATTTTGGAAATTGTCGGTCGCAGATCGGAGAGTCTTCCTTCGTATGCGATTTGTTGTTTTGTCTCCTCTTACGATGGGGTTAATATTGCGATGAGCTTAGCTCATTACCCTCTCCTCTCCATTTGTCTCTATAGAATGTGGTATGTTCTGACCATTGCCAGACGGTGTTTTTAAATGAAATGGATGGTAGAAAAGAAGTAAATGGGTTTCTCTGATACTCAGTTGCCGCACTGTACATGGTGATTAGAGAATGCAGAGAAAGCACAGAGCATTTAAAATCTAGCAGGCCAATCCAGCAGGTAGGCAGGTAAGTGTGTACAAGGCCCAAAATGAAGCCTTCTCAGAACAACTTCAAGTTCAAATCTCAAATTCATTTGTTGATTTTCCTGCTCTAAAACGGTTTAAGAGGATTTAACCAGATTTTTTATGGCAAATTTGGCAAATTTGAATAACAATCACGTTTGAAGACCTTTAACTCAAATTCTAATCTTCTCTTCCAAAGGTTCAGCGAATCCGGATTGATGATGCACGTTTGGAGCGGCTTTCTACTTGAATGCTGGCCGTGGCTTAGTTATGAAAAATTAAGTGTTCAAAGCCATTTCAATGCATTAACGAAGGTGCTCTTGCTTCTTACTACTTATACAACGATCCCAATGATCAGTAGCACAGATCCAGTCTGGCAACACCACAATCACTGAGTGATTAGAGAATGTAGAGAAATCACAGTGCGTTCAAAATTGTGGAATCTAAGCACCACTACGTGTGTAGAAAGCCGAAAGTGGAACCTTCTCATAACACCATCTCAAATTAATTTGTTGATATCCGTGGTTTAGAACGTTCTAATCGGATTTGACCAGATTTGCTTATGTAATCCCAAAATTTAATAACAATGACGTTTAAAGACCTTAAACCGATATTTCAATCTTCTTTTCGAAATGTTAAGCTTGATGATGCACGTTTGAAGCGGCTTCCTACTTGAATGCTAATCGCGGCTTAATTATTGACACTGAAAATTTGTTTTTAGAAAGCATTAATCGTAAGTTAATGATTTGAAGCTCAAATCGATCATAAAAACAATAATAAAGCATTAACGAAGATGCTCCCGCAGCTCGCCAACTCATTGATATTCCACCCAATGATCAGTAGCACAGATCCTGTCTGGCAACACCACAAATCACTGAATTTTATGCATTTATGCGCATTGATTACACATAAACATGGGTGAGATGAGACGTTGAATACACACGCATAACTAGCTGAGATTGCAAAGACTAACGACCAACACCAATGCCTGATCCTACACCAATCGGTCCAGTGCCAGGGGCATCAACACCAACACCGCCGCTAAGACCAAAGATTCCACCTTTCTTGTCTGCAGAACTATCGTATCCGCGGCGGTATTTCTCGGGGTTTCCAGCGCCCAGGATGCCAAGATCAGCTCCAACGCCGACACCGACGCTGTCACCAACACCGGGAAGCGGGCCGACGTCGACTCCCCAACCAGCGTTCACTTCAAATCCTGGAAGCGCTCCGAGGCCAAAGCCGAAATGACCGTTGATGTCAACATGACCGGTGCCTTTGTTTGGATCACGACGAGGTCCAAGGCCAGGACCCGGTAGACGATGTGTGTTGATAACTTTGCAATACTCTGCGTATTCCTGAAACAAGCTCAATGAAGGATTACTGTATCGGAAACATCAGAATTGCGTTAAAATTGCGTGGGAATTGTGAATTAGAATCGAAACATCCCGACCGGAAACATTTTGCTTGTTTTTATTTTCGATGGTTTGTTCATTCGATTATCCCATTTTCACAATTTGTTGTGGGAATGTACGATTGATCTTTGAGAGCTCAGAATTTCACGGGCTACAGGGACCACAGTTGATCATTCGATGTAAACTGAGGGTACGCAACAACTCGGCGCCAGGAGACTTCAACAAAGCCTGGTATGCCAAAAACTAGGTTAAACGACCATGTCAATCAGCCTATGCTGAGCCTAGCGCGGAGTTGTCCTGCTTCGGTAAACTGATGAACACCATTTTAATGCTAACGAGACTTGTGTTTGGAGTCTACCGCAATCCACTAAAGCTATAAACAAAAGAAACAATTGAAAGTTGTTATTGTTACGTCTTTCCAGCTATGTTGCTGTCTAGCTTGACGGATAGCCTAGACTGAACCTGTCAGCAATCTGACGTCACTATTAGTGTGCATTAATCACTCAGTCGGAAAAAGTTCATTATTCGAGTAGAGATGGCACTCTGTGAAAACAGGGTTAGGTCAGCTGTTTTAAACATCATTGAACCAGCTTTTTGCAAACGTCCTTTTCAACGCCTCACCCTTCGTTTCTCCCTAATTTGTCAAATCAAGTTCTGCAATGAACAAAAATCATAAATAAACGAACCTGACAGAATTTGACCAAATCGACGCGGAGCGGCTTTGACGGCTGACACGTAAACGCAAACATTCCCTTCATTTGAGGACAATAGTCGGCTCCTTTCGGATAGAGAATCGGATACACGTTGTACATTGCTCCGCCAACAGCAGGACGATAGTAGCCTTGATGCCGTTGTTGGTGGTGTTGTTGTGCGGCCGTCTTTTCAATTGCTTTTTTGTGTTCAGCCACTGAGATTGGCGGTCTGTATGTGCTCGTTTAAGTCAACATAAGCAACCAAAGGAGAATTACCTTGTTGCGATCGTGTCAAAGGGAGAAGCTTCTTCAACTACGGAATTTTGATCGAACGGCGATGGCGGTTTACCCTTAACAGTGAGCAGATCATCGAGTCAAACCTGCTTCTAGAGCACTTACCGCGTCGTCACGTAATTTTGCTGCCGACAACGCAGCCATCGCTCGCGCTCTCGTTGTGTCTAAAAGTTTGAGTTTAAGTCTGCAAATCACGTATATCTTACCAATTGGTTCTTGCGGCTGCGCTACATGGCCGCGACAAAATGCCAGACCACTTTGACGTTTACATAGATAGTCGAGATCAGCGCTCCTTTTAACCGCAAATCCTGAAAATCTCGTTTTTCAACAGCGTTATCGACTGATCCTGACCTTCTGCTGCTTGAAATAGCGAAAGAAGGAGAGCGATGCAGGAGAGAATAAACGAAAGACTGTTTTGCCTTGACGACATAAGCGACTGTCGCGCCACCATTGGATGCGCGTGAACGAGCGAAACCAGAATCAACACCAACTGGCAGGCGATGGTGATCGACGGAAGAGCAATATGAACCGATGCGTCAAAAACCTATCTTCTGCGTTATATCTCTGTTTCTCGCGCCAGCGCTGACGTGCTGTTGCTGCTTCTTGAAAAACTAATCACGCGCGACTGCTGTAACAGGCTCTACTGGGTGAAAGAGCACGATCTTGACAGCAGGGTCACACACTCACATACACAACAAGCCGGTTTTTGTCGTTTCCTAATGTTTTTCGGCGTCAACTTTGAAATTAATTGCTTTGAAGTGATATGACGACCAGAAAATGTTTGTTCGCATTTTATTGAACTTGATAACTGATTTAGACTGCTAAGCACAGTGCTAACTCATTACTGAAACCATGCGACGTTTTGAAAGGCGTAGACATCGGCTGTCTGTAGTGGACTGCCACTAACGATTTTAAAAAACATGCACTGAAACAATTTGGACAGGTCATCGGATGAATAGTAGTCCGCCATCACCACCGTTGAGTCACGGCAGTAGTTGCTGAGTGTATGCATCATTGCGTTACTCAGTTGGAGTGGTGACTGCGATTTGTCGTCACGTTGATCACATAATAAATTACTAAATGCTTGGTCACTTGTGAAAAAATTCAGTAATTCGTTAAAATAGTGTTTGAAATTGCGCTAATTGAAAATGAGATTGGCTACTCACTACAAACGGATGAAAAAAACGCAGAAAGCACCAAGAAGATGAATAAAAGCTCACACAAGGTTCAACGTTTTCATATTTCCACTGTTAAATAGCTCCGATGCACATTTCATAAAATTCAATTTAAGTTAGAGGTAAAGAGACTTTCAGAACTTCAAGTTTTTATTTTGTATTGGACTGTTGGTGTTTAACCAGTCGCATCAATACCATTTTTTTGTGCTAATTGTCTCAAATTAAAAACAAAAAATAGAGCCAAGTCGCCTAGCTGCTGGTTGCCGTATCTGAAAAACTGACAACGCATCAATTTTTGAGAAGACGCACGAGCCATTTGGCTATTTTTGTGTTTTCCACTAAATCACGGCATCACTATAAACGGTTAGTTGGAACGTCTTGCAATCAACGTGTCTACAGTAGCGGCTTTGATAAGATGCCACAATTTTCTGCTCTGTCCGATCCTTTCAAATTTGGATATTTGCCAACCAATCGTGCCTCAATTTTAGGGAGTACACAATGTTCAAAGTGCAGACTTGAAAGTGCACACAATTTCTTATGTCTTCAGAACAAAATGAATCGTTTTTAGCAGTTCTTGACCAAGTGTTACGAGCTTGCATGATTCTAAACGTTTTTTTTTCTCCAACCGAATATCTATGTTCTAGCAGCTGTCCATCCGAAACGCATCCAACGTTCGCTGATCGACCCTCCGTATTCTTTTGTGAACGCACTTACGTCGCTGCTTCCTGCTTCGCGTAATCGTTAGCGTTCATCAATCCCCCGCTCCACGCGGCATCTGTCAGTTCATATTGCGTATGTTGCAACACAACAAAGAGCCGCGGCTATTTATAAACAAATGCGCGCAGGGCGGGTGCAAAATGTGGCGTTTTGAACTCCGTCGTTCCTCCTCCTTCCCCGAGCCCCGTTCCTCCTACCCTCAATCGCCACTTTTTATGTGCTTTGTGCTGTTTTCTGCTTGGCGCGCGGGTGCTTCTTCCTTCCCCGCTCCGGCTCTCAGTCTCAGAGCAAGAGAGTGAGACAGAGGCGCTTTTTCAAGCACATGCACTTTGAGGGTAGACGTGTGCGCTCTCTCAAGTTGTCTCGTCTGCAAAGATTTATTTCTTTCTCTCTTTCAGAACAATGGGCCACACAAGAATTGCTGTGCTCCTCAGCGCCTGCTTCCTGATCGGAACGATGATGTCGGTTAATCCGTTCCGGAAGACTCGCTACTGGTGGGACGAGTACGATGAGGAGTTCGACAAGCAGGGAGTCGCTGTCGCGATGGTGCGCAAGGAGGTGAACTTTGGTGAGTACCGTAGTAAATTCGCTGTAGTTTTTGAGCCATGAGCAAATTTCAGAGATCCACGAAGAGTGCAACATCACCACCTCGTGCAAGACGAAGAACACTTCGACCTACCCGTACCAATGCTTTGGAAACTTCTCCACACCCTGCGAAGATGACTCGTGCGAGATCTTTAAAAGTTGCTTCACCGCTGATGTGACCTTCCGTGCGTGCATGTGCTTCTGCAGGGAGCGAAACATTACCGAAGACGAGGATCCGCGCACCTACATCTCCCGTGTTTGCTACTAGTTTCCTGCCCACTGCCCAGTCCGAGGAGCCTCTGAGCTCAGCTCTTCTTTTCTTTATGTCTTGTTGTTTATGATGTCGACTTTCTTCTGTTGAAGCCATCTGTCGCCTTCCTTCGTAGCCCACAACTGTATTTCCGCTGTTCAGTGCATGAAAACGTGCGCTGAACATGTACTCATTTTCTCCAATATACCGTAGTTTTCTCACCTGTAAAACACTATAATCGAAATAAAAATTGTTTTCTTACAACTTCAACTTGTGCACTTTGGAGAGAAGACACAAAAACGCAGTCACAGAGAGCGTAGAGTGCATCCGTACAAACAAAGGGTTGTTCTCAGTGATCATCGACCATATGATTAATGACAAGTCGCGTTTCTTGCAGATGGTCTGTGCAAAATACTGTACGCGTTCTGTCAGAAGCTAGTAATCTGCTATTCCAACGAGCCACATAAATCATCGAAACGACGGCTTTTTGTGCATAATAGAATCAGCGAGACAATCGAATGAGAAGCGAGAGACAATTTTATTGAACGTTCAGTTTGCACTTTTATAAAAGTGCAATTTCTTACGGTACCTTTCGTCCACAGTACGTTCAGACACATCAATTCTCAAGTGACAAACGATCACACGCATGAAATCCCCAAGAGGCAACCAGTAGTCCAGCACAACTCCGTTGTTCAGCGCTGCGAACTCTGGACAATCCGCAAGGGCACACTTCCATGGAATCGAGCCGCAGACGATTGTTGCAAACGTGATGGTGGCCGCCCAGAGGTCTCCAGCATCGGCGGGGAATCCGTGCGCGGCAAAAGCCTCCGGTGGTAGAAACGGCTTTGTGCCTTTTCTGTCCTTTAAGATTGGCACCGTTTTCGACTTGCAAAAGTGCGATCGTCCAAAATCTGCAATTTGAAGACGCGCATCAGAAACCATAAGCAAGTTTGATGGCTTTATGTCTCGATGGTAAATCCCCAGTGAGTGGATGTACGCCAAGCCGTCGTAAAGCTGTCCGTGAAGTCTGTGACTCAATTCCAAGTCCAGACGACCTCCCGCATTCTCGACAAAAGTTTCAAGTGATCCATGGTCAGCGAGAGGAAAGAATAGGAGTCCATGGTCGTCGTGAAACTCGCTTCCTTCGAAGGCGACAACGTGGGGATGCGTACGTTGTCGTCGGAGTTCTTCGAGAATGTCCGCTTCGTTATCGAAATCGAACGCATTCGAGCAGCTATTGTAGCGTCACTAGTTTCACAGCACACTTTCCACCGTTTTCGATCTTTCCAGCGTACACGTTTCCAAAGGAGCCGCTTCCAATGCGCGAGATCAGTTTCACTGGACCTTTTGGACTTCCGTAGACGTTGCCCACCTGCGTTCCATCGTCCTCCACAACGCATGCTTGTTTCTTCGGTGTGTTACGGCGGTGTCAGGAGCATCATTGAATCAGCGGCTTGTGTGTGTGTGCTTGCAAACAATGATAAGACAATCGCTCTTATATGCAGTGAAGCGATGCTATTTCGCAATCGAAAAGCAATGCCGCGTTCAGTTCAGGCAATGCGTTTAGCGTTCCTTTCTCCATTTCGAATTTACTCTGTTTGCGTATGTTGCGAAAGATGAATCGCTTTTTGCGGACCGCACACAAATCGCATAAACGAATTCGTTTTACACTCTATCAGAGATCCGGCGAACCGCGCATAAAAAAGAGAGTGCAAGCGACTAGCATAGTACTTGCTGCTCGCTTTGTGCAGTGTTGCTTCTTTGTGGAGCGGGACGTCAATCAGCGGACACGATGCCCGGAAAACGGAACGAAGAAAGAACAGCGAGGCTATCCGTTCTGCACATGTCGTTCACGCTTTGCGGGGAGGCAGAGGAGGAATCGCGGGTTCGCAAGAGCGCCACAACAGAAGAGAAGTGGGATGTTTGCGCTTGTCAATTGAAGGGGTGAATGGTTAACTGGGAGATCCCTGGCCAAACAGCTTTCATACAATGATCCGTACAGGCGTTGTTTTTTTTACTGTAAACAACATCATTTAATGATTTGACCAAACGAATCCGCTAAAACCAAAGTTTGACGAAGTTGCGCACAGGTCTGTACTTAAGATCTCTATCGAGATAACCGGAAAAAGCAAAAAATGCTATTTTTTCTCTCTTTTTTCGTCTTTCCTAAACTGGTCTTAAAGTGCCTAGCGGAGCTCCTTGCAGGCCATGATTCTATGCCAAAACCATGACGCAAACGACAGTATCGCATATCCTCTCCGTTCCGTCACTTTCCCTGATAGATCGAACGGAAGTGATGGAATGCAGAACGAAATTTCGAACAGCAGCTTTTCTATGCGGAAGTCCCGCGATGACCGATGGCGCAAACAAATGTTCAAACAACGACACAAACAAATAGAAGATGCGCTGGATTGCTGCCAAATGTCGCACGGGTGTTTTACGAGCAATCTAGAGATAAAATTGCATAGGTTGGAAAAAATGAGGGGTCTCTTGGTTAGGCTAGAAGAACGGCAAAGAGTAAAGATTATTATTGAAATTAGCTTGCTTTAGTGAAGACAAAAAATGACACTCAGAAAACAACATTGCAACAGTGTAAGAATCACAAGAAGAAAAGGAATGCGGAATGCGAATCAACAAGAAAACGGATACGGCTCATAGTAGACAGGCACTCAGCTTGAGACATTAGAGGACAACTAAGAAAATATGTACATGAGTATCGGAAAATTAAGTTTGCTCGGTCAATAGTCACTTTGCCAGAGTCGAACGGTTTTGTCTTGTTCTAGGCCTCCAGTGGCAATGATGTTTTTTGTTGGATGGCAATCGGTGCTCAGTACAACGTCTATAAAGCGCATGAGCGGCATAATTGATTATGAGCGGATATAGCGCTGCTTACCAGTATGTCCAGATAGGACTTGAACGATTTCACGAGTCTGCAAATTCCAAATGTAAACCTTTGCGTCTTCGGAGCCAGCGACAATCCACTGAAAAGATTGAGATGATAATAGGTCATTGGGGATGTTTATACCTTTCCACCAGTAACGGAGAAATTCGCAAAAATGCAGAATTTGTTGTTCTTATGACCGGTGTACGATTTGAGGCTCTTTCCTTTGTTGAAATCCCAAAGTTTGAGTTGATTATCGAGTGTACCGGCAAGGATGTACTTTCCATTAGGCGAGAACTTGACGAAGGAGCAGGGTGGATTCTCTTCATCTGAGAAAATGAATTTTGATCATTAAATAAAGTCTCAATGTCATCCTACCAACTAGAGTCTTCAGACACTGTCCAGATGCGGTATCCCAAATACGAATGAGTCCGTCATAGCTGCTCGAGCAAATCAGACTACCGTCTCGATTGAAAGACACCGCGCTGACTGGGTCGGAATGAGCAGGTAGCGTCTTAATGCACGATCCAGTCCGTACGTCCCACACACGTACACTCTCATCAAAAGATCCGGAAACCAGAAGATTGGATTGCGGATTGAAAGCAACGGAGAAGACGTAATTCGTGTGTCCTTTCATCGTTTTTATGCACTTGGCTGTTGCGACGTCCCACAGTTTCACCGTTTTGTCGTCCGAACAACTGGCGAGCATCCGTTGGCAGTTACTCCATGTCGCATCGCTGATGCCCAACTTATGACCTGTAATTGTTTTTTCTATCCTGCCTTCGTCCGTTCCCCAAATTCGAATTGTTTTGTCAGCAGACGCGGATGCAATGAGAGTGCCGTCGGGACTAAAGCGCACAGACGAGATTCCTTTTGTATGACCGGTGAGGATGAGTTTTTGCCGATAGTTGGGTAGCTGAAATTGCATTAATTACATATTTGTAGATGAGCGTGTTGCGCTCGTTGCTGAGATAGTTCTAGTTTAAAAAAAACGGTCACAAATCGCTGCATTTAACCCCCATGCTCTCATATTAAAGGAACGGACGCCCCGCAACCGTTCAACGGTCTGTTAGCATTTGTGTTAGTCTGAAATCAAATGTTTGTAAATATTTTGTATTAACAAGTAGGCTCCAAGTAGCCACAAATACGTAAGTATATGTTATGCGAAATAAAAGAGCTCAAATATGCGAAACCAAAGTCATATTACTTCAAATATGTTTCGGAAAGCAAAATTGCCCAGGCTGCAGTCTAAAGCGAGAGCTCGTGTCCCCAGAACGCATCTCGTGGGTCGTACTCGACTGACAATTGTGCGGACATCTGCGTTGACTAAACAGTTAGAACGCTATATTAAAGCATTGGTTTGGTACAAGTTGCTAGTATAGATTGCTAGGTTGACATCATGAATCGCTGCACCCCGTTTTATGCCCTATTCATACTGCATTATACACTGTAACAATGTGGATTGCTTATAATTAATCGTTCTGTGGTTTTAGAATTAGTCGCGCCAGCAATTCCTCTCCAACATGACCACAAACGCTACAATTAACGAATCCCAAAAGTCTGCTTTTAGTTGAAATCCTGTTACTCACGCGCAACCTAGCATTCGCAACGCAATTTTGAATGTTTTCAAGCATCCATTACCTCTCCTTTGCTTTGAGTTGGAGCTGAAGCTTGAGTCGTCGGTGTTGCGGCTGCAACAGCAGAAGCCGATGACGTCTCTGTTTTAGCGGAAACAGAATTCTCCGACGCCGCTGTAGCGTTCTCATCGCGTGGTTGCGATTCTTGCTTAATGGTATGAGTCTGAAAATCGATAATCGCGTATAAAGATCTCAACTGATGACAGCTTACCGTTTCCGACGTATCCATGTTCTCCGTCTCCATTGATTCGATCTTCGGCTGTAGCTGATGCTGTTGCTGGTCGCTGAAAGAAGGCGTTTGCTCCATTGGCATGGCGTGGCTCTCGTCCATCGCAATTACGTAAATTACAATTTACTGTGAAACGATTAACGAATGACCGAGAAAAGCGGTAATATCAGACGTAAAGAAAACGCGAGAAAATACACTCTCCTAGGTTGCTGATCACGAGGATCGTGGCGGGACCTGCGTGTTTTCACATTTGTGGAACAATGCCAAGCGATTGGTAGAGCAAGGCCGTCCGGGCGGCAAAGATTGGCATTACGGTGAACGTTTGCGCTATGCATTCCTTTTGCTATCACAGCGTTCTTAGCCAATGTGACACGCTTAATATCACTTAATCCCTTCTGCTTCACTTCATAAAAGCCGCAATTTTAGTGCGGTGGAACGCCGTCCGTTAAAATTGACTTTCCCGATTTTTGGCGCCAATTTCTTTGTATCCGTTGCATTGTGCGATTCTCCATCTTTTCCAGGTTAAATCACATTCCTGGATTGAACAATGAGTCATGCTGGTAATCATCACCCACGTGGGTCAAATCCAGCACATCATGTAAGCTTCCGGTTGCAATATCATGATTGCCATAATTTTCAGACTCCACAGCAGCCATTTGTTAGTCCAGTAAGACAGCCTCACATGCACAACACAAATGGAACTGTGCAACAGCAGGCTGCTCCTATTCAGAATAGACCAGAAGAGGTAAGATACCATCATCCGGAAGAAGAATTTGTGGTACGTTACATTTTTTTTCTGCACTTGAACGCTTGCTTCGAGCTCGTCTAGTCACTGCTTACTTGCAGATGTTTCCGCATTGCTTACGTAGGTGTAACCAGATTGCAGGCTCCTTCAATGCACGCCGAAATGGGTATTTACGAGAGTGAGCTACTCTATTAAGAAACTACAAAAACAAACATACGCTGTTAGAGCTCAACAACAGACGCTGCTTTCCTTTTCAGCCTATAGCTGTCAGAATGTGTAATTGATGTGGGTGCTATGGTTACGAACAAGGCCGATATTAGAAATTAGGTTATTAGCTCGCTTTGCTTTTAGCAAAATCCATGTTTTCAAAAACATCAACGCATGTAAGCACATATTTGCCATTATTCACCGCACGCTCAAGATCACTTCACATTGCACCCAATACATATTGTCCTTACAATGTATTTCCGGCATATTTCAGATGCCCAACTATCTTGCTTCGAGCTTATGTAATTATTGTTTAATTGCAGACGTTTCCGCATAGCTTGCATAGATATATTAGGCTCTTGCAATGCACGTCAAAATGGGTATTTCTTACAAGTGTGAGCTACTCTATTAAGAACCTACAAAGGCAAACATGCGCTTTTACAGCTCAGAAAAAAACGCTACATTGTTTGTCCGCCCAAAACTGTAAAATTCGCGATGAAAGTGGGTGGAAAGGTTATAAAAAAAGCTGATATTGGATTATTAGCTCATTTTAGCAAAATCCATCTTTTCAAAAACATCTGAACGACTGCCATTATTCACCGCACTCAACCGCATGCTCAATATCACGTCTCATTGCATCCGATACAAATTGCCCTTACAATGTAAATTTCCGGCATATTTCAGATGCCGAACTATCGTCAAATCAAAGTGCTTGGTGGTCACACAAAGGCGGTTTCGTCTGTGCGCTTCAGTCCGCTTGGAAACCTCATCGCATCCGCTTCCGCAGACAAGAGCGTGCGAATATGGAATTTAGACACAGGCCGTCTCGATAAATGTATTCAAGGTCACAAACTCGGAATCAGCGACATTTCGTGGAGTCACGATCAGCGAACGATTGTCAGCTGTTCCGACGACAAAACGTTGAAACTGTGGGATGTGCAAACATCGAAATGTTTGAAAACTATGAAAGGACACACGAATTACGTCTTCTCGTGTTCGTTCAATTCCAATTCCTCCCTCATTGTGTCCGGATCGTTTGATGAGAGCGTGCGTGTGTGGGACACAAAAGCCGGCTCGTGCATTAAGACACTACCTGCTCACTCAGACCCTGTCAGTGCTGTCTCATTCAACAGAGACGGCAGTCTGATTGTTTCTGGTAGTTATGACGGTCTGATTCGCATTTGGGATACTGGCAGTGGACAGTGTCTGAAGACGTTAATTGGTATGCTCTGATATTGTGCAGCTTAAATGGTCACATTCCGTATTTTCAGATGATAAGACTCCGCCCGTCTCGTTTGTCAAGTTTTCGCCCAATGGAAAGTATATTCTGTCCTCAACTCTCGATCATCAAATCAAATTATGGGATTTCAACAAAGGAAAAATACTGAAAAACTACGTCGGCCACACAAACAGCAAATACTGCATTTTCGCAAATTTCTCCGTTACCGGTGGGAAGGTATGATGGAGCTCTATGTTAATCAGTCTACGCTACAATTGTATTTTAGTGGATTGTATCTGGCTCCGAAGATAATCACGTTTACGTGTGGAACCTCCAAACTAAAGAAGTTGTTCAGAAGTTGGTCGGACACACTGGTATGTTGGGTTTAACGTGTGAGCGCTAGTGTGTTTTCTCCGATGTGTGTGGTCTGCGCATACAACCACCATCACACACCAATGCATTGCAATTGATGTGACAACGAAATTCACCGATTGATCTTTCAGATGTTGTCCTCAGTAGTGACTGCCACCCGGCCAGGAACCTCATTGCGACCGGAGGTCTTGAAATGGACAAAACCGTGCGCATTTGGCAGAGCGACACGTAAGCCGAACAGTTTTTACTTAAAGATACTCATGTAAATATCTCCGCTACTGCACTTGAAAGTCAAAACTCGTACATCGTACCTAATAAGCCCAATCACTGTTTTCGGCCACATTGTTATAGAAAGTTATGTTTAGCGTGTAAATCGAAAAGCTGTCTATCAACTTGTTATATTTGTTAACGTCATTAAAGTCTTCACTAGAGAATATAATCAAATCGGTCTTCGATAATCAAGCTGCGAGCAGACCACGATTCCGACCATGTAGCACATACAAGCTGATACTGGGAAATCTACGTTGTGAACTCAGTATTTGTCCTTCGCAAGCAGCGTACGGTTGTGAACAGCAAACTTGACGGCGATAGCAAAGAGGATCTATTGTAGCATATGACATTCCTAATCGCAAACCTTCTGTTCTTATCACCATGTGTGTTGGTTGCATTGACGTCTTATTGCACACTCCACATCCACCTTGCCCAACCCAGCAGCTCCCCTCGGTGCTTATCATGTAGAGCTATAAAATGGAGGGACATATCACAAAAGTTCAGTTCTGAACTCTAGTCAACTGCGATGAAGGTGCTCGTTGGTAAGTGAATTTCACGTCGTACTTTCCACAATACAGGTTTATTTAGCTCTCCTCGCCCTTGTGGCCCTTTCCTCCGCCCTGGTTCTCCCCAACAAGCTCACAGGACCCAAATGTGGACTGATCATGAAGAGAACCTCGCTTCCACGCGTTAACAACGCCGGTGCAAACCCCATTTGCGAGATGTGCCTTGATCTCGCTGAGATCGCCGAAACCTACGCTGACTGCGATGAGGCTTGGGTGGAGCAGCAGCTCGATGCAAAATGCGATTCTTACCTCCACAGTGGAATCATCGACGACATCTGCCGAGGCCTGATCGACGGACTCTACAAATTTGTTAAGGGAGAGACTGACAAGAACCCCTCGAAGGTGTGCACCAAGTTGTTGAAACACCCTTGCCAGTACGCTTAATTGTGCAGAGCTACTAAATTAGTTCAATTGAATAAATCATTACCTTAATATTGCAAGACAGGCGTTGTAACAAAGCGATTGTTGCACGTGGATTAATCTAGGTCAATTCAATTTCATTTTCTTTCATTCTTTTACAAACAAGACTAGAAGTCGTTGTAATTATTCCGTGTGAAAGTGAAACAAAGAACTGTCACTTTCGATAGTGCACAATGCATGGCAAGTTGAAAATGCAATTCTGAGCCAACGGACTGCATTGGCCTTTGCACCGGTCAAATGTAATGAGTTAATACACAAGCAGAACTCGATCACAACAGAACAAGCAGAAAAATTCTTCTTGTGTGACATAAGGCATGTGTGGCATGTGCCGATTCAACAGATGAGGTGAAGCTAGCACAACAGAGCCAACATTATAGTAGCCACTTTGTTAGTGAGACGCGAGATTCCCAATTCCCAATTCATTTTGGATTTCGTTTTACCATCTGTACTGCGTGGCACTATTAACATTTTGGAACTGATTTTTCACCACCGGAATAGATTCGTAACCATATTGAGGCACCTAGACTTCACTGGACAACAAAACATTCTTGAAATATTGTTTTGTTTGTTTACGTTTACTTCTGCATGCAAGTTTTGTGGTTTGGACGGCTCAAAAACACGCTGGAACGATCTTAATCCTTTCAACTGTTCAATTGCTCAATTCAAACCGAGGGAAATAATAACCTTTTGGGTTTTTCTTTTAGCACATGTTCAGCGTGGCAGTATGAGACATTTTGGATCGTCGAAATAGATTTCTAACCGTCTTGAACCATTTCGACTTTTATGGACGACAAAGCATTGTTGAAACATTTGTTTTGTCTGTTTCTGTAGCTTCTGGCTCTAATTTTTATGGTTCAAACGGCCTAATTTCTCTTTAACTGTACCATTTTTGAACTTGAGGTAAATAATTCAATTTATCCAATATCTTATTACATTATTCTTCATTTCATTTTCATTAATATTTGGTTCTTAGCAATAATTTCGTGATACTCAGTAGTAGTCGGACTGTTTGTGCACGACTCTGCTATTCCAGTAGTCGACATTATCACGTCCTCCCGCTTGTTCGCCGTTGTCGACAAAGTCTCCAGACGAGATCGTCGCCTGACTGCAGGTGACAGCCGTGAAAGGATAGTTTTTGCCCCCGTTACGGTACCGCCATCCTTCAGGAGTGCAAACAATCTACAATCACAATCGTTATAGCTGAGAACATGAGCGGTTGTTTACAGTGAGTTCTGTCTTGGTCCTGTCAGAATTGGAAGTTACCAATTGACCGCCATTGACTAGAGTTATCAGTACTTGCTGAACCTGAGTAGCGGGAGCCTTGAAACACATGAGAGTTGCTTGCTTTGGGCATGTTCCTCGGACTATACGACGGAAAATGGAGCACTCGTCGAGGTAAGAGGCCGGAGAACCTGGCGGAGGTCGAATACGACGCGGATTATTCAGATCGATAGGGTCACAGCATACTAAACTACGGTATTTATGCCACACTTTGATTATTGCTCTTACCAGGACCAGGGGGACCGGTTACAGGAGGGAGGGTGCCAGGAAACTGAGTGGGACCGAGTGGATTGCCCGTAGTAGTTGGAGGATTAACAGTTGGCGGCCTCACCGCCAAGCAAGCCATTGTGACTGAGACGCAGCACAGAAGAAGTGTCGCCGAGAATACGGTAGTGCTCCTGGCGCTCATAATTGCTTTCAATGAGACAAAAACGAGCAATGAGTGAAATTGTAACTGATATCACCGTTTTTCTACTGTTTTAAACAATGCTTGACCCCATTCAAAATAAGAACCTGTCAAAAAAACGGAGTCTTTGCTTTTTAGGTCAGCTCAAAAAAATAAAAGGTAAAGGTGCGCTCTTCTTCTTCCCATTTTTTGTCTCAAATGTTGCGACTTCGCTGTTGCGAGTTGGTTTTTTAGGTCGCGCTGAGCGTTACTTCCTTCTTCGTTTACAAAGCGCTGACAAAGTGCGTTCATAGTTTACACGCTGAGTTGCGTTTTCACAGTTTTGGACGCAGCTAAATGAGAACAACAGTTGAGATATATTGCTTTAGTTGCTTAAACGTTATCACTTCATTTTCATTATATTAAGTGTTTATTTTAAATGTCGCGAGTTGGCTTTGCGAATAAGTTATTTAGGTCATTGCACTTACTTCCTTGTCCGTTTGCTGTTCGCAATAGTTGGTAAAAAGCAATGAAATAATAGCAGTTCAAACTTTCTAGTTTTTGGTACACATTTTTAGTAAAATTTTATGATTTTTCATTTTGCTCCCCATTCTAGTCAAAATTGTAATAAGCACGTTTTATGGGCCGGTGAAAAAGCTTGTAAAATTGTCACAAAACAAGTCATTTTTTATTCTCGTTGGTATCGGCAACTGTAATTTTTAGTAAAATTGAACGCTTTGCTTCTGTCTCAAACTACTACGAATAGTAGATTGACTATGACGACGGACGCATGCGTGGCAGTTGGCAACGCTGTAAAGAGCCCACTTTTGGCGATTTATCAGAGATTTTCGATTTTCCAGCCGCGACTGCTATGTACATTAGATTAATTTCCGATGCACAGGCATCTTCCTTTTGAATTCAGGTTCTGTTTCTTAAGAATATGCTACAATGACCCGCCACTTCAGCAGCTTTATCAGCAGCAACATCAACAGCATGCAGCAGATGCAGCTACGCCTGATGCATTGCTGGTGCTTGAAAACGAGTTCTGCAGAAACGCTAACATGCTAACAGTCGCAGCAAACTGTAAGCAACTGTAGATGTCCGACTTTACTACGGTAATGCTTCTTGTCGTTGAATGATTTATTATCAAATATATTATAACATTTAAATTATTATCAGGACGCATAATTATTCTGCATTAGCGCAGTCTGAGGCTTAATTATTTGGTTTTTGGCTTTGTTTTCGCTCTCTAGCTCGGTTTAATAATTGTCAAAGTGGTTGTCGTGATGATAACCATGGCCGCCGTGGTGATCACCGTGCCATGCCTCTTCAACGTTATCAACGAAATCTCCGGAAGAGATCGTCGCCTGACTGCAAGTGACCGCTGTGAATGGATGATCCTTGCCTCCGTTACGGAATCGCCATCCTTCAGGAGTGCAAATGATCTAAAGCAATAAATGATGATTTTGTTGTGTTTAAGATATTCATTCATACAGTAAGTTCAGCCTTGGTCGTTCCAGTAACCGATGTGACCAAACCGGCTCCGTTGACCAAAGTCATGAAAACGTTTTGAACCTGAAACGTTCGTAGCTTAATCATCTCCACTAATAAATTCGGTTTACCTGTGTAGCGGGAGCTTTCAGGCACAGCAATGTTGCCGCTTTCGGACACGTTCCACGGACAAAACGACGGAGAATCGCGCACTCGTCGAGGCTCACGGCAGGCGATCCGGGAGGAGGACGAATACGTCTTGGATTGTTAAGATCGATAGGGTCACAGCACACTAAAATCGCATGTTTAACCGAATTTAAGCTTCAATAGTAGCCTACAAGGAGCTGTAGTTGTAGGCGCGACAGGCGGCTTCGTGGCCATGCATGCAATCGTCAATGAGACGCATTCCAGAACCAAAACAGCGATGAGTACTCGTCTAACCATCTTGGGCAAATAGTGTGCAGCGGAATGACAATCAGAATGGATGTTGCGTCGTCGGGATAATCAGTGATATCACAGAGCTTAGCGCGCACGAGTACTTGCGTTTTCTTTTCAACTATTTGACCTAATTAACCAATTTCGAGATCGAGTTTCTTGAAACACTGCCGACCCACATACAATATTTGATCCACTTTCTCAGTTGTCTCGCCTCGGGTTTCATTGTCTTGCTTGCAACACCTACCCCTCCATTTGTTTCAAGACTGAGGGTCTAATTTTAGGTGAGCGCGGTTTTTTTTTGCACGTTAATTACTTTCTCTCAGTTTCCGGTTTTTGTCCTAGTAGTTGGGTTGAGATGATGCGTTTCTAAAGCAAACGCATTAGCACTGAGTTTATAAGCCCATTAGCTAGTTGCACGATGTTTCAAAAGCAGATCGGAAAGTCAATGTTGACGGTGTGAAGACAGTATTAGAGCGGTACGTGTCAACTTGGCGCGGCCAACTTGGCGCCAAGACAACTTAGAGACGGACAAACTGGCACCGGACGACTTGGCGCCGGACAACTGGGCGCTGAATTATGCATTCACAAGGTCAACTTGGCGAGGCCGAATTGGCGCTGGACGACTGGACGAATCTAAGTTCGTAGTATGAAGCCTGCCGAAGTACGAAGCCCTAAGATTGCTCGGCGCCAAGTCGTTCAGTGCCAGCTTGTCCGGCGCCAAGTTGACCTTGGTATTAGAGTATTTGTAGTTGGGGTTGTACGTCCAACATAGCCAGCCCTTAGAGTCTATACGAACTCACAAAATTAACAAAAGATTGACGGCTAATGGAGTATGAGCAAATGGCAAATTTGAGCAGCTGGTTATAGTGTGCAGGCTTGTTAGTTGCAAAATAGAAGCACTCATGATTCTGTACCATTAAAGAGTGTATTCTAACAGTTTGTAGTGCGCTAGCGCAATCAATCATATGAGGCCAGAGTAATTTGGCCATTTCAGATAAAAACAGAATATTGTTGCAAGCCTTTTCAGTGTCTTTCTAAACGGTCAGCGACCTTTTCAACATCAGAATGTTGTCGCAATCGTGATATGTAGTTTCAGTCTTGCAATAATCATTCTGATATACTGTGCGGATGCACTTCCGTCCCAGATATATCCTTTTCTCGAAACTCCAAGGCATTTAGAGGCTGAGGATGTACACATATTGATGCATGTTGGCTTGTCCTGGGACTGAGCTGCAAACTGTACCAAAGCCTTTCAAACTAGAACATCTGAAAATTGTTCACTCCATTTGTGAAAAGTCTTCTGCAGGTCGACATGCAGGTGATGGATCGACGTGACTCGAGTTCATCTCCTACAGCAATCGGTCCTGGCGCAACGATTCATCCTTTCGGTTAGAAATCGGATTTATCTATTACAACAGCGTCTCACTATCAAAGTCGCTCATCACTGTATTACTAATACTGATTTTTCCATTTTGCTGCTTCGTTGTGGTTCCAACCGCCCGATCCACCGTAACCGCCGTTGTAGTCGACATAGTCACCAGACGATATAGTAGCTTGACTGCAGCTCACTCCTGTGAATTGAAAGAAAGTGTTGCCGCTGCGGTATCGCCAGCCATCAGGGGTGCAGACAATCTGAAATCAACTCGAAAAGGCTCACAACCGATAAGCCGCTTACAGTCAATTCGGTCTTTGCAGCGCCAGTATTTGAAGCCACAACAGCTGTGCCATTGACCAGTTGAATTAGCACTTGCTGCACCTAAACTGGACATTTCCGGCTCAAATACAAGCATTCTTTAAGCAACCTGAGTGGCAGGAGCCTTCATGCATAGCAAAGTTGCCTGTTTAGGGCACATTCCACGTACGATTCGTCGTAGAATCGAGCACTCATCGAGAGTAGCCGCTGGACTTCCAGCAGCCGGCCTGACGCGCCTTGGATTGTTGAGATCAACTGGATCACAGCATACTAAAACACAAGAACCTAAAATGCAGAGAAGAACAAACAGCAGGGTACATGGCGTTGTAGTTGTCGTAGTAATAACAGGTGGTCTTGTCGCCATGCAATTGAGGCTTACAGTGAAACACTTTAAGAGGACAAGAGCGAAAAGAACTGTTCCAGCCATCGCAGAGTTCTGGAAAGAAGACGAAAACAACAATCGAATGTAACGAGAGGCCAAGATTATCACTGATATCGTATAGGTAAGCGTGCGCGTTTTTCTCTTTCAACAACTCGACCCAATTAACTAATTTAAGACCGTGTTTTAGTAACGATAGGTAGGTTCTCTGTCACATATGGGTCAAAACATGCGCAATCGGGTGTCGTTGCATTTTATACCATGCAACATGGGAATTAGTCGGACTGGGATCGCATTTCAAATGTTCCAAATATCCAAAAAGATCAAAGCAATTCAAAAATTCGGTGTAACTTTGATTTTCTCAAAAGCCGATTCCAGTTTTCGTCTTGAGCAATTTAAATCAGGCCTGATTCCGTGCAAAAGAAGATCAGGGCAACAATATTTAGTCTTTATTTCGGCTGTACAATAGAAGAAATCGTATATGCATATGTACACAGTATATCTACAGTATTCAAGATCATTTTCCAATTCCGAGACCACTGCTGATTCCAATCGGACCGATGAAAGGTGCGCTGACACCGACACCGTGACTAATACCGAAGAGTCCACCGCCGCGGCCTCCACCAAAACCGCCGAGTCCACCACCTCCGAGACCGCCGATTCCAGGAGCGCCAATGCCAAATCCACTGCTGACGCCAACAGGTCCGACGCCCACAGAGCTTCCGAGTCCAATGCCTCCGAGACCTCCGCCGCCAAGGCCAGGAGAACCGCCGAGACCAGGTACGCCTCCGTGTCCACCACCACCAAGGCCAGGCGCGTTGATGCCAAGTCCTCCATTGACTCCGACAGGACCGGCGTTAACGCCGCTTCCGATTCCGAGACCGTTATTGCCGCCACCATTGTTCACACTTCTGTCAAATCCAGGATTTCCGTTCCAGGAAGGATTGCCAAGCCCCAGCGAAGATACATCAGGTCGAGGAGTACCTTGAGGTCGCGTATGGGGACGAGGATGCGGTTGAGGCTGGGCTTTCCATGAGTTCTCATCGGCCCAATCACCAGTTGTTTGCACTCGTCCTCCACGGGGCTTGAACGTTGAAGCATGGTACCCCGGGAATGGAACAGGCGGTTGTGTTGTGTGAGGAATTGCTGGCGGTATATATCTGAACCAACTCTGTGCGCTCTTTCAATCCCGGTACAAACTTACAATGGCTTCTTGACCGGTTTCTGAGCGTGTGGTTTGCAAAACGAAAGATCTGATTTTCGGTTGCACACGAACGCCATTATCGATTCTCGCCGTTCTCTGACTGAAAATGTTGCGTTTTGGTCAATAGAGCAATCAGTGTTTGGACGATTAAACAGGTTTTGCGCGCCTTTGTCGGTAAAGTTTGACCTCTTTGACGAATTGCTCATGAAAGCAAATCATATGACTTGCAGCAATGCAAACAATTTCCAAAAGAGGTGCAAAGTCACAAAAAAATGTTCCTCTCCAGGAGAGCACTTTACAGTAAAGTAGACTGAATTGGAATGACAGTACGTGAGAATAGTAGCGTCTAAGCGAGCAGTGTAGCGTGCTCAGAAATGGGTGCAATTATTGCCCATTTGTGAATCATTACACCGCTACTGGAGGCTGATAGGTCACTGAATGGCCTCTGAATGTACCCTAATATGAACTAGTACCAAAGAGTGCTTATGATAAAATTAAAGATTAGTTCAACTTAAGCTTTAAACTTCAAGTAGCTTTATACTTTAACTGCTCATATCTCACCTCAGCTCATTGAAATGAGCTGAGGTGACAAACAAACTATCCATTACAGGCCAAACGATCAAAACTTACCCTGCGAGTCGTAATCCTCAGTGAACGCCGTCACGAACCCAATTAAGGGCAGCAGCACAAGTAGGCACAATCGCATCTTTGAAGAAACTGTTTGCTCTCTGAATGCGTCTCTCGTTGGGTTTTATTCACGAATTGGATGCGCGAGCACGAAAAACAACACCTACAATTTGTTGTAACATTGCGACAGTACCCTCAGTTGGTGTGATGGTGAAACACGTTTAAACACTCTACAGTTGTAATAGTTTTTCTGTGCGCCAAATTCGGGAAATTAACAGAAGTTTAAAATGGGCGCGAGAGAGAAAGTCAAGAGAGGCAACTCCGGCGGTTAGGTTCGGAGCCGTTGTTGTACGCTGCCGCTGGCTGCAAGCGGGCGAGTCGTGTGATCAATCAGTTTCCAGTCGTTCGGGGTCAATGCGCAGCGCACGCGTTGATGACGTAGGCGAGATGAGACGTGCGCTTCCTTCCGCTTGGGTTAAAAAAAATGCGTATTTTGAAATAAACTTCCAGCGGTTAACGTGCGACTGAATTGTGAAGCCGATCAGGGAATAGTGGATGTTCGTGGATTATAGTTGGATTAACGGAATTTTACCGGTTTGTCGACCTTTCGCGCATTCTTTGTGTAAAAATCAAAGATGCGATCACGTTCCTGACCCGCGTCTATGACTCTTCTTTCGCGTCATTTCTCGAAATGTGTTTACTGCGTGCACGTCACACGATTGATCTTTAAAATGTTTAAAGTGTTGCCTGCGCACTTTGTCTGCTGTAAACATGCTCTTTCATCGCTTCAGCGAACGCGCGGAACTTGAATCAACAGGACCACAAGTGTAATTGTCTGTTTCAGAGCTTAATTTGCGTCCATTTGATGATCTGTGTTTGCTAAATGCACGATTCTTTTTGCACACCAAGCTTTTGTGACCCAAAAGTAAACGTGATTAGTCGTCTCTGGCTGTTCTGGCTAAGAAGTCTTTGTATTCGCCTTTCGAGAGTTCTCAAGGCAATCACAGACTGGAAAAACGTCCTACAAAACGCTTATTTACTTGTTAATGAGAAGCTCACCGGTCTGTATGGCACAATTTATCAAATTTGGTTAGCAGAGTGATTGATTACATGAGTGAATAATAGAAAGGTGACACATTTCACGCCTGCTCCTTGTTTGTCCACTCTTGCAGCGGTGTACACTGCAGTGGATCTGTCTTTTCCGCCATGTCGCTGTCCCAAAGGTACGAATTGTGAACAGAAGGCACTGTGCTCACACTGTCCCAATCGGCTTTTGTCCACTTTTCTTGAGCGAAGAATTTACGGCAATTTTTCTCAGCTACACGCCGTGCGTGTTCCTAAATGCATTGCTTTTATTGGTACTGTACGACTGACTTGCCCTGGCTTCCAATTCAAAAACCGTTCTTTCCTCGCTTCTGTAGATCGAGACATACGTGTTCTGCACATGGGTGTATTTGTCAAACGATCGCACGAGACAGATTGCTAGAATAATGCTAAAAAAACAATCAACATTAGCAATTTACCGCTCATAGATATGAAGCCAGCAAGTAGAAGCAGAGTCCATGCGATTAATTGCGATTCCGAGAGCACACGCTTGCTATTGCTCTCTGTCATGTTACAGATGCAATCATCACATTTCTTAAAAACTACTGTCAAGAACTGTATGCGCAATATACCATTTCCGAATTCCACACTGATTGAAGCCATGGATTGGTGTAATTTTCGCATTTCGTGGAATTTGAACAAAATGTGGCTGCCTGCAGGCATTGGTAGTAACTTCCATCGAGAAAAGCCACAAAAAGCCATGCGATCGGCGCAATAAGCGCTTGGGACAGAATCGAGGTCCAATAGATGATGACAGTCCGGCATTGATGCTTTCGTGCTCTGAAAGAAGCGTTAATCCAATTGAACGGATTTTGCTATACCGAAACAAGCATCCATGGATGATTTTCCACGTGTTTTGATTAATGATGACTCCGAAAATGAACAGAGCAATTGCAGGACTGAAGAGAAAAGAGCCCGCATGGAGCACATTGAGTGGATAAACGCAAGGACAAGAGAACGACAGCTTCTTGAGGAGCTAAACAAGGATTGTCTTCAAAACAAGGAATAACCGGCTCCCCTTACCGTTTGTCCGCTAACGGTGAAGACAATAATCAATGCATTAAGCACCGAAGGACCGTAGTTGCCGAAAATACTCGTAACGGAGTCTCGAATGGTGGATTCAGGTGCCGTCATTGCGATCGACGCTGTGAACTGTAGTTCTTCGCGTGAAGTATATCATGTATCTTCTTTGTAATGTTTCTCTTCAGACGAGATCACGTCATTTGAGTGTGTTGCTATAAAGCGGAGATGCTCCAAACTTATGACGCAGAAAAACGTCAAAACAGCTCATAATTTTGTTTATGTCGGAAATCCGAAAGCCTTTTGTTGCTGCTGACTTTTAATGTCTGTGTGGAAATTATCGCATGCATCACAGGCACCGAGCAAAGCTACAAACACTTTGAATTGTGACAAAAATTCGCCAGTTATCGCATTTCAATGTTGAACCATAGCGGGTCATGCTCATTCTACAGTAAATGCGTGCAGCGCCACGCCAAAATGTTTGTAATAAGTTAAAAGGCATCTGTTGCAATGGTTTGAGTATCCACACCGCTCAACGCACTGGCCGCGTCAGGCTGAACGTAACATCATGTGTATTACAATATTTTCTCGTTTTCCGTTGTGTCTGTTCCGCCTATACTCTATAAACCATTTCTTGGCCGAAAGCGATAAATCAACGCACCACAGCAGTACGAAAAAGGTTTGTTTCCGGCTCATTTAGTGACTTTTGGTGCAGGAAACTAGTTTTAGGTCAACTGGTCAAGGTTATGAAACTATATCGTGTTGCAACCAACTTCGCGATACATCATTTCAATATGTGGCGCTTCCTAATCGTTGTGCTGCTTTTCTCACTCATCAGCGACGTCTCCAGTTGGTCCGATCGTTACTTTGTGGCCGACCGGCAGAACTGCCTGTCAAAAAATGAACTAATTGAAGCAGTAAATCATACTTGTAAGATGGTTCGTTTTCATGTAATTTCAATCTTTCATCTCGTCGTCTATTTTCAGAATGTTCAGGAATTTACATTAGGAACCGGACTGTGCAAGGACGGGACATATTCTGATGTCACATTTAAATGCAATTCGGGGATCGAAATTACGATTCCAAAGCAATATTTGCAAGACTATTACCGGGATTTGCAATATTTTGCTTTGCAACAAATCGTTGCTTTGCGTACTTGTTCCTCTTTTCAAACTAAAGTGATTCACGCTATTTATCTTGTGATACAGATGATGCAGTTTCCTGCAGAGTATGAGCGATTAATTTCCGGCTTACAACTGTTTCCATTTGTGTCCATTCCGCCCAATGGGTCATTAGTATCCCAAAAAGAACAGCTACGGTTTTTTGCATATCAACTCGATCAGGTCCATGACAATCGTACGGGTCTGCTTGTGTCCTATGTTGCTGAACTGTCAAATAATGACAGTCGGTCAGCTCTAGCAGATGAAGCGCTGTTCGAGCAGTTTGACATGAAAAAGTTCTTACAGAGCAATGAAAATTATCTCAAGTTTTCTCAACTGCAACCCGCAATTGGTAAGAAGCGCATTTCACCATGTTTATTACACGCATTCTTAGAATTGTTATACGTCGACTATATGAGAAATCACACATTTGGCATCAATCGGAAATATTTAAGCTATTTAAATGAGACAAACGCATTTAAAAAGCTCATTACGCAGTATAAAGAAGTGTATGCTGCAGGAAACGTCTTCGACTTCAAATATATGGACATTGCGAGAGAAGGTTAGTTTTATTCCATAAAATTGCACTCTGCCAGTCGTGTAAAAGCCAATACTGGTATTGCGTCACATCGCCATGGCCAATAGCTAAACTAGATTTGCCCAATGACTGGGATTAAGGCGAATTTACTGTCTGAGTTGCAGCAGAAGTTTGTATTGGAAAGCGGCAGCTCGCAGCCTTTTTATCAACGAGCTGCGGTTGTCCATTTATACTCTGACAATGCCCGGCTGCAGTAGTCTGTTCTCGAGTTGCTTGTACTATTTATTGATGCCGTTCGAATTCTAGTCGCAGTTTTGTGATTTTGCGCCCGCACCATTAATGAAAGTCCACCCCTCCGACCGTGCTGCGTTTTGTACAATAGAAGCCCGCAGCCCGTGATGTGCGAGCTTCAGGCAGTTAGCAACAAAAACTATAAATCGGCCTTTAGATTTTGGCTGAAGCGTGTACATCATTAAAGTCCCCCAGTTCGAGCTATCTTTGAGCGGAAAATTCGTTTTATCCTTACGTTTGCTGCGGCTTATTGCAAATGAGGGTTAAGTTATGTTCATGATACTGTAGAGAGTTAAAACATAGGAATATCCAGTAATTGGTTTCATTTCAGAGCATCCAATCAATCACACTTGGACAGACCGACTTGTTGCAAGAAAAAAATGTTTGCCATCCGCGCAATTTGCGCAAATTGCAAACGAACTCTGCCAGAAAGACCCAGAATTGAAATTCCATCATGACGGACCTGTCAATACAACTCTGCTTTATCCTGATGCTCTCACGTTTGAACTCAAACAGCCGTGTGACGAAAAGAACTCAACTTTCAAAGAATTAACACTGGAATGCCGCTTTCCGCAGCACTTGATTCAACTGCCACCCAAGCAGCTTGGTGTGAAACTGTTCCACCGCGTTCACCTCTCTGCGCTCGAGCAGTATGCAAGAACTGTGCGGATGTTTGCGGCTGACGCAGCTCGATTTCACCAACTCGCTCCAGTCGTGGAGTTCTACCCAGTGGTTATGCAACATTTTTCTTCGCAACATTTTGACTTTTCATCCACGCTTTACTCCTTATTGGATGTTAACAGTCCGTCGGTAAGTATTTTTGCTTGGCACTGCACTCTAGGAGTTGGTGGACTTGTTCTGTTCTTCAAACACAGTGTTTTGAAGGTCTTTTGAATCAACAACATTGTGACTTGGCTTGACTTTTAATCTCGGAGAGTTAAAAACTTGAATAGCGCTTTAGTGGTCGGTGGTTCAATATGCGTGTTTAGAAGTGATCCCACAGAGCACAGAATCATTGTTTCAGATTTTGCAAGGCGAACATGCGACTGTACACTCAAGGAAAAGCAGCTTGCACATGAATTTTGGCGGCACAATTCGCACTGTGATTTTACCAAAACGAACGGCAACGTTGTCTAGATGGGCGGCAACGCTAATCAGAAACAAGACAATCTCGGCAGAAGAGATGAAGCAGTTTAACGTCGAGGAAATAGATTTTTCAAATTCCGCACAATTTGACACCGCCGATCGTGAGGACATTCGACATCTCGGTTGGCACAAAACTTATGGTTGTTTTTATCGTGTGCTATTCAGCGTTGCATTATGTGGATTTTTGCAAAGACCACACACCCGGAGTGAATCGGCAGCATTTGGACTTTTTAAACGAACCGAACAGTCATCTGAAACTAGCACAGCTGTATAGGAAGGTATTTTCCCCAGGGGCGGTGAAATTGTCTTACTTATAATTGATGTGGAGCGCAATACTTGGATATTTAGTTGAATTATAAACTGAATAAAATTAAAAACGTTTTTGGGGATACAAAAAAGTTTTATAAGCAATCCGTAATGAGTGCAAATTTGTGTGCCTTGCAACCCATTAGCAAACCGCGAACCAAAGTCAGATTGAGTGAGTTAACCAAAACCAGTGAACGAAAGGCGCAATGCGCTTTTCTGCGGTTGCAGGAGAACATGTAGTGCCTAAGAAGTTTTGTGAATGAATAAATTGGATTAAAGGGACACGGACATCGGTCAAAAAAGTCGTAGATTTTCCTGAAATTTCGTTTTTTCATAAGTCACTCCAGTCGTGAGATATAGAAAATAGCGCGCAACGGAGTTTTACCAGAAAATAGATGGGTCCTGACACGGCTGGCCTGAGGACGCGCCACCAGTGCTTTTCGAAGGCGATTTAGTGAAGCTGGCTATTTCCGGCCGTTTCACGTGATTCTGATGGCATGAGAGTTCTTCACGACCTCGAATAGGTCTAGAATGCCTATGCAAACACATAATTGTGGCCATTTCGGTGTGGTTTTATAATGTTTTTTGACGAAAATAACATAGTTAAAAGTTTGATCCAAGCTTTTGTGCTTGGCTTTCAAGTAAGCTTCTTTTTCAGGTCAGCTGTGTCATACAAAGTCTTTTATAGCAAATTATGAATTTAGTAATTTTTTTGGACATTTTTATCTTGCACATTTTGTCCGTTGGACATTGTTTTTTGGGCATTTTGTCCGGACACGCGGAAATTGAAATCAAAACTCGCGTTTCTGAATCTCAAAGTATTGCGACAGTAACGCCGTGCTAAACGTAGCGGTTATGAATATTTTTGGATCAAACCATTCGCATTCCGCATGAATAGTAGCTTGTTGTCAATATCTTTATTGCAGGTGACAACGTATGACTCTAGTGTCTGAATTGTTGTTACAATAATGCGGATGGAAGGAATAGCGCAAAGTGCGTGTGAGACTAAAAGGACACTAAAGGATCACACGAGACTGAAGGTTTACAATCTAAGAACAAAATTTGATTGTTTATGTCTATGTTTACATAAATCATAGAGCGCGTCTCTCTGTAACCAGGTTGAAACTCAACAAACAACCGACGGAACCCGGTAGCGTTTCCGTCAATTCCTGTAAGAAAACTTCCATCGGTCATTCGAAGATGGCAGACCAATTCTCTTAACATGCAGACAAAATTGGAATTTGAGTTTCTCTACAATTCACAAACAGTTACAATACAAAAGTCTTCATTTATTCATTAATAAATCAAAACAAACAGAGCCCCCAATTACATCGCACTCCGGAACATTGTGAGTCCCCACGTTGGCTGCAAAACTGGTGATTCATAAGCGAAATGTGATCGCCGATGACGATACCAAACTCTTTTCGCGATGACTCTGTCACTGCTACACAGTGACAAGAATGCTTTTGATGAGGGTTAGGGAGTCCAGGGACATTTTCCGAATGCCATTTGTACAATGCCGTGAGCGAACACGACCCTAGAAGATTCCCGCATTGGAGATCCGACGAGCAGGGCATTCCCTCTGCGCAATCAGCAAACAGACAATATCGTTTCTGGTCGATTCTCGAAGGCAAACATGTGCGATATCCACGATCGCGACAATCCTGGTGATCGTAACAGAAGATGTCTGTGCCACTGACTGTAAGAAGAACAATTTCTCAAAATATCGACACTTAAACTCAATGACGTACCAATGGCCGAGAGGGCGGCAACGAATGCCACGACTGTGATGAGTTTCATGGCAGACAACGTTTGCAAATATCATTCATGCTATTTATGCATTTGAAATGGGAGGCGCTTCCGCCTGACAACGCGAAGACTATCTGTTTCAAAACAGATGAAAAACAGATTTGCTGTCATGATATGCTTGTCAGTCAGCACCAGATGGAATAGCCGTTGACATGCATGATTAACGCAATGCAAAAAAAGACTTCTTTTCAATCCAAAAAGCATATTTTCGTATAAAAATTTCGTATAAAAAGCATATAAAAAGCAAAAAGCAAGCATATTTTTGTGCTCATGTCAGTTTGAGGCCGTAAAGAACAAAATTAACAGTAGAATTCTTCTTAAACTTCTTAAGTTTGCCGCATATTTGCCAAATATAAAAAAAAAATTTGTCAAACATTTTTCTGGTGTTTAAAACGAATTGAACTATCTTCAAGATGTACTATCCCAGCGCTTTTTGTTTCGCTTTGCATTTCCGTTGTATGCATTTTTCTGATTCAGTTTTTGCAGAAACAAAACATTGTTCGCTGTTTCGCTGGCATTTCAGAAAAATTAAAACAAAATTGAATCGCAGCGCCGGTCATGGGCCTTCGTCAGAATCATCGCATTCGTCATGCTCTTTCGCATCAAATAGTCACAGCATTCGGATGGAACGCAACTAAAATTGTAACGATATTCGCAATTCCGCTTGTTACCAATAAGTATTTGATTTTTGTGTCTCGAACGATTTGTACAGAAGACACCATTGCTCAATTTGTGTCATTTGCGCTCCTGCCATTGTTGATTTCAATACTGTTTGCAAAAGATAAGGGAATAGACAAATGGCATTTTTAGCAGTTTCACGTATTAAACGAACAGAGTACGAACTAATCATTACGATTTAACGCTTCGAGTGAAGAATGAATAAGAATTGTCGGCATTTCAGGCTGTTCAATTGCGACGCTTTCAGGTTTTTCTAATTATTTGATATTTCGGCGTATTTGAAACTCAATGTGGTCGGAAACGGAAGGTCGGAAACAAAACTGATCAAAGGGTACAATGACAGTGATAAGAACGCATCACCCGGCTTGTTTTGACACGTTTTATGTGACTGTTGCTTGCTTCCGCTGCGGGAAGCGGCTTTCTCAACTCGACAACCTGAGCGAGTCAATCGGCAGAAATACGCAACGCCAACAACCCGTAACGTCTCGCTGTCCAGAAGTCAACGTTAAGTTCATTGACAACTTCAGGCTAGTGATGTTAACACTACTCAATTAACTTCTCACCCTGAAAACCAATCATTGTATTTTGTCAATCATATTTGGTTACAGAGGGTTCCATGATATAAGCGACGACATGAAGAACACAAGCGCGAATTTCGTTTCGCGAATGGATGAGAAAGTCGGAAACAAAACTGATCAAAGGGTCAGAATAACTCAGAATAACAGTGATGAAAAAAGCGCTTCATCCGCACAAATGTCGCCGTGAAGTAGAAAAAGTCTTGTTCTCTCATAACTTTGTTCTTGGCGGAAAAAAAACTTTTGATTTCTGTTATCGTACTTATTCTAAAGTGAGTCAATCCTATGTCAAAGCAAGGATTCACAAATGCTGGTCAGTCAGCGTTCGTCGAAGACTCCTGTTATCTTAGTGAATTTTGTGCTCACGCCTAGAGCTTGTATTAGTCAAAATTCATTAGTCAAACTCTGCGGCAGCTGTTAAGCCTATGTCTTAGGCAGTTACGTTATGGTTAATACGAAGCCTAAACTTAGTTTTATACCTGTTGCGCACCGGCATGACCGCTCACTATTCGCTGCCAAAGTGTATAAAACAAACTCTATGCGCACTTCAGAGCATGTGCTATCTGTCACAAAATCAAGACAAAAGAAAAATCAATTTTTTTTAACTTTTCTCTTGATGGCGTTTGCGACCAGCTTGTTTCGTGTTTATGTCGTTCGCGCTTATATCGGGCTAATAAGCAGTTATTATTGAAATCACCGTTGTGCAATTGCGACAGGCACTAATCGACAGAGATAAGATTAACAAATTAACATTTCTGTCTGTCGGTTTTCTCACGCACTGAAGACACCTGGTGATGAAGGTTACACTAAACACACCCAATATTACTCCGTGACAGCTTCAACTTGATTGACTTCGTGACTGCTAACCACATTGACCAAATAGTTCTGCATAGGTTAATTACAAAAAGATTGATGCTTGCAAACGCCGTTTACTCTTCATTTTTGCATTACAGGTTCTACCAATTTCAGCAAAACGAACGTGTAAATATGTGTAAATACACATTTTGTACACTACACGCTGATGTGAGTGTCAAAGTACGATGTAGTCTGATCGCCTATCGCGCACTCTCCGATAGTCGCCGCTCGATCGCGGTGTTTTCAACGCCGAGGAAAGGAAATAAAGACGCCGCGGAGAAGGAGAGACGACGAACACATGCAAGAGCACACTGATTGTAGTTTTGGTCATTCGTGCTCTCGTTCTTCGTTGTGTCGCAGTTGAATATAAGGCAGTCAAATACTCGCTTCCTCCGTTGTTGTTTGCTGCATTTTTGTTGATTTGCTTCATCCGCGCTGTTTTGTTGTATGTTTCGTTCAATTATGGTGCCATCTTAGAAGCAGAAAATCAAAATGGTGAAGCCAAAGGTCTACGTGATTGGAGTCGGCATGACCAAGTTTGTGAAGGCGCAATCGGTCGACTGGGATTATCCCGATATGGTCCGCGAAGCAGGTAAACGTCACATTTGAAGCCAGAAATCACCTCAAAATCGTTTAGTCACCACGGCCTTGGACGATTGTGGACTGAAATACACCGACATCGAGCAGGCGACCGTCGGATACCTTTACGGAGGCACCTGCTGTGGCCAACGCGCTCTCTATGAGCTCGGATTGACCGGAATTCCCATTTACAACGTATTAACAATCAAATCAGCATAAATCCTATCTTCGCTTTAGGTGAACAACGCTTGTGCTAGCGGATCAAGCGGTCTCTACCTCTGCAAACAGATCATCGAGTCAGGAAACTCCGATGTTGTTCTGGCTTGCGGTTTTGAGAAGATGGCGCCTGGAAGTCTTGAGAAGATGGGTGGAAACCTCGATGACCGTACTCACCCTAATGAAAAGCATGTCGAAGTTATGGCTAACACCTATGGTCTCTTCCCTGCTCCTATGACCGCTCAGATGTTTGGAAACGCTGGATTGGAGCATATGGAGAAGTATGGAACAAAGCCCGAGCACTTTGCGAAAATCGCCTACAAGAACCATCTTCATTCGGTCCACAACCCAAAGTCGCAGTTCCAGAAGGAATACACGTTCGATCAGGTGCTCAACGCTCGCAAGATCTACGAGTTCATCACGCTCCTCCAATGCTCTCCCACGTCCGACGGATCCGCCGCCGCGATACTCTGCAGCGAGGCCTACCTCAACAAGAATCCCCACCTCCGCCAGCAGGCCGTCGAGATCATCGGAATCGAACTCGGAACTGATGAGCCGTCGGTCTTCAAAGAGAACTCAAACATCAAGATGATCGGTTATGACATGATTGAGAAGATTTCGAAAAGACTCTACAGCAAAACTGGAATCACTCCTAAAGACGTTCAAGTTATCGAACTCCACGACTGTTTCTCCGCTAACGAACTCATCACCTATGAGGCTATTGGACTTTGTCCTGTTGGCAAGGCCGGAGATCTGATCGACCGTGGAGACAACACCTATGGCGGCAAATGGGTCATCAATCCTTCAGGAGGTCTTATCTCCAAGGGCCACCCAATCGGAGCTACTGGAGTCGCTCAGGTTGTGGAGCTGAGCAATCAGCTGCGCGGACGCTGCGGAAAGCGCCAAGTTCCAAACTGCAAGATTGCCATGCAGCACAACATCGGTAAGATCAATTTGAGTCTTCCAATAATCGCAATTTCTGTTTAGGAATTGGTGGAGCCGGAGTGGTCGGACTTTACCGCCTAGCCGACTCAACAGGAGCTCCAAGCGCTCCCATTTCCAACGGCCCAGCACTCAAGAGTGACCTGATCTTTGAGGAGATCAAGACACGCTCTAGCCAAGAAGAGACTCTCGCTCGCGAGCTCACCAAAAAGGTCAACAGCTCCTTCCGCGTCACCATCAACGGAGCTGACGGAGCGAGCAAGAAGTGGACCATCGACTGCAAGTCGTTCCCTCCTCAGATCCTTCAAGGTGAAAGCGCCCTGAAAGTCGACGTTGAGGTGACCGTCAAGGACGACGATTTCATGAAGATTGCCGCTGGCACCATGAAGCCTGATCAGGCGTTCATGCAAGGAAAACTGAAGCTTAAGGGCAACATCGCCAAGGCCATGAAACTGAAGACTCTTCTCGATCCCAAGCTGCTCAAGGCGAAGATCTAAACGGCCATCGATTGTGTACATTTTTTGCATGTAGCAGTGCAATTCTGAGACGGAATTGATTTTTAATTAAAAAATTGATTTTAAAAAATCGTTTGCGTAATTAATTCTAAGCAACTTCGAACTCATAGTCCAATGACAACGATGCTTCGCCCTCAGCTATTCCGCTTTTCTAGCCAAATGATTATTGAGGCTATCATTCGCATTTTATGGCAAACCCACTACAAGACAGCAGAGTGGTCGTATTTTCCAACTTTATGGCAAAGCTCAACATCATCGTTTTGACAAAATACTCGTCTGCATTTTGTGCGTTGACAGATAAGGGACAATAACTCACTTAGTGAATGATATTTAGAGCTGATTACGAAGAAAAAAAACAAAAGATCAAAGATGCCCTATGAAAAAACTCTGTTTGTAAGAATTTTGTGTTAGGAACCATCGCATGCTTTCTGTTTGCTATGTGGATTTCTTTTTGGTTATTGAAACTTTATTCTCCAATCAACATAGAATAGCTTTAGATGCAGACAACCACAAACTTTGCCTGCTTTAACGGTTTTGATCATAAAAGCTTCGATTCTATTCCGCAGTTGCTAAATAGTTGGTTGTGATGCCTCCCAAAACAAACAGGTAACGGACACATGTCAGCGAGCACACCGCGAGCACACTCCTTGTAGTTTCTCCGCAGTTGTGCTACGTTTTATGTGCTACTCGGCGATATAGACAACAACGAGGCGATTCTCCGTTGCTCGCGCGCGTTGGTAATTCAAGTGAATTTTCGAATTTAGACTGAATCATCAGCATGGTGAAGCCAAAGGTCTACGTGATTGGAGTCGGCATGACCAAGTTTGTGAAGCCGCAATCGGTCGACTGGGATTATCCCGATATGGTCCGCGAAGCAGGTAAACGTCACATTTGAAGCCAGAAATCACCTCAAAATGGTTTAGTCACCACGGCCTTGGACGATTGTGGACTGAAATACACCGACATCGAGCAGGCGACCGTCGGATACCTCTACGGAGGCACTTGCTGTGGCCAACGCGCTCTCTATGAGCTCGGATTGACCGGAATTCCCATTTACAACGTATTAACAATCAAATCAGCACAAATCCTATTATTCGGTTTAGGTGAACAACGCTTGTGCCAGTGGTTCGAGCGGTCTCTACCTCTGCAAACAGATTATTGAAGGCGGAAATGCTGACGTTGTTCTCGCTTGTGGTTTTGAGAAAATGGCGCCTGGCAGTTTAGACAAAATGCGAGTGAATTTGGACGATCGCACTTTGCCATTGGAAAAACACATTGAGGTAGTTAAGAACACTAGTGGCCTTCTACCAGCTCCCCTGATGGCTCAAATGTTTGGAAACGCCGGAGTTGAACATATGAAGAAATACGGTAAAGCATTTGTTCCTCATCAAGTCGCTGATGTTTTTTTTTGCGAAAATTAAGGAACAAAGCCCGAGCACTTTGCGAAAATCGCCTACAAGAACCACCTTCATTCCGTTCACAACCCAAAGTCGCAGTTCCAGAAGGAATACACTTTCGATCAGGTGCTGAATGCTCGCAAGATCTACGAGTTCATCACGCTCCTCCAATGCTCCCCACGTCCGACGGATCCGCCGCCGCGATCCTCTGCAGCGAGGCCTACCTCAACAAGAATCCCCACCTCCGCCAGCAGGCCGTCGAGATCATCGGAATCGAACTCGGAACGGATGAGCCGTCGGTCTTCAGGGAAAACTCGAACATCAAGATGATCGGCTTCGACATGGTGCGCAGAGTTTCCCAACGGCTGTACGACAAAACTGGCGTTTCTCCCAAGGATGTTCAAGTTATTGAGCTTCATGACTGCTTCTCATCAAACGAACTGATTGCTTATGAAGCACTTAACTTATGCCCCGTTGGTAATGCTACTCTTGTCTTCCTGATTATTATGGTCAATTTTGTAGGCAAGGCTGGAGAGCTGATTGACCGTGGAGACAACACCTACGGAGGCAAATGGGTCATCAATCCTTCAGGAGGTCTTATCTCCAAGGGCCACCCGATCGGCGCCACTGGAGTCGCTCAGGTTGTGGAGCTGAGCAATCAGCTGCGCGGACGCTGCGGAAAGCGCCAAGTTCCAAACTGCAAGATCGCCATGCAGCACAACATCGGTAAGTTGACTGACGCTCTTCAGTGCTCGGAATTAAAAACGAAAATTCAGGTATTGGCGGAGCAGCTGTCGTTGGACTGTATCGTTTGGCGGATCAAAATAGACTAAACTCAAAATTGTAATTTGCCTTAAATGTCGTGTGCCTGCACCATCACCATTCACTTTCGGCTTTGATCTAACCGCAACTTTGATCACTTTCGCCAGAAAAAAAATCGTTCATTCGATCATAAACCAATAAGTTTCACAATAGAGTGTTCACGGGTTTGTACACAAGATCATAACAATCAAGGAAACAGCACGGGTTTTTGGGAGTTTTGAGAAGAAGAAAGGGATGAAAGTGGTGAAAATGAGAGAATTGTGTTTGTGTGTGTGTGTGCGACAGTTCTAGATATACGATTGCTGAGCAGCTCCACCGATACGAATACGACGACTGAGGTGCGAGTGCTCCGAAGTGGAACGGTCCATGTGACGTACGGTGCGGAGGCCTTCTTCGACAGTTTGCAGGTTGGCCAAGATTTCGGCGTCTCGTTCGCGCATGAGGATCTAAACGCGAGTCAAATTACTGTAGTCAGAGACACACAAGTTGCTTACAATTTCTTTTTTCAAATGCACAAAAAGGTCATTCCAGGACTTGAATTTCTCGGGAGTAATGTGGCGATTGTTGACATCAAGCGATTCGGTATCGGATACACGGCTTCCGGTCGAAGAATAGGTGGTCGCCTCGTCGTGCGAGATCGACGAATCTGGAGCGACTGTTTCTTCTGTTTCCGATTCTAGCTGGTATTCAATGTTGTACGGCAGGTACGGAATCTCCTCAGGTTCCGGATATCTGGAAAATAGTTCACGTTACAATCAATTATTAATGCGGTGCTATTGAATTTCTCTCTCTCTCATTATTCGAGGACCTAGCACAATGTGACGACGTTCAATTGGGGGTTGATTTATGCACCGTTTGCGCGAAAATCGGTGTAATACTCAGCGGCTAGAGCATTTTTCACAAAATGACTAATGTTTTTTGTCCAACTCTGACGCATTTAGTGTGAATTTGTTGGGAGCAGCTGTTTTGCACACCAACTACCGTAAATGTGCGGAAAATTCGATTTTCAAACAACAAAAGCGCTTACCTAATCTCAAAGAAAGGACTCGTTGCAGCCTGAAAATTGTCCGCATATTGACCGTTGGAACTCGATTTCCGCAATTTCTTCGGCAACGTCGTCGTCATCTTCTTGAAAAAGTTCTTGGTCGCCCGAAGAGCGCCGCCGCTGTTTTTCTGAGACTTCTCCTGTTTCATGGTGTTGACGGCAGACGTGCTCGGCGACGAGATGATCGCGAACCGCGTTGCACTATCGAAGCTGTGCGTTCGTTTGTGCATCTGTCCTGAAAAAAGAGGAGCGAAATGAAAAGGTGCAGAGTGGCGTGTCAAAAGGTCGGCGCGTCCGACAAACAGTTGATGCCAATCAAAAAAGAGGAAAATAATCGGAGATAATGAGGAAGCGACGACCAATCATCGACGGGGAAAAAGGTGTTTTGAGCGTTCAAACTTTGAGGCAATTTTGCGTCTCACTATAGTGATCGCCAGATTCAGTCAAAGCATCAAACAAGCATGAAGAGAGCTAGTAGTAGAAAAAGTGACAAAACAGCGCGCAATCAAATCACCCGAAAGCACATAAAGCCCATCTGTCTCTTGTTAAATGCTTGTTGGTGAAATGATCACTCAGCACTATAGCTCAACTGGCATAAAAACGCGATTGCACTCTGTGCTAGGTTTGACTTGAGCTTTCATCATGTTAATTTTATTGATCAGTCTCCGTAGGACTTCTGATTCAAAAGCAAATTCAAAAAATGCAACAAAATAAGTTCACCAAAACGTTTTTAGTCATTAAATTTTGCGGATTTTGAAATTAATTGAATAAATCAAATATTGAATTCAGCTTTCATCCTGATAATTTTGATTACCAGGCTGCGCAGGGCAGGTTAGACATTCAATTTTTCGAGCTTTGGATATTTTTGTCTAGAATCAGATCGCATAAACTTGTTTAATGTGTCAAAAGCTGATTTCGTGTTGAATTTACAATATTAAAATTCTCGAATTGTTAAAAATTCAACAAATAATATCGGTGAATTTTGCGGATTTTGAAATTAAATGAATAAATCCAGATCCTGCATTAATTTCAAGATAAACTATGGCTTGCTAAACGCGCCGTTTTTCCTCTCAGAATCACTGATCACAGACAAACCAAAGCGACAAGATAGATTAATTCAAAGTCAAAAGCTAAGCTTATCGCAGAGTGGATAGAGTACACGGAATCGCCTCTACTCCACGCGCTCGTTAGAACTTTGTAGTGATAATGAGCGAGAATGCGAGATGAAGATTTTAAAACAAGCACTCTTTTCTCCGCTGTCTCGTCGTCCTCCTCTTCAACGGGAGGAGCAGTTGGAGAAACGAGTGATGAGTGTGTAATGACATCTTAATTTGCATCGCGGCCACGCCAAAAAACCACAACATTCTCGAGTTAAAACACTTACCGACAGAGTTGAGGTCGTTCTGTGTCGAAGCCGACAACTTCATTCCGATGTGGCCAGTCGAGGCGATTGACGGCGGCTTGTTGCACTTGTTCTTCTTCTGGCGGCCCAGCGAGGCGTACTTTCGATTGGTCGGATCAAAAGTAAACGGCCGACTGTCGCTGACATAATAGTCGTTCAGCGCGTCCATCGAACGATGAGGTGCGTTCCCTAGCGGCGACACTAAATTGCATAATTAAACATCAATTATGAGCAATTACGCGTGAACGATGCGTGCGTGCACGGGTCATCTCCGCTGCCCCCGTGTGCTGCAAACGATAACTTTGACGAACAACGATCAGATGTGTGGTCGCCGTCTGTCGCTTGCAGGACGCACGCGCGCGCGCGTAAAGAAGCGGACACTAATGTAAACATAAAGTGAAAGTTGCAATTTGGAGCAGCAAGCGAGGGGAGGGACGCGCAAAGAGGGCGAGAAGAAACGTTGCGTTTTAAAAAGACAAATTGGAATGTTTACATAAGATTGTGATATGAGTGACCAGAGGACGCGGGGCTACTTTTAACGTTTCCTGCGGGTAGTTGTTCGCTGTACTGAAAGAATTTTCACTAGTTGAAATTTGCAAATGTGGTTAATGAATTTTGGTTATGCCAGCAAGGCATATACGGTAGGCAGTGAGGAGGATTAAACGAGCGAAATAGCCTGAACACCATTATTTTTAACGATAATTCGTGTTGATTTTGAACTCAGGTAGTAATAGGGTTGTCATGATGTGCACTCAAGGTTACTCATAAATCGAAACTTGCTGCAATTTTAGTATTTATTCAAGGTCTTTTATGGCTATTAAGTGTCGGAACGGTTATGGTAGCACACTGAACCAAGCCGACTACTCATTAATTACCAAAAAACCAGTTAATCTCTCATTTCTGCCACATTTTACAGCGGTTTTGAGATTGTCCTAGGTCCTAATCTTTAATGCTAACACAGTCCAAAACGACCAATTTGAACCAAAAAAGAACTCTCGAATATTGGAACGATTGCACACACTTCAAATGTTTACATAAACCTTTGATAAGAGCGTCTCAACACGTCGTCATTTTATATTTTCCATCTTTGACCAACAAGGCCAACTGAAGCAGTCATCGACGGCCAAACCCCAAATCCTTGAGACCAAAATGAATTAATCAACAACGCAAAATGGGGCAACCAACGCCGCTTGCACCTGTTGAAAAACTCTCGGGCGAATAAATCGCCCTGAACAATTCGATGGCAAATGTGAAACATCGATCAGCGGAGAAAACACTACCGCGTCAAATAAGCAATCTGTCACGAGAGAGGATTGTCTGCGGGCTCTTTTATTAAGTGCGAACGAATTACATACAAAGTGGGCAGAGCGGAATGTCACATTTGGTGCGGACGCGTGTTTGAAGTGCGTTGCTTGGTTAGCTAAGAAATTTGGCGTTTTTTTTGCCATAACAACAAATGATCCAATTGAGCGAAAAACGGGCGAAACTTCCGAACAACAATGATCACTTGACAGCTGTTCAACGCCACATGTTTAATTGATGTTCTACGTCACTTTCAAAATCTCAATTTTATCAATTTAAAGATGACAACACAGTAGAATTTTGATTCTTATCTTTGACGGCGCTTCCATGCAAAGAACAAACAAGCTTCGGCATTCCATTCAAGAGCAAAAAATCTCACACCCGCTTGTTACAAATGTTTTGGGAACGATTCTTATCTGATGCAGACAAAAATGTGTGACCGCTACGGGTGGCACTAGCACTCACGCTTCCTTACAAGCATGATTGCAGCATTTTTGGTCTGTGCTTTTTGGTCACCGCGCTGATAACACGAGTGATCTTCTAATTGTTTAATCGCTCGACCGACGACTAGGACAGACAGACACTCCATCAAAACAACCCTAATATTATGCATGCCGTCAGCAAACAACCACTTCTCTCTTCCAGCACCACTTTAGCCGCTGGCGTCCCACATATCACACCTCAATGTTTTTAATAGCCATCGGCTATCGTCCATTTGCTGGAGCGTTTGGAAAACGAGAAAACACACACATACCAGTATCGAGGTGCTCCTGGCTCTTCTGCTTGTAATACTGACTGTACTCCGATGATGAGTAGCAATCGTCATCTTCCAGCTGCGCTTGGATGCTCTCGGCGGTGACGACATCGTTCGGAGACGCTTTCGTTGTGAGGTTCAAATTGTGAGCCGAGATGGAGTAGCGAAACGGTGAGGAGTCCTGTTGGCTGCCGCTGCTGCTGCTGCCGCTTCCGTTGGTCGCCATGTAGTTGTGATTTGCGTCTAGCGAACTGAAATATGCACATGTTAAAGACGACTCGCTCAGCAGCGTTCGCGGAGTTCTTTCCGATTTTCGCTGAAAACGCAGCGACTAAAAACAATTGGCACCTATTCACAGAGAGCGCTCGCTCGCGCGCGAAATGTGAGTGGAAGAGGCGACTTGTTAGCCAGCCGGTCGATAAGATAAGCACCTGACGTATGACCTGACAGTTCCAGTCGGAACGCAAAGGTCAACGATGGGAGTATTTATTATGGTAATAGGGTGGTTGGAATTGGAAAACTGCGCCGAAAGACGTCTTTTCGAGGAAAACAAAAAAAACATCTCAATATTCACGTTTTAAATCCAATGCAGTTTGGAAGCGAACGGACGACAACGCGATTTGAACACGTGAATCTTTGGAGCAATCGAATATGGGCCGCCGCTTCAAATTTGCTATTCAAACGCTGTTTCGGTTTTCAATTCTGTCCTCCAGATGTCAATTATGCAAATGAAGTGCACGCCTCTTGTGTCGCTGATGTGAAATCACAGATACGCGTTCAAAGTTGCCCACGGAGACCTACAAAGAGAAGATAAAAAGAGATGACCTAACTTGGTAGTTCGAGTGGCTACAAAGCTAGCTCAGAAGCGCATCTATTACTACTGTTCGCGTACAGATGGATTATCGCTTGAAAAGGAATTGAATTCGAAGCGCAATTAGATATGTATCTCGCGCGAGATCAAATATGGACGATTTCACATCTCCGATGCTATCCAGCTGCAAATGTCAATTTGCAAATTAAATTCGGACTCCGTCAATTGGGCGCACATTTTCGAGAAGAAGACGCGTCATATCAGAAAACAAGATTATCACAAAAACAGCGTTGGCGGTCACAATTTGCATAGAACCACAATCAGACTCCAATCGAACAGCGAAACTAACAAGTGATGATTTGTACCAACAGAAGCGCACGTCTGCCATCCTGCTCAAAGTGGCCAAGAAACAAAAAAAGGCAAAATTGAAAAAATTACGAACACTCAAGATGTTCCATGAGTGTTCGTTCCATCGGAGGACAATAGGCAATGGCGTCAGTTGCGAGAGGCCGAAGGGTGTAGGCCGAAATTTTGAAACGAGCGGTAAAATCACAGCAGCAGCAATTTGGAAGAACGTTGTCGGGTGGAAGAACGCGATGAATGAGCTAATCCCGTTGCGGCTTGTTACAACACGACTGGAACACGAGCGCTACACACATACATACACACCGGAAAACTAAACTAGAGCACACGAGTCTCGAGTCCACCACAATCATCCCGCGAGTTGTTTATTATTTTCGGACATGCACACTTGTAAGCCGCCGTCAAAAGAAGCGCTGCCTTCTGCGCGCTGATCATCTTGGAGCTGCTGTCCACGCCGGCTCATCATCGGAATTTCCATCCCACGGACCATCATGCTGTTCTTCTACTGTGACCCCTTTAGGATGGAAATGCCGCAAATTTTTGCACAAAAGCGCGCGAGACGCGTAAACGCGAACGCTTTTCGAAACGACCTGAACCTGCGAACGAGCAGTGGTGGGCAGTCGGGTGCGAATAACAACCAGCGAAGCGCATAAACGAACGACCGGCGAGCGTTGAAGGAACGACCAGTGGGAAAGTTTACCTAATATATGCACGAGCTCCTGCGCGGCTCATAAAATTGCCGTGAAATTTTCAAAAAATGGCGCTAAAGCACAACGGTCGTTGCTTGTTTATGACCGAGAACGCAAGAGAGTCCGCTGGTGACAGATTTTACGCGCTGAATCCCTTGCAAGGCAAGGAAGCGGACGACAGTAAATGGCGACTATTTCCGCTCTTACGAGTTCCTGTCGTCGTTTTTTTATTTTTGCAGATGATCGTTTTGACATGAGGCGCTTATAATCTGTGATCGCTGTCACTCGCGCGTCCGTCCGTCTCATCGGAAGTACGAGACAAGTACGCGTAATCAAATTGCGCCACACACACGAGGCGACAAAGATTAAGTTGATCACGAAGTGGTCGGGGCGACTCCCGCGCGTGCGACTCATCTGCGTCATCGCCGTCGGAGGAGATTCGCGGGGTCCGACAAAGCAAGCGCCTGTTGATAGCCGGCGCCCGCACTCACCGTGGGGGTGTTGTTTGAGAATGTGTAAGCGGCCGCGCGCGAGAGAACATATCGAAATCGAATCGAGACAGATCATATCCGCTGAGCTGCTCCTGCTGATGCTGCTCGATCCTTGTGACTAATGACAAATAGCTCGCGACAGGCCGCTGGACAGATTGGCCCTAGTGCTGCTGCTGTTTGAGCGGCAATGGCTTGAATGCAAACATATCAATTCAGTGCATTAACGACTACATGAAAAGTCAAAGACAGCGAGTTCTAGAGGGAAGCGCCTACAGAGGAGGCAAACGTGAGGAACGAGTTCTACATAAGGGTTGCGCAGTTCGCATGACCGTCGTGGCGACCGGCAATTGCCACCAGCGCTACTGGAACAAACAAACGCGTGCGCGCGACCCGAGGATTACAATTCCAACACAATTGGATGTTATTACGACTGAGAGAACATGCGCGACGGCGTTGTTGTAAAATTGAGTGCGCGATCTTCCAAAGGATTTGTGTTGCGACCACTAAAAGGTCAACTGCGGCTTCCGCCTATGCGCCGCGCCAAAAGGGTGGAGATTCTCATTGCACGCGCATCGCCCGCAGCGAAAACAAAATAGAAAATGGAAAAGCGTGGGAAAGTGATGCGCTAGAGAGAGAGCGGCGGTCAAAAATCGCACTCTCCCAGACAGTATCAGCAGATCAACGAAGCAAACGAAGAAGATCAGAAACTGCCTCAATTCAAACAACTCAGCTCGCATGTACTTTCCGCTGCGGCCAGCGAGCTCTTTGTCAGGTGGAATGTGCTCTGAACTTCGGAACTTGAGAGACAATGATACATCATGTGTCACGAAGGTGGCGAGCGCGGGCACGCGGCCGATCGTCATCTTTGAAAGCAAACAGCGTTTCTCAAAATAAAACAGTTTCGTGGTGTTTCCGCACGAGAAACAAAATCATCTTTAAGATTAAGTTGGAAAAGTCAACAAAAGTGTTTGAAAGCAGCGCAATGAAACACGCGAAACCAGCTCGTTTGCCCCACAGAAAAGCCTATAATTTCAACTAAACAGCACATGTGCTGATTGGAAAGAATCGTAAAATATGCATCCTCCATGAATATTCGCCTCAGCTGGAGGTCAGAAAAACGGTCGTTTGCGCTTGATTCCCCGGCGTTTAGCGTTGAGCGCAGTCATCGGAGGCGATGATTAAGCCGAATTTTACGTTGGCCGAGCTATTAATTGCCGCACGCCCCAGACAACGACGTGCCTCTTCTGTTCAATTACAACTTTTGTTATTTGCAATTGGTGATTGGTGAAGGCATTTGGAATTAAATGTTTTGGTTCAGAACGAGATGAGAACGGAAACAAAATGACATCAAACATGACGATGTTTGATGTAGGCTTGCAGATTTGCTCAAAAGTGGATAATCCTATGACGCACGTAGTGAAATTGGCTCGCATCGTTGCTTAAATGGTCTGATTCATAATGCTTTTGTCGTCAATCGAATTTAATCAAAATTTTAAAACATGAATGCTTGTCCTCCAAAACGTTGAAATCAGATTTGCCTGAAATTTCAACGGAATTATATCATATTTTGACGCACAAGCCACAGAACCACAAGTTGATATTTGACACAAAGCGAACATAAGATAATAAGATGACGTGGCGTAAAATTACGATTTATAATTGCTGTCTCATAGCCCAAAAGGTGGACCTTTAACTTTGATTTAAAAAATTATATTGGATCTAAACTAAGCTTAGCGGAGAGCGGCAGGCCTCCTAAGCGTGCTTATTTCCTTCAAAATTATGTCCATATGTTATTTTGATTTTCGCCAATAATTCAAATTAGATGGCGACCGAAGCACCGTTTCAGTAGTCAGCTGCATTTTAGAACATTTTCTATCTATTACAATCCAAATTAATGTGTTGCAATCGCAATTTTTGGCTCAAATTTAAACAGAATTATAGCATATCTTGACGAACACACCTCCACAAAACCACAACATGTCAATTGGAACAAAGACAAAGACGGAAACGATTATGACTGCTTGGTAGAGCAAAAAAATGTATTAGGCCTACGCTGAGCCTAATTTAAAGCGTAAACTTCATTTTAGGCATGCTGAACACGTTGAGCCTTCAAAATTATGTCCTGTTTTTTTATTTTGTACGTGAATAATTCAAATGTTGCACCATCAGATGGCGACCAAAGCACCGTTTGAGTAGTTAGCTGCATTTAAAGACATTTGCTATCTATTCCAATTCCAAAAGACCAATTAATGTGTTGGAATCGCAGTTTTTGCCGCTCGTTTTTGGATCCTACCACCAGATTTGTCATTTGCACGTTTTTTGATTATAAAACACATGAATTAATTAAACGGAAGATGTCAACCAATGATGGATTGCATTACAGACGATGCAAAAATGTGACTTACGAGCACAACACCACAAAAAAAAACAATTCCCACCAGCAGATGCATCAACAACTAACACTAATCACGCAAATAAAGGAGACACGAACAGTTGGCGCCGTTCCGATCAAACTAGATTAGCCATCTTCAGAGCAATTTTGAGAAAAATAAGAAAACAAGCAACAGTGATTTAAGCAGCTTAATTGGCCGGTGCGCGCTGTTTGCATGCGCAATTAGAACAAATCATCACTCAAATCGCGTTTTTGTTTGTTTTTAAAACAACTTACGTGCACTCGGAAAGGTCCTCCTTTCTGCGATTGCTCTTCTCGCTCAGTCGTCGTGCGCCGCCAACCTTCCAAGTACCGTAGGCAACCGAGCGGTACATCGGACGCGAGCTGCCGTAGGTGTCGCGAAACGGTAAAGAATTATTATTTTCTGCGTCGGTCATCTCGCTCACATCTGCAATGCAACGAGAATAGAGTGGAGGAGAAGGAAGGAATCTGGAAGGCGCGCGATACGGACACCCAAAAACACGACGCATTCGGCGCGCCCCCTCGCCTCCATTAAGAAAACGCTCACACGAAGATCGAATTTCGTCGTCTTCCTTCCGCACCCGCAACGATATCATAATTCCGCGCTTTTCAACACCTTTCAAATAGATAATCTTCCGCGGCGTCGCTCTACGAGCGACTTACATCGGGGATTGAAATTTTAAGAGGGCATTGGGGAAAATCTCGAAAACAAATTCAAATTCAAACAGTCGATTATTAGCGTTCCGCACACGGTGACATGTCCTTGATTGGCTAACCTTTTCAAAAATGTGTCCGTAGTTCACAATTGGCAACCGCAATTAGTAATCCATTGAATAGAAAAAATACATTTTTTTTTAAATTTTCAATAAAAAGTCAGTAAGTGCTCTATTTTAACATCACTTATAGCTAAGAACTACGTGTTATTAGCCAAGTTCTTATGAAGATAAACGTGATACGGATTGTCCAATATAACATGCATTAATTGACTCAGAAACGAGTGTCTCAGCATTTTGTCATTATAACGCCACAACGCAACGCTCAAAGTCTATATCCATAGAAGCATCTAACAACTGGACGTGCTACACTTGTTAGGTCTAATTCCATTAAGAACACCAGCAGCGAGGTCCCCAGTGAAAAAGCGGGTAACAAGTGCATTTAGATAATAGCCCCGCTCGCAACTAACGCGCGCATGCCCCCACGCACTAAGAACATCACCATCTGGCAGCATTCGGCACTTGCAGATTAAAGTAATGAGCGAAGCAATCGTTCTTTTACTCGCGCCGAGCGGCATCGAAGAGACCCCAAAGAAGTCGCTAAGATGACGCCCATTGAACGAGTTAATTAAATCTTCATCTCGCACAGACACACGAGATGCGAGGAGCAGAAGCGTAGTACAAGAATCTCATCGTCGCCTAAACGACTTGTCGAGAAATGAGTTGGGCGCGAGCGTAGAAAACAGCGCAAACCAAGAGACAACTGACCGTTGCCAGAGGTTGTCCCGTCAGGTCAGCGCTCGGGAGTCGACACCGGCGGCTGAATTGCCGATTTGCGCCTGAACCATTGTTGCAGCTGTTGGCTATATGTAAATAGAGCATTTTTTACACTCGTCCTCTCCGACTTATTGCCACTGCGAACGCAAGCAACATATGCTAAACTTGCACGGTCGCGTCGAACATGTGATTACAATTACCTCGCAGTTGAACTCGCAATACGCGCGCGTCAAACGAGCTGCGAGCGAACGGCGGCCGCCGCAAGTATTTACGATTTTCGTATAGTCTCTTTTTGTCGTTTCTTTGAACACGGCACATATACTCACTTCATTAATCTTTTGCGGCGGAAACAAAAAAAATCAGACGATTTGACACTAAAACGCCGCTTCGTGAAAACATGAACAACTTGATAAATGAGATTTATCACTAGAACAATGGACGACAGGGAGTTTTCTTCGCCTCGGATCATTTGAAGACTACGGCATTCTACCTGTAATAATAGTAGAGCAACTGCGTAAAGAACACAGCTGCACAGCGAACCGTTACAATTCCAAGTTTTGAACAATGTGAGGAAAATCCAACAACGAATCGTTGAACGGAACTTGAAAAAGTTACTTTGACAGCGAATACGTAGGAATCCAAGAAATTCCAGCTGCACAATTCAACATTATGAGAACTATAACGTAGAACTGTTTCGCGCTCGTAGCCTATCTCGAGTTCTTAGGACTTTCGTAGGCTTTAAAACGCCGCAAACTCCAAACAACTTGATAAATGAGAAAACTATGAAGAAGAACAATGCAGCTTTTCGCTAATTCTAAGTTGGTGAGATATTCCTTTCATTCAATTATTTGGTCATGAAAAAAAACATTGATTAATGAGATTTATCACTTAAACTTGAGGGAATTTAGTTCGCCTTGGATCATTTTAAGGATACGGAATCTTATAATTCTATGATTTTCCACCTATAATAACGGCAGAGCAAATCTTTCAATAGCACAGTTTCAAAGCGGAGCCGTCTTCTATAAAAATCTTGAGCAACGTTTTCTTGAGCAATCGTCCAAATCGTTAGTTTCACAACAAATGAATAAGAATCAAAAATACCAGCTGCAAAAATTCAAAATGATCAGAACTAAAAAGTAGAACTGCTTCGCGCTAGTAGCCTATCTCGCAATCTTAGTTGGCGCTTGCAAACTTTCGTCGGCTTCAAAACGCCGCCAACTAAAAAAATGAACAACTTGATAAATGAGATTATGATCCCGTTCAATCACTGGGAAGACACGGCGATCCATTTTAACAACAATGGGTGAAATGTCAGCAAAAACAAAGCGAAAAAACTCAAATAATTCTCAATTTGAGCGCATGAAAGCCTAGTTTTAAACATACAAAAGTGTAAAACAGACCCACCCAACCGTCGTTTGATATCAACATGTGAGACTCGTACACGGTAGCTGTAAGAACTGACCCGAAAATCCGTTCTCGTCTGCTTATCTAATCAGCGTTCGCACGCCCTTTGTGAAGAAAACACGAAATATATATAAGAATGAAGATTGATGAGCGAGGATGCCTGTCTGGAAAGTAAAAATGAAGTAAAAAATTGAGAGATAAGGCGTTTTTGTGAGCTCCAAAGAGAAACAAAGAGGTAGCACTGGAAGGAGATAATGAATGGAGCACATAGATAGCAATGCCATCAAGCAGACAATCAGCAAATCACACGCAGACAGTTGTAGCTCTGCTTGATTCTTTGTGTGTCTTCCGATTGAGAGGATGCAGATTAACCGAGTGAGTGAGGAAGACAACCTGGAGGTATCACCCTTCCCCGCCATCACCATCATCTCTGAGCACCCACCGCAGAGCAGAGCATAGTCAGTGGTGACGCAAAAACGGCGGCGGCCCCTTGGAGATTTACAACCTAACGCGAGATGAGCGCAACTTTGGTATCAGTCTCGGCGAGTCGAAAACAACCGATCACCAAGTCGTCTCCTAGCACGCGATTCGCGCTCCGCCACACTGACCGCTGGCCGATGATGGCCAAAGCGATGACGAGGACGCGATAAAGTGGATTCGGAAGAAGAAATTGTTGGCGCAAAGTCAAGAACACGACAAGCGGTCAGGGTGATGATCTACTGCCGAACCGGTCATTCTGTGTGCCTTTCGGATTTAGACACCGGCAAACAACAGAACAACAAGTGCGCTGTTTGGCAATTACGTCAATTTTTGGGGATCGGCGGCGGAAGACTTCTCAAACAAGTGACTTTCGATTGAACGTTTGAAAAAGTGGTGATTTAAAACAGCCTTCGAGTAAATTAAGGCCTGAAAATGTCAAAAAATTTTCACCGTGAACGAGGAAACGATAGAACGTATTTGGCATAACCTATTGTAATTCGAGCCTCCTCAATCAGAACGATTAGAGCCACGAGTACTATAAGGAACGTCGTCGTTTGTGTACGCAAAGACACACACACACATGAATTGCAACGAGGTTGAAAACGACGGTATCGTTTGAGGTTGAAAAACCAGATTTGTGCTGTAAGCACTCATTGTCGCGTTTGAAGAATAAACACATGGCTACACTCGAGAAAACTGCGCGCGACCGACACAACCAACCACTACCTCATGTCCTAGAGCAAACAAAGGCACCACACGGTCAGTTGTCGGATTTGCGTCCTTAATCCATGATCCTATTAGCGTGTTCGAGTAATTGAAACCGCGCTGCGCTCATTTGGTAACTCGCAAACACAAACAAGTTGAAGACGCACGAAAACGACAACGCGACCAGCAGCACAATATATGCGACCATCAGGACTTTAATTGCGCATGACCGAGTGGAGGTTTACGACGATCGGTTTCGCGTTGCATACGGAACTAGTATGTATCCGTCCCTCTTTGATCATTAAACCGCCGCTGCTGTTAGACAGAGCGACCGGAAGAGCACGAACGTCCAATGCAATTTGGCCGCACGCAATAAAACGTCCTATTGACGAGCATGAACACCTGAGGAACTGATATTGACAAGGCCAATTCGCAGAGGAATGTGTCAATTGTGTCATTTGGTCGTTATTAGCATTGCAACTCGTATACGCCGAACACGGACCACCTGGCGAAGAACGCGAACAGCAACAGCAGTGGCGAAATATGCAAATGAGGTCGTTTAACGGAAAAATCGGTGGCAAAATGAAGTGCTCAACGACTATTGTGTCTGTGCAGTGGGAGGAAGACTGAAAGAGGGACCCCTCATATGATTTTTGTTCATTTGGGGCGCGACATGCTAATTCCATAGAGCTTTGTCACACTATTTTAATCATTTCCAATACTGTACATTGTTTTTGATAGAGGGATTTATGTAAAATAACCGAGAATGAGTCACAAACAGCGCACTGTAAACACTGAAATATCCTGGCAGCTTGATACAGTAAGATAAGGCAAAGAACATTAAGAATTTTGGGTTACAAATTCGATGCTGACAAACCTTGCAACGTCCTTTATCGTAACCATAGCCCCGATTAGTCGGACAACCGCAGAAAAAGTAATATTCGAATAAAATTTGATTGTTTTGGCGTCTTTTTTGTCGAATAATGATTGCTCGCCTACTCGTGAATGAAAGCAGAATTAGCGCCTGCGCGTCATTGCATCAAACACAAACACTTACTCGCACTCAAGACGCTCGCCCCCAAAAATGCTTCGCAAACAGCAGCACTCGAAGCATTTTTCGGACGGAACAGCGAGCGCAAGCATGCGGCCACAAACTAACTGATCGCTATCTTTACAGTGCGCGCTGAATCTAAGCACCGAAGTGCGCGAGATCACAGCAGGAAGACGTCAAGCACCCGGTAGACCGGATATACAAACCGCGCGGATCTCTCGTGGATGCAGCGAGGCCGCAGTTTGAGGAGGCACCGAAGGAACCGGACGGTTAAAGGTTAGGGACAAGATAAAGCCGAGCCGAGCTGAGCGCCGCAGCGCGGATCTGGTTTTACAAACAGTGGGAAGCGGTTGATTGCCGAGCGGACGCGGAAAAAGTTCCCGGGAGCGCTCAATCAAAGCGGAGGCTAATTTAAACATTTCAAATCTTGACATAAAATGACTCATTTAGTAAACTAATAAACGGCGCCGCAATTTTCTCGAAATAATCTCTCGGAAACACATGCATATTTATGAGATTCCATCGTTCGCGATGGCCGCCACTGCCGGAGCATATTCGTTTTACGGTAGACACATACAGAGAGATCAAGCGTCTCTTGCTGATGCTGCTGCTGCTCAATGGAACGCCAGAGGAGGAATCTGCGCTTTAGGCGCTTTTCTTGGAGGCGTTATTGTAAGATGAAAGCAAAGAGGAGCAATTCCACAGACGTCGTTCGATGATTGTCAAGATAAACACATTCCGAAAGAGCGTAAAAGGACGCCGCTTGTAAAATCCGTCGATTTGAGACACAAAAAAAGCGTGGGATCCCGGCAACAGGGCGTTTCCGGCTGATCATTGAGAGATTCCACGCGTTCACTTGGGGCGGCGGAACAAATATTCTCAAAACTGACAAAAACAGAATAGAAATGCTGTCGACGAGGCTAATTTGTTGACACAAACACGCGCATAGCATGACAAAAGCGCGTTTCAGACGTTTTTCGCAGTCTCGAATCGCACACCCAAAGCATGACGGCGAGCATCTTTCAACCAGTACCGTAAACGTTCGTCTACGTGCTCTCAGGCGAAATATGCTCTATTCGAGTCCGTGAACACGTCATTAAGAATTTAGAAAGAGCATTCCTCCTCCTCGGCCGAACGCTGCCACCATGACGCGACATCATCCAGACTAATTTGATTTGTTAGAAGGCGAATCAAGCGGCCGCCGTCACATCCGTGCAAACGTCGGTCACACACGCACAAAAACGTCAATTTTCAAAAATGAAAGCAAAAGTCTAAAGAGCAGCGCGAATTAACAACCCATTAAACGTTTCGTTTCAGTGGAGGTGGGATGGGAAAATGCGGCGACAACCAGCGGCGATCTTGTTTGTTTGCGCGCCTGCGCGAAAAACGCGTCAATTTATGTAGAAAGTCAAAAATGTATGGTGTTGGTGGACAACCGAGCGCCTCAAGGGCAATTGAGAGCACCAAAAACGGGGCGGCTTACGCAAACACAGATACACTTTCACTTTGCACTCCACATGACTGAAAGGGACAGATCCGGGACTGCGATCTTGCGGATTTGGATTTTATTCAACATTGCAACTGGTGAACTTTATGAAGACTACGCGTTTTAGAGCTCACTTTGTGCGTTGAATCCAGCAAGTTGGCGACATTCCAGACCTGAAGGACATGAACTGCTAGCTGATTATAGGAATTGATTCAGAACCTTTTTGTTGTCTACTGGAAAACGATTAACAACGTTTAAAAAAGGCAAAAATTAAGAAATTTAATCGAGAAACAGCAAAAATCCTCAAATTGTGCGATATTGGAACAAGTACTCCGGTTAATCACCATGAAACAGCAACAGCCTGGTCTCACTCGTCTCATCGGTTTGCCTCAAGCAGCGCACACACAAAAGGAGAGTAATTAACGCGTGCTGCGCGCTTCATGTAACAGAAAAAGTGACTGGCAGGCATTAGAGGTTGAAAAAAGGTTGCAAAAACCTCTCCCTCCCTCTCTCTCTCTCTCTCTCTCTCTCTAAACAAACATCGACGGTAACCGTTCGCGTACCCGCGCCGACTGTCCGACCAGACAGACGCATACACTCGCACATTATACTACAGACCACTCCAACTCACTAAGGAGGTGACAACACACTCAACGCCGGCGGCGAGCGGGCGATTATGTAAATTTTATAATCTTTTATATGGAACAAATGGAACTTTTACGCGCGCGCGTCTCGGTCGCAATCGTCGTTCGCTATTTGCACTCTCGTTCGATGACAAGCGAGCGAGCGAGGTGTCCGAAAGGTGATGATCATGTACAGGAGAGTCATCGATGTGCGTGGTTAGCATCAAGCATTGATCTGACTGTAGCCTACTGGCCTGTAAAACAATGGACAACAGCGCAATGCTCAAAGTAAACAGTGCAACTGCAAAGATGAAGCAATAATCCTCAAATCGCGCGCGTTGAGAGCAACGAACAATCGCCCGCAGCAACTGTAACAATCCTGAACCGCCTCACCAATTCCGGTACGCACTCGTCAGCGCACGCTGGTTTCTTTATTGGCGACGATTCGCCGACATCCTCTAATTGGTATGCAGAACAAGACGTATTACCACAAGGCCTTAAGGGTTTACGAGCGCAAATATTAGCTCCAATTTGCATAATTAATTAAAAAGACAACATACAAGCAATAGAGAGGTCCTGTCTTTGTTTGCCGAATCCCACGACGACCCTATAGTCATAGACAACCGCTACGCATTTTCATGACAAAACCGATCCAAAATCCGGGTTACATCGCTTTGTATTTTACTTTTCATCCGCTAAAGCGACATTCCGTGCGGGAACTCCTACACTCGTCAGTTTCGCAAAATCATCCGTGATTTGCGTTGATTTGGTGTAAGTTTTGCGTCTGAAGATGTGAAACAAGTCAAACAGTGAGCACGAGTTGACCGAAATAACAGGGACTGAAAAGACTGTTACTTTTCGCATTTCTTGCTAGGCTGGCTGTTCGTAGTTGATGATTTCGGTTTCATTAAAGTGTTTATTTTTGGAGGATTTTCGCTGAATTCGATGATGCCTCAGCCATGTGAAACGTCTCTACACGTCATCGGAAACGCATTTAGTCAATGTTTTGCTGCTTTTTCGTTTGCGACGTGTCATCGCAATTAATTTTGTGCGTCGCAGCGATCTGCGCGCATGTTTTGTGCACACATTTTGATCGGCAACGGCATAGCGCTACCGTTAGTAATTTAACTCCTCTCCCATATGACAAACCTTGCTCACAGAACCCTTGGTATATCAGGATGACACGCAGACGCTTGCAAAGAGAGAAGCTATTACCGTCGCTCCGAACGTCTGACATCTATCGGTGGACCCACGTCGTCGCTACACTCTCTCACAAAGGCATCGCTTATGTTCCCTATATACGCGCGTCAAAAGACCGAAGAAATGACTTCGATTGACTCGAAGATGGACTCGATTCCCCTCGAATTCAGCGAACGCGTGACGGCAACGTGGGACTGCTGCAAGAAACGTGTGCCATGCGAATGCGTCCTGCCTGTATTCTGCGATCTCAAGTGGACGTTCTTCAAAACCAAAAACCTTTATTTCACTTTGTGCGCCGTGCCTGGCGAGTGGACGTACACGTTTTGGTCCCCGAGAAATGGGAGATGTTTGACAATGAGCGAATGGATGAGCAAACCTATCAAGAAGGTGCGGATTAAGTATTTCGAAATCGTCGAAAGGGCTGACGGCGAAAGAAACGTGCATCGGGTGAACGATGTTGGAATGGGAAAGCTTTTGAATTTTGTCTCCTTTCTTGCAAACGAACCATTCATTCGGGTTTGGTGTACGGAGACGAAATTTAACACTCCACAATGCGCAGTGCTCCTCAGCTGGCTCGAAGAACGCTGGTTTTCGTTTATTGACTTCTTTCCTTATCGCCAAATCTTCGAGCAAATTCTCCGAAAGCAGCTTTCAAGAAGAGTCACTACCGGTCTCAGCGTTTCCAACGTCGAGCAATTTGCGGACTTCTTTGAGCAACAATTGACGTCAGGGCAAGTTAAGCATTTGATCACATTTTCCTTGTACCGCTTTCCTTCCGAGGTGATGGAGGGAATCATTCAGAGTTTCCTGCGTTCTCCCAGGGCGGCGAAGGTCTTCTGTATTTACGCTCGTTTCGCTGAGTCGACGGCTGGCCGCCTGCGCGAGATGGAAGAACAAGGATTGTGCGCGAACGTTGATGGAAAATTCATCTTCGAAAATCAGTTTCAGCGACTTGAAGTTTCTGTACCTCCTGAACACAGACCGGGACTGTTGGCACAACTTCCATCGTTAGGCGAGTCACCTAGGTATCTAGTTGTTTCGATTAAAGTGTAGAACTGTGTTCACCCTCTAAAATCTTCGCCACACTCTAATTTGATATAGTTAACTGAATATGTTTGTTTACTCTGTTAATATGCAAGAATAAAGTGATCTTTGTTCTGAACCTGTCGCGGTAAACCCATATAAATGACAAGAGAGACAAAGAGAGCGCGGGGATAGAACCGCTCACTGATCTTCAGAGTAAGTTCATGATAGGCAATTTGCTCTGTTGGGCAAAACATGCATCACTTTGCCTGTCAAGCGAAGCTTACGATGATGCTGTTGGACTCGGTGACTCCGGTCTTCTTGGTGTTTTTGACAAACATAACCACGATCGACAGCAAGACCAATCGTGGTCGCAGAGAGCGGACAAAAGTCCTTTACCGACAACTATATCGATCCGAGACGATCAGAGCGTTTCAGAATTTCGTCGTTTTCGCAGCTCCCGCGTAGCACGAAGCCTTTTTCCCAAGAGTTTCGTTTAGCGATCGAGGAGTTTGCGATTTCAAAGAGTTTCGAACTCTTTTCTTTCGAACATACAAAAATGGTCTTTAACAGAGCGTTCTTCGAGCGTCTCTTCGACAAGTCATCGTCAGAAATTAGCGTTTCAAGTCGTTTTTCAGCTGAATTCTCCTTCGATTTAGCAGAAATTAGGGCGTTCAGACCCGAACTCCAGATTGCTCCCGAGCCTTCAGAACTGAGCTGCATCGCAGAACTGTGGAAGAACCCGAGTTTCATCCTTTGGAGACGTGTGGACGGAGTTGAAGTCAGAGCAGCCGGATACCGAATATTGACAATCACAATCCAGCCGTCTAAATGATTGTGGCGCGGAGCGCCGCCTCCGCGTGGGATCACACATGTGGTGTGGAGCGAGAGCTGCACCCACGGCGCATCCCGCGTCGCATCCTGTTAATTGGTATTATTGTATTATGCTGTTGTGTTAATGCTGTTAATGAGTTGAGCTCCGCTCCTCACCGGAATAAAGAGTAGCGAGAAGTACCGTGTCTGCGTAGTGGCTTCGAAGGATGATATGCACAGGGAAAGAGACCCATCGGGTTCCCTTACACTTTAGATTTCAGGCCCGAACTCCCGAGCCTTCAGAACTGAGCTGCATTCAACTCAGTCAGCAGAGACAGAATATTGAAAATCACAATCCAACCGTCTAAGTGATCTATGCTCACCTTCGTCGGTGCTTTCTCGAGTTTGCGCAGTAGGCGCCTTCTTTTGTCAATCATTGTGTGCGTTCGCAATAAATGCGAAAACCTAAAGTCGTCAAGGTGAGTATCTCTGACACAACAACGGCAACGCTGTGAAGAAGGCGAACAGAATGAAAAGAGAACGAATACGCTTTTAAGGTTTGAGATCACAGAGATCACAAAGCTAAGATCACATCGTTCTGTATTTAACGTTTTACCCGCTAAAACGACAATTAACACGTTCGCACCACAACAGTACTCATCACTCCTGCAGACGAACTGGTAAATCTGGTTCTTCCGTTGGTTTCGGTCCTCGCCAACTAAAACCTTCTGTTCCTGCTAAGGATTGTTTCGGCGCGCCTAAACAGAAAATCAAATCAAAACATTCATCGAGCGTTAACTAACCGGATTCGAAAAGAATGGCGCAGGTGGCGAAGATGGGCCGGTCCGTTTCTTAGCCACAGTTTTCAATGAGCTATTTTTGTGCTTACGATCATCGTTTCTAAATGATAAGCATTAAAACAACTCCATGGTGGCGGATCCGCTTACCTCGACATAAACAATTTGTTCCGGCATCCTTCCCACCTTCCCAATGCGCAGACTTCGACTTCACAGTGGACTCATTGCAACTGTTGCACGGCTTGTCCTTCGCATAGGGCTTAAAATTCAGCGGCTAGACCGTGTTGCACTGAAGTTGCAATAATACCTGTTCAAAACTGCACATTCCACAAATGATCCGACTAGCAAAAGACATTTCATGGCCCATCTTAGCCTCTTCGTGACACACGTCGCATGGGAACGTCTTGCCGCAACAGGGGAACCTGCAAATTGGCTAATTAAGTTAGTGGAGTGTGAGCGAAAACAAGCACCTGAACCACCGGAAACTCTTCTTGTAATGCTGACAAGTTCCGCGGTCTGGCAGCGGTTGCCCAACCACAATTACAGGACCGAGGTCCACTTTCTTCTTCTGCGTGCGTCGAGGAACCGAGTTGTCTTCCTTTGCAATTAGCAGAAAGTTACCAGAAAAGGCAGTAGTGAAAATACTAAATTCACACTTTGTGTGGCAGTCATGACACCAGCTCTTGTTCACAACTCCGTTTGAGAGATTCTGAAATCAAAATGACTCCACGAACGGTTAACGTACACTTACAACAACTTCGAATTCACGGCTGCAGTTGAGGCAGGACGCTTTGAACTGACACTGCAGCAAAACACAGTCCACGGGTTTGCAACCCTTCAAATTCAATGTACCGATCAGATTCGAGTTTTGATGTGCAAATTCCGACTTGTACAGCACAGATTGACCCACTCCGCAACGTCTGCAACGAGCAGCTTTTCTCTGACCATCTTTGCATGTGAAATAGTCGGACGCCGGACACTTCAAACAGCTAACAGCAATGGTCATCGAAGTCGCTTTCAAAGTTCCAATATTTCCGGTAGAATCGCTCCACTGAATGCGGATATCAATCGCACTAGCAGCGTCTCTCTTTTCCTCTTGTTCTTGTTTGAGAGCCAATGCCCGTTTCGATTCCTCCGTCTCGCAATTTTCCTTCTCAGAATCGTCCGATTTCGAGGATCGTCCCTTTGCGAGCTTCTTTAACTTCGGCGTGATTTCCTGCTCCTTCTTTTCGTCATCAGAGTCGTATTTCACGGATGGTAGAGGAACGCACTTGATCCCACAAGCTTCTGCTTCCTTCACCAACTTTGTTTTCTTCAAACCAGCAACAAAAATGTCGAAGATATTCCGACCAATCGTTCTGACAAGCCATTTCCCGATAATTTCGAAATTATCATTCGCCACATACTGAGTAATCTTTGCCTAAAATAACCACAATAAGCTACATACAATAAAACCGCTTAGAGCATCCCCGAAGACAACAAAACTAAAGATCAACTCACCGAAATCATATCATTCAGCTGCGAGTCTATATGAGTGCATAATACATCAGGCAGAACGTCCGTCTTGACTACAGAAAGCCTTGGAGCAACATACGGATGGTCCTTGGAAATATGAATCGTAAAATCAAGCGATTTAACATCAAACACCTAAAAAGGAGCAATTATTTCCAATGCAAATAACATCGAAGCGACTTACCCATTCAGGATTCGTAATTTCATAAGGAAATGTGAGTTCCGTCCCACCGTCAACTTCCGAGCGCTTCGATGCCGGATACCGTCGGCGGAAATAGTTGATATCTGATGTGCGAATGTTTCGATGAGCTGGCGTCCCTTTGTCAGCGGCGCAGATAGTGAGCTTCTTGGGACGGACAACAGCTCTCGGAGGGGCAGACGACGCCGAGGGAACGACGGCCATGACGACAGGCTGAGCTTGTTCGCTGTTTTCGTCAGTAACAGCAACAGAAGCATCTGCAGTGTGTTCAGAAACCACTTCTTTGGCTTTGGCTAGCATGAAAAAAGTCAAATTTCAGTGCGTTGTGATACAATCGCAACCTTCCAACTGTATGTAACACAACGAAACAAAGCCCAAAGCCGTGTTTCGAAAACACAACGAAAAAGCAAACAACGTGAACCTTTTATCGTTGATTTCATCACTTATTTCACCAGAACCGAATTATCACAAAGATGTCACATAGAAACAATTCTTACATCAAGGAACTGGCAACAAACCACCTTTTTTCTTTAGGATGAACGGCGTTTGACAAATAAGGCAGTTCCGCTTACCCGATTCGTGTTCCCAACCATGGTAGCAGTGTAGGTGAATTGCGTGTCCGCACTCCCCGTAAGCCCGGTCGCAGTCAGAACGCTTGTCGATCTCCATCCCGCATTTCTTGTTGATCTCTCCCCGGCAAAGAGCACATTCGTCGTTGTGACGGGGGTTAGCCTGGAAACAGATTTCTTTAACTTAAAACAAGAAAACGCTAAAATTTACCTCATGGTCCTCTCTCCAATTCTTCACATCTTCTTCCTCATGGTTGTTATCATCGTCGGAGCTTTCATCATTTTCTTCATAAAATACACATCAAATGATTGAGATAAAAAGACTCAAACCTTTGTTCACATACTGATTCCACGAAGACACGCCACATCCATCGACTGAAGCACTCATACTACTGGAAAAGCACATAATTAAACTTAACGAACTCAGAACATGTGAAAGAAAAGTCTGATTCAATAACTCGAAACAACTAAATCAAAGATGCGTTGACCAGAGGCACAGTGACCGTGACAGAGGAGAGTGGAGCGAAAATGAGCGAAAAGAGCGCAGTAAATTCCCGATACATTAATGCAAATAGAGCAAAGCGCTTGAGAAGAGGCGAGAGATGAAAGCGCATTTACAGAATCTGTAGACCGAAAATATGAATACTCTAATTATTGCTGCCTCAAGCAGAATACTGATTCTAGAAAATACAGAAGAAAACAATTATGATCACACAATCACGGAGCCAATGCGTCTGTTTATGAAGCGTGTGGGTGATGCTACAAAACGCGACGGTAAAGATGGCAAAACACAACAGGGCGCGAGTTGAGTGAACGCTTCGTGTCAGGAGTCTGTCAGCTATTAATACTGATTTAATGTTGCGCTTTCGTTCGCTGATCGCGAAGCTTATTATTTAAGTTGTGTGATATGTGCCCGCTGTCGTCATTCTGCTCGTGCCATGCTAGTCTAGGTCGCTACATTGCTTACGTGATATATTCCTTGGTCGCTACATTTCGTATTTTAGTTTGCATCTTTGAGGTCGCGTTCAAATTGTATGATATCTATCTATTAAAGTCTGTCAGCTCGTACCATCTAGGGCGGTTGCTGGAAAATAATTGTAAACGCAATTTTTCTTACGTGTTGCTTTTGATAATATTATTTTGCGTTTTGTGGAATTTTGCTGACTATATATGTTATATTTAGTAGTGTGCAATGATGGGACATAGGTTATGATCCCCTACATCATCATATCCAGGGCCCTACGGATCTGCCGGTGCCATAACGATGCATTCTCCAGCCGCTGCTTATGGAACTCATCCACTGAACCAGACTCATGCAACACGCTCTTAGCAACATCGTCAAATTAACTCTAAAATTGTGGGAAATACGAGAAGCCAGTCGCACATCTACAGGTGAATTTTTCTGAATTTTAATTGTAACTCGTTTAATTTCAATTTTAGAATCAGTGCTTTTTGGCTCCAGGTGACTTTAACCGACCTAGCCGCTTTGATGTCCTCATGTAATTACCAGAACCGGACAGAGACACCATGGAAAACCACTCTTGGAATCCCGACGATCGGTCATTAAACATTTTCGTCAAAGACGATGACCGTTTAACATTCCACAGGCATCCCGTCGCTCAAAGCACAGACTGCATTCTAGGAAGAGTACGTTTCAATATTAAATTATTTCTAACTTATTACATGCATCTTGTAGGTAGGCTATACGAGAGGATTTCATGTATGGCAGATCATTTCGGCACACATGCTGTTGTCGGTATAGCAACGAAAGCCGCGTCACTTCACGACATTTAAGTAACTATAACGCGGTAATATCACAATAATATTTACCACATTTTTAGTACGGAGCAAGTGCTACCACGACTCGAAGAAAACAAACGGCTGGTCCATTGAGCGGAAACGATGAGGACTGAGGAAAGCTTCATAGTACCCGACGCAAAGAAAATGTTTTGGCTACAATGAGAGATATTAGAGCAAACAGAGCACAGTATCACTCCTTAGCAACTTCAGATTAACGTGGGTGACAGCGAAGACCTGGATGATTTTAAATCTGATAAGCCATGTGGACATTCTCTTCTGAACGTAAATTATCTGCTACAGAAATACAATTTCAAGCCGGTGCCAAATATGCCGACTTACTTCTTCTACTGCCCGAGGACAGAGCGATTGCCGAGGGATTGTTCCGCCGATGAACAGAATGAAGAAAGCGATGAGGAAGAGTCTTGTGAATCATCAAATGGTAATTAAATCGAATGCATTTGTTCACTCAGTAAGCGTCTATTCTTGTAGGCAGTCCATTTTCCCGAGGAACGCTTCAATTATTACGCTTCAAGTACGCTTCAATTATTAATTATTTTCTGACTTGTTACATGCATCTAGTAGGCAGACTATACGAGAGGATTTCATGTGCTGCTGCTACCGAGGAAGTAGTGATCGTCAACGTGGTTTGCGGCGGGAGGAAATCCGATTTGTTGTAACTAGGCGTTACTTGATGTTGATTGGAGAAAGCCTACCACTCCCAATAAACAGTTTTCGCTTGAATTTAGCAGAGATGATCCGGAGTTTATCTGAACTGAGAATGGCGGCAAACATCTCAATTTTTAACTGTGCTTGTGTGGTGCGATAGGAGCGGAACTGTACGCGGGGGAGAAACGATATGTAAATGGCTTACGCGACTCAAGGACACGTTGCTAAAGTTAGTTTAGGATTGCGGCCGATCGTTCACGCCTCCGTGAGCGGTCGGCGTTCTCAGTCGTGCTCAGCTGAATCACTGGTTGACCGGTGAGTTTCTAGATTGCATGACATACAATCAGTTGCCACGGAGACTGTAAACAGGAAACCAGTTTAGTCGACGCTTCTGCTCCTGTGCAACCTTCCAGTGACCTTTTGTTTTGAGCGATTGTGACGTTGTGCTCGCGGCATTCAGTTGGCGGAGAGTCAGTTCGAGACTGATGGGCTATGTAGTAGCAGTCCAGGCTCGATTCCGTGCGCACACCGGCTTCAAAAGCGACTGTGGTGTATTCTCGTCAGTTGCAGCGTTTGATGATCTTTTGCAGAGATTCGCACAGTTCTGTGCTCGTGTGTTTCAGTTCGAGCGTTCGATAAGCAGCGTTCCCGTAAACGGCTGTTTTGCACGATTACGTTGCGAAATATAATCTGAGCGCATCGGAGTTCTCCATCCGCAACAGTTCGCTCTGATTATTGATAATCCATTCGCAGCGGGCGATGTTCAAATGAAGATCATGAAGATAAATGTGGAATCTCCGATGAGAATTTGACTCATATTGTGGTCTTCTGGTTTGACCGAACCTGCGCGAAAATCAATTCTGTGCTCCAAGAAATAGATTCGCATTTCTTACTGCTAGGCTGGCTGTTCGTAGTTGATGATTTCGGTTTCTCGGTGAAGTGTTTATTTTTGGAGGATTTTCGCTGAATTCGATGATGCCTCAGCCATGTGAAACGTCTCTACACGTCATCGGAAACGCATTTAGTCAATGTTTTGCTGCTTTTTCGTTTGCGACGTGTCATCGCAATTAATTTTGTGCGTCGCAGCGATCTGCGCGCATGTTTTGTGCACACATTTTGATCGGCAACGGCATAGCGCTACCGTTAGTAATTTAACTCCTCTCCCATATGACAAACCTTGCTCACAGAACCCTTGGTATATCAGGATGACACGCAGACGCTTGCAAAGAGAGAAGCTATTACCGTCGCTCCGAACGTCTGACATCTATCGGTGGACCCACGTCGTCGCTACGTTCTCTCACAAAGGCATCGCTTATGTTCTCTATATACGCGCGTCAAAAGACCGAAGAAATGACTTCGATTGACTCGAAGATGGACTCGATTCCTCTCGAATTCAGCGAACGCGTGGCCGCAACGTGGGACTGCTGCAAGAAACGTGTGCCATGCGAATGCGTCCTGCCTGTATTCTGCGATCTCAAGTGGACGTTCTTCAAAACCAAGAACCTTTATTTCACTTTGTGCGCCGTGCCTGGGGAGTGGACGTACACGTTTTGGTCCCCGAGAAATGGGAGATGTTTGACAATGAGCGAATGGATGAGCAAACCTATCAAGAAGGTGCGGATTAAGTATTTCGAAATCGTCGAAAGGGCTGACGGCGAAAGAAACGTGCATCGGGTGAACGATGTTGGAATGGGAAAGCTTTTGAATTTTGTCTCCTTTCTTGCAAACGAACCATTCATTCGGGTTTGGTGTACGGAGACGAAATTTAACACTCCACAATGCGCAGTGCTCCTCAGCTGGCTCGAAGAACGCTGGTTTTCGTTTATTGACTTCTTTCCTTATCGCCAAATCTTCGAGCAAATTCTCCGAAAGCAGCTTTCAAGAAGAGTCACTACCGGTCTCAGCGTTTCCAACGTCGAGCAATTTGCGGACTTCTTTGAGCAACAATTGACGTCAGGGCAAGTTAAGCATTTGATCACATTTTCCTTGTACCGCTTTCCTTCCGAGGTGATGGAGGGAATCATTCAGAGTTTCCTGCGTTCTCCCAGGGCGGCGAAGGTCTTCTGTATTTACGCTCGTTTCGCTGAGTCGACGGCTGGCCGCCTGCGCGAGATGGAAGAACAAGGATTGTGCGCGAACGTTGATGGAAAATTCATCTTCGAAAATCAGTTTCAGCGACTTGAAGTTTCTGTACCTCCTGAACACAGACCGGGACTGTTGGCACAACTTCCATCGTTAGGCGAGTCACCTAGGTATCTAGTTGTTTCGATTAAAGTGTAGAACTGTGTTCAACCTCTAAAATCTTCGCCTCACTCTAATTTGATATAGTTAACTGAATATGTTTGTTTACTCTGTTAATATGCAAGAATAAAGTGATCTTTGTTCTAAACCTGTCGCGGTAAAACCCTATAAATGACAAGAGAGACAAAGAGAGCGCGGGGAGAGTAAGTTCATGATTGGCAATTTGCTCTGTTGGGCAAAACATGCATCACTTTGCCTGTCAAGCGAAGCTTACGATTTTGCTGTTGGATACGGTGACTCCGGTCTTCTTGATGTTTTTGACAAACGTAACCACGATCGACAGCAAGACCAATCGTGGTCGCAGAGAGCGGACAAAAGTCCTTTACCGATAACTGTATCGATCCGAGACGATCAGAGCGTTTCAGAATTTCGTCGTTTTCGCAGCTCCCGCGTAGCACGAAGCCTTTTTCCCAAGAGTTTCGTTTGGCGATCGAGGAGTTTGCGATTTCAAAGAGTTTCGAACTCTTTTCTTTCGAACATACAAAAATGGTCTTTAACAGAGCGTTCTTCGAGCGTCTCTTCGAGAAGTCATCGTCAGAAATTAGCGTTTCAAGTCGTTTTTCAGCTGAATTCTCCTTCGATTTAGCAGAAATTAGGGCGTTCAGACCCGAACTCCAGATTGCTCCCGAGCCTTCAGAACTGAGCTGCATCGCAGAACTGTGGAAGAACCCGGGTTTCATCCTTTGGAGACGTGTGGACGGAGTTGAAGTCAGAGCAGCCGGATACCGAATATTGACAATCACAATCCAGCCGTCTAAATGATTGTGGCGCGGAGCGCCGCCTCCGCGTGGGATCACACATGTGGTGTGGAGCGAGAGCTGCACCCACGGCGCGTCCTGCATCGCATCCTGTTCGGATATTTAGTAATTGGTATTGTATTGTGCTGTTTTGTGAGTTGAGCTGCGCTCCTCACCGGAATAAAGAGCAGCGAGAACTACCGTGTCTGCGTAGTGGCTTCGAGGGATGATATGGACAGGGAAAGAGACGCATCGGGTTCCGTTGCACTTTAGATTTCAGACCCGAACTCCAGATTGCTCCCGAGCCTTCAGAACTGAGCTGCATTCAACTCAGTCAGCAGGAGACGGAATATTGAAAATCACAATCCAACCGTCTAAGTGATCTATGCTCCCCTTCGTCGGTGCTTTCTTGAGTTTGCGCAGTAGGCGCCTTCTTTTGTCAATCATTGTGTGCGTTCGCAATAAATGCGAAAACCTAAAGTCGTCAAGGTGAGTATCTCTGACACAACAACGGCAACGCTGTGAAGAAGGCGAACAGAATGAAAAGAGAACGAATACGCTTTTAAGGTTTATAAGTCCTACCTTGGCAACCTACAACCGCTGAACAGAATTCATGACAAAGATTGAAAAGAAAACACGCAAATCGCGCGCAATTCCAATGTTTATTTAATGTTTTATCCATTTAATGGTTTATCCAATGTGGTAGTAATTTATTGGAAAAACAATCTGGATCACAGCGTTCTGTATTTAACTTTTTACCCGCTAAAACGACAATCGACACGCTCGCACCACAACAGTACTAAGCCGCCCACTCCTGCAGTCGAACTGATAATGCTGGTTGTTCCGTTGGTTTCGGTCCTCGCCAACTAGAACCTTCTGTTCCTGCTAAGGATTGTTTCGGCGCGCCTAAACAGAAAATCAAATCAAAACATTCGTCGAGCGTTAACTAACCGGATTCGAAAAGAATGGCGCAGGTGGTGAAGATGGACCGGTCCGTTTCTTAGCCACAGTTTTCAATGAGCTATTTTTGTGCTTACGATCATCGTTTCTAAATGACAAGCATTAAAACAACTCCACGGTGGCGGATCCGCTTACCTCGACATAAACAATTTGTTCCGGCATCCCTTCCCACCTTCCCAATGCGCAGACTTCGACTTCACAGTGGACTCATTGCAACTGTTGCACGGCTTGTCCTTCGCATATGGCTTAAAATTCAGTGGCTAGAGCGTGTTGCACTGAAGTTGCAATAATACCTGTTCAAAACTGCACATTCCACAAATGATCCGACTAGCAAAAGACATTTCATGGCCCATCTTAGCCTCTTCGTGACACACGTCGCATGGGAACGTCTTGCCGCAACAGGGGAACCTGCAAATTGGCTAATTAAGTTAGTGGAGTGTGAGCGAAAACAAGCACCTGAACCACCGGAAACTCTTCTTGTAATGCTGACAAGTTCCGCGGTCTGGCAGCGGTTGCCCAACCACAATTACAGGACCGAGGTCCACTTTCTTCTTCTGCGTGCGTCGAGGAACCGAGTTGTCTTCCTTTGCAATTAGCAGAAAGTTACCAGAAAAGGCAGTAGTGAAAATGCTAAATTCACACTTTGTGTGGCAGTCATGACACCAGCTCTTGTTCACAACTCCGTTTGAGAGATTCTGAAATCAAAATGACTTGACGAACGGATAACGTACACTTACAACAACTTCGAATTCACGGCTGCAGTTGAGGCAGGACGCTTTGAACTGACACTGCAGCAAAACACAGTCCACGGGTTTGCAACCCTTCAAATTCAATGTTCCGATCAGATTCGAGTTTTGGTGTGCAAATTCCGACTTGTACAGCACAGATTGACCCACTCCGCAACGTCTGCAACGGGCAGCTTTTCTCTGACCATCTTTGCATGTGAAATAGTCGGACGCCGGACACTTCAAACAGCTAACAGCAATGGTCATCAAAGTCGCTTTCAAAGTTCCAATATTTCCGTTAGAATCGTTCCACTGAATGCGGATATCAATCGCACTAGCAGCGTCTCTCTTTTCCTCTTGTTCTTGTTTCAGAGCCAATGCCCGTTTCGATTCCTCCGTCTCGCAATTTTCCTTCTCAGAGTCGTCCGATTTCGAGGACCGTCCCTTTTCGAGCTTCTTTAACTTTGGCGTGATTTCCTGCTCCTTCTTTTCGTCATCAGAGTCGTACTTCACGGATGGTAGAGAAACGCACTTGATCCCACAAGCTTCTGCTTCCTTCACCAACTTTGTTTTCTTCAAACCAGCAACAAAAATGTCGAAGATATTCCTATCAATCGTTCTGACAAGCCATTTCCCGATAATTTCAAAATTATCATTCGCCACATGCTGCGTAATCTTTGCCTGAAATAACCACAATAAGCTACATACAATAAAACCGCTTAGAGCATCCCCGAAGACAACAAAACTAAAGATCAACTCACCGAAATCATATCATTCAGCTGCGAGTCTATATGAGTGCATAATACATCAGGCAAAACGTTCGTCTTGACTACAGAAAGCCGTGGAGCAACATAAGGATGGTCCTTGGAAATATGAATTGTAAAATCAAGCGATCTAACATCAAACACCTAAATAGGAGCAATTATTTCCAATGCAAATAACATCGAAGCGACTTACCCATTCAGGATTCGTAATTTCATAAGGAAATGTGAGTTCCGTCCCACCGTCAACTTCCGAGCGCTTCCATGCCGGATACCGTCGACGGAAATAGTGAATATCTGACGTGCGAATGTTTCGATGAGCTGGCGTCCCTTTGTCAGCGGCGCAGATAGTGAGCTTCTTGGGACGGACAACAGCTCTCGGAGGGGCAGACGACGCCGAGGGAACGACGGCCATGGCGACAGGCTGAGCTTGTTCGCTGTTTTCGTCAGTAACAGCAACAGAAGCATCTGCAGTGAGTTCAGAAACTTTCGCGGGCGGCATATCGTGCGAGAATAAACATTTCTCGCCATACTTGCACTTCGAAGCGAGAAAGTATGTGCACAGTTTCGAAGACTTCTTCTTGTCGTGATTGGCGACGCGACCGCGGTTTCGTCGCTCGCGAGAGCGCATCGGCTTCTTGGAGGCGGCGTCATTAGTTGCTGGCTGATTCTCCTGAATGGATTCTGACAGCACAGGCTCAACTGACGCGTTGACATTAGATGTAGCGGATTCAGTAGCTGCGTTTTGGTCACCCATCCTTTCCGACTGTTCAGTTAGGTTAGTCTGAAACGAAACGATTATGAAGTGAACGTCGAGCACGGACATGTTGTTCGACCACACACCATGAAATCACACGCGAGCAACGATTATGTGGCGGTCACGTGCGCGAGACTGATGAAATTGGATTCAAGCACGGATTCGCGATTGCACGTTAGAACGAGAGCGCAGTAGATTCAAAATAAGTTGTGGAATGAATGGAAAACGCGGAATCTTATTTATACAGCACGTGGATGGATTGCACAACTATTGCACAACGACCAACGTGACGCGGGGAGTGAGCAAGCGCGCTGACGTCACACAGATTTAGTACCGTAGTCAACAATGGATGAGAGAAAAACTGACGCGCAGAGGTGATTAGATGCGTACGCTGCGAAAAACTGAATTGCGATGCAAGAAAACATAGGAGAGCGTCAGTTCACATGTGCGAATGGAAACTCAACTTTGACATCTTTCAGGAGATCTGGTGCCAAAAGAATGACGCACTGGAAGCTCATAACGGCGTTTTCGGTGCCGATTCAGGAGAACGACAGTTGCCGCCACTCGGTAATATCAACTGCTCGAGCAGCGCGCTGTCGGCGTTTTTTGCAAACATGCGGGTGCAAGATGTCCAAATCGCTTTGAGAGTTCTGCTTTATGCAAGCAGAATTCACGCGCTCCCCCGACAAAATGCTTTCCGCTTCAAAATTCCATTTACACAGCAATTATTACGTCAAAAAGACGATTTGCCGTACAAAGAGTGCTGTCGGCTTCTGCTAGACGTTTGCAAGAAGCCAGAGAAGCATCCGACGGGATGCGCAACACAAGACAACACAACACACACACAAGCATATCCGCGGATATCGCAACAGCTCCACACCATTTCAGTCGGACTGTCCGCTACCGCAAAATCATGATAGCTACCGCTCTATCAAGACAACACAGAGTGCGTGTGGCCCTACTTGCGTCTCGTTCTGTAAAATTACGGTAGCGCTATGCCGTTGCTGATCAAAAGGTCTGCACAAAACATGCGCGCAGATCGCTGCGATGTACAAAATTAATTGCGATGACTTGTCGGAAAGGAAAAAGCAGCAAAACATTGACTAAATGCGTTTCCGATAACGTGTAAAGACGTTTCGCATGGCTGAGGCATCATAGAATTCAGTGAAAATTCTCTAAAAATAAACACTTCACCGAGAAACCGAAATCATCAACTACGAACAGCCATTTATCTTCATGATCTTCAGTTGAACATCGCCCGCTGCGATTGGATTATCAATAATCAGAGTCGAACTGTTGCGGATGGAGAACTCCGATGCGTTCAGATTATATTTCGCAACGTAATCGTGCAAAACAACCGTTTGCGGGAACGCTGCTTTTCGAACGCTCAAACTGAAACACACGAGCACAGAACTGTGCGAATCTCTGCAAAAGATCATCAAACGCGGCAACTGGCGAGAATACACCTTTGAAGCCGGTGTGCGCACGGAATCGAGCCTGGACTGCTACTGCATAGCCTATCACAGTCTCGAACTGACTCTCCGCCAACTCAATGCCGCGAGCACAACGCCACAATCGCTCAAAACAAAAGGTCACTGGAAGGTTGCACAGGAGCAGAAGCGTCGACTAATCTGGTTTCCTGTTTACAGTCTCCGTGGCAACTGATAGAAACTCACCGGTCGACCAGTGATTCAGCTGAGCACGACTGAGAACGCCGACCGCTCACGGAGGCGTGAGCGATCGGCCACAATCCTAAACTAACTTTAGCAACGTGTCCTTGAGTCGCGTAAGCCATTTACATATCGTTTCTCCCCCGCGTACAGTTCCGCTCCCCTCGCACCACACAAGTTAAAAATTGAGATGTTTCTCAATTCAGATCAACTCCGGATCATCTCTGCTAAATTCAAGCGAAAACTATTTATTGGGACTGGTAGGCTTTCTCCAATCAACATCAAGTAACGCCTAGTTACAACAAAACGGATTTCCTCCCGCCGCAAACCACGTTGACGATCTCTACTTCATCGGTCGCAGCAGTGGCCTGCAAAAGACAAACATCTCCAAAGCTGTTTGTCGCATTTTATTAGCGGGAAAAAGACTATCATGCACAGCAACAGAGGCGAACATGGAATCATCAAGCACAAATCTATATATTCTCCTAACACAAGGCGGTGTGGTCAAAATGCACATTCACATTTTCACATGCCGAGATTCGAGCGGTAAACTGCTTCTCATTGTCAATGCAATAAATAAATGCCGGTAGAGAAGTGAAATGAAGAGAGAGCGAGTGTCGATAGGAAAAGAGTTGCAGCAGCAAGATCATCATCGCTTCTAGTCATTGTCGTTGACCGGAACCACGAGCACTGGATTCAGGTGCAACTCACTTTTGTACACGTTACTTCTAACATGAATCTGATTCGTGTGCGCGTTGTTGTTCGGAGCGCCATAACTGCTGAATGGGTTGCAACCATAAACAACAGCACGCGATGTGTTTGTAAGTATAGTAGTGGTAAACGCAACCTCGGACATTGCAAGCTGTTAATTAAAGCTGATTATGGACGACAACAGGACGGAGTACAATCCGCAGATGGATCAGAGACGATCAGTAATTAAACAATAGTAGTGAGGCGATGCGAGGGCGGTCTAAAACACCGGTATTTACAGACTTGTTATGCCGCTGGAAGCTGGACGGAGAATCATCCGAAAACAGTTGACAGTGATAGCGGAGCGTTGCAATGGCGCCGGGAGTTATGGAAACGACAAGGACAGAGAATCGCCGAGTGGATTATTAGTCGCCAGAAGCTGAACTAAGACGACGCGGCGCATCTTCGGACCACTTACATTCGCTGGCCCTCAGCTGTGGCGCTACCGCTGTTGTAGATATGCGGTCCATGCATATCGTGGCTGACGAGAACAGTCTTCGTCTGAACTACGGTGTTCGACGGAACTGGAGCGGCAACGATGCCGATTTCCGGATCGTGTGGGCGTTTCTCCATGGCCATCAGATTGATGTCATGGCCGTCGACCACTTCGATACAAGCAGGAATTTCACGGCGTTTGAAAACTTCCGCGATGAACAGAGCCTACAATGTATGCATTGAACGTAGAAGCAAACAAATTTCGCTCATACGACAATGATTCCAATCGTCGATCCCATGGCGCTTCCAATAAGGACATCCGACCAGTGATGCTTGTAGTCGCTGACACGGCTGTAGGCAACGAACGCGGCTCCTCCGAAAAGCGAGAATTGAATGACGGGAAGTACGAGGCGGGAAATGAGTGGACGGTAGAGGCGAGCTTGGAGATAGAGCTGAAAAATTCGGTAATTGAGGAGACAACATTTGCAAGGTGCAAGGTCTCATATTATAAGAGCGCTCTTAGAATTCACGGGGGCAAAACGTAATGATTCTCGTCTAACCACTGACTTACCGAAGTGTACCAGGCAGCAAAGAATGAGAATGACGCATGTCCGGAATAGAATGACAGCTGCGCTTCGTGGATGATCTTTTTGTCAGTGGTCGTGCACCAGAAGTCAGTGATGTAAGTGTGATTCAATCCACAGTTTCTGTAGCCAACGTTCGGCTTGCAAACTTCCATAAAATGAGGTCGCTGGCGACCGATTGTATACTTCGCGATGTCAACCATCAGTTGATTAAAGCAGACGCCAAGGAAAAAGTAGCCTGTAATGATGTAGATTAATTAGAAATATTAAAATATCATCGATTACCAATGAAAATGTACAGCCGAACGATCAAGCGATGTACTTGGGTATTGCGAAGATGGTAGCTTTTGAATTGATGAGCGCATTTCTTCTCCCACGCCAGTGTGCGGAATACTTCGGTGCACAGAATCTGAACGAGAAGTCGTGAACATTCGACCGACCAGAAATGAACTGACCAGCGCACTAGGAATCAAGATTCCGACGACAATCAACATCTGCCGTGTTACTGTCGAAGGCAGCAGGGGGTAGCGAATGGATTCGTCATCACAGTAGAAGCCTCGTTTGTAAGGCTTGACGAACTCGTGGAATATGAGGAGAGGAACGGCGCAGAAGCACAGCACCACGAAGTCGCAGATGACGCGCGAGATGGAGATGTTCGACGACATTTTGGTGCTGCTGGAGTCGAGTAGTTCACCGCATCCAAACAAATGCAATCGTCGGAATCTGCAAAAAATCGCATTGCAACATATACGCGTCAAGGACAAGTTCAAGTCGCGATTGATAAGCATCGAACGGAGTTGGGTGCGGAGTACGATTGAGCGGCAGCGAGAAGACCACGCGCAAGCAGCATGTTGCGGGTGAAAAAGGCCGCCAATTAGACGTGAAAATACAACCCGGTTTTTCAAAGTGATTAGCGGCCGGTTTTCTCCTCCAAAATCTAATAATGCTCATCAGTTCGTGAACTGATTTTAAATGAAATTTGACCAGTTTTTGACGAGCGGCGGCTGTCCTTTGAAACTGGGACCTGGGAACACTCATGGAATGAGACGAGTAGTGCACTCTGATGACTCAGTCTGTAGGAAAACAATCAGTGTAGGTGAACTTTTAAGCACCTTAGGTTGGCTTCTCGACCCTAGAAGTAATCGCGCAAATAACAACGTCTTGAAAACAACCGAAAAGAGACGAAAACACGTTGTTTACGATACTTGAAAGCTGTAGTTGAAAATAGCGGTTTGCAGCGCAGCGTCAGCGCTGTGGGAAGGAATCTGTTTTCCACAGGATTTGAATCACCGATTGACCACAATAATGATCCTCAGATTGATCCGAATCATCCCCATTGCAGGGAAAACAATCAAGCTTCCGAGGGGCGAGCTCGATTCTAGTCTGCAGCGTTTACTCACCTGCGTGTTAACCTCCGCAAAGGACGATGGAACGTGAAAAGTGGCACGACTATTCTGCCGCGGAACTAATCAAATCACTGCGAATCGATTCGATCAGTTAGCCACAGCGAGGTGACAAGAAGTAGACGATGGCGACACCCGTATGGGCAACTGAAAAAGAGCCAAACGAAGCAATTGGTACACGTTTTATTGCGCCGCGCACCTCTTCGACTCGTTTGAAACACTTTCCGGTCGCGCGAAAGGCGCATAGTTATGCGCATAACCATCGCTCGAGCGACACTTTTCGGTATTTACTCGTTTATATCGCGCTGCTCGTTGCTCGTCGCACACGGACAGACATAGTGGTGAAGATGGCGACAGAGACGTTACTCAGCGTCAACAAACAAACTTCGTACCGGCGGCATGATCGCGGCATTCGCGTTAGAACGTCTGGTTGGGAAGCAATGGCAACAGCTGGGCGCTTCCATGCCGCGAAACTCGTTGACACTTCGACGTTTGCGCCTTGGCGAAAGCAAGCAAGCAGCGCGCACGCAGAAACAACCATCCGACAGGGCATCCTCTTCGCATCCGTTCGCAGCAAGCACACACTCACAACACTACATACTTCACGAGCGAGCACAACCGGAGCGCCGAAAAAACAAGTCGCCTGCGATGATCGGCCGACTGCCGGCGGACGGCAGCGACGGCTGCGGCGAAGCCGATGGTCGTGGTGGTCGGTTAGTTAGTCGGTTTGGTCGATATCGAGAGAGTGACTGAAGAAACAAAGCTGACTGGCCCCAAATGAAGTGAAATGCGCTCTCCAGAGTGCGCATGTTGTTTATCGGCCTAATGTTTTATTGTTTGGAGCCGAGGAAGGCATTGGCACGAGCTTGTTGACGTGCAGAAACTCCAAATTAAATCGTAAATTTTCATGTTGTTCATTTTCCTAATGCGTTCTGGCGTTTTCGATTACAACGATTCGTCTGCAGGTGTTTGATAAGAAAAAACGCAGCAGATGAATGAATCAGATGTTTGATTGCGTCATAAAAGCATCTGTGCAAACAGCTAATCCCATCTGACAGCAGTGAGTATTAGTGCCCCAAATCGTCACAAAAAAACTACTGAAGCTGTTACCGTTAGATGATCCAAGGAGCTCTCAGATGTCGTTAATTTGGTTGTTTAGAGTGTCCCAACCAAAGAAAACGTCGAAATCTAGTTCAAGCAACCATCTAAACTATCAGATCTCGTTGTAGCTTCGTAGCGTAGAAATGTGCAAGAATGAGTCATCCTACGCAGCGACCGAGTGAATCACATCCCTTCACTCACCTCTTTGTCTAGTGCAACATAACCACAAAACTGAATGGGATGTGAAACTAGCACTCTTTTATTGAATAGCAACGACAAATAAACAAACATCGTCTCCAGAGATCATTTGGCGAGCCTTAGGCTTTGGCTGAAAGTTTAGAATCGGATTTGTTTCGCAGAGCGGCTACTCTGTCGAAGCCTTCATCAACTGCTTCATTTCGGTGTCATTTGCGAATACTGTAATGAATGGATATCAATGTGTAAATTGAAAACTGCAACTCACGTCGGTTGTGTCCGTAATCCTTGTGCGATGGTGCGTACATTGCCAGTAGTAGAAGGACGTAAATGTTCCACATGCCGAAAGTTCCAGTGAAGAACGATGACGTCGAGTGCGTCAGCACCGACTCATCTGGCTCATCGCCGTGCATCTGACCTTCGCCGTACTGCAAGTTATAGGGACCATCGTCTCGTTTTTGAGCCAAATTTCGTTACCTGCTTCATGATATACGATAGAATTGTCAGTCCAGCACAAACAAGAGTGAAAATCATTAAAAACTTGAATCGATAGATGATATTCTTCGTCTTCAATTGTTGAACCTCACTCTGCTGATACAACTGGGCACATCTCTGCTTGATCTGCGTCCAAACCATCCAGATTTTATATACAAGGAAAGAGAAGTAGCATACTGTACATATTGAAGCAATGTAGATTGTTGCTAGCTAAAGTGCCGTTATTATTTTCCGTTATAGAAGTGTGGTAACTTACGGCAAGGTTCGTGCCAACATCGGAGGACCAAATACTGTAGAATGGATTGTTCAACTGCATACCCCTCTCGCAGATATCGTAAACAAGCAACGAAACTGATGCAATGGTAATGAAAAGCAGATTTCTCCAATAGTCCATCTGCAAGCAATAAAGTAGATTGATAAACATAGTGGAAGCTACCGTACCAAACTCTTATTGGCTTTATCGTCGTTCAAGTGTTCACCAGCGAAAATCAGCCAAAACGAAAAGAGCACAGCGTAGAATAGACCCTGCCTGATGTCGGCTATTAGCAGCATGCATGGGAGACGAAACCAGAGAGAGACCCATTCGATTGGAACTGAAAAAAACACACGTAATATTGGGCTCAGGCCATTTGACTTACAGTCCAGAATAGCGAGACTGATGCCGAGCGCCAAGATTGAGTTTTCGACCAAACATCTCGGTCTGTTAAGCGCAGCAACCCGCTTGTAATACCAAATGGTGGCTGCGACAATGAACGGCGAAATGACGGTCTTCATCCAGAGCCACACCTTTGTGAAACCGCCATTTTGGTGAATAGCCTAAATGCAATCGATAGAAAGAACGCATATCAACGGACGGACGCACGATGACTCTCATGTCACTAATCTTAGGGACATTGCAATTTCTCGCATTAGGGTCTTTTCTCTGACATTCTTTGAAGTCAACGGGAATTCTGATGTTTAGCAAGTACAAAGGGTAGTTGTTGGCTCCAAGTTCGAACAGATCCATTACTGAACAATGATACGATTGACCATCTGTTCTCTGTAAGTTGATCGTTTAGCGTTTAGGGCATTAAGCACTACATTTACCATCTCGTCCTTAATGGTGCACTCCAGCTGACGGGTAACGTTAGTCGCAATAAATTCATTCCAAGGCTCATCCGAGTTTGATTGGTATCCCATGCGAATTTCTAGCGACAGGGGAACGTTTGTCTCTGAAAATTGACGATTTAAACAGTTTGATATCAATTCGAGTGTCCGCTTACGCTGTTCGAATCCAGAATGGTACTCAACCTCAATTTCCAACAGTCCAAGCAAGAACTGGAACCACGGGGAATACTTCAGTTGCACTCCATCGCGTCGATGAGGCATCTGTGCTATGAATACGATGTCTCTTGCATAGCCCATAGAATGATAGTTATTTAAATCTTCAATTGCATTACAACCCTTAAATACAGGCGTCAAGCAAGCGAATTCCATAGAAGCACGCTACCTTCGATTGAGGATAAATCTGAAACCATTTCTCACTGCGTCCGGCATCAGGATCCGAGCATTTGGTCATCAGAAATTCCATTGATGATGACGGCGCTGGGGCTAAAAAAATAAACGTTTACGGCCAGTTCGTGAATTGCCGTTAAGGCTATAAGTGGAATTAAAACAACCTACCGAATATGGCGCCTATCAAGAAAAATCCAATTTGAAGACATAGCAACGAGCCAAGAATAACAGAAAGCTTCCGATTGCTGAGATTCTCAATCACCGCACCGACATCTGCCGTCATCCTGTCTCCGGAGTGTCCGATATCAATCCTGGGAATCGGTGGTTGTCGCTGGTGGACTCAACTGCAAGAAAAAAACGCACGAGTGAGAGAGAGGATATCCGTTGCACAAAACAAACAAATACAAACAAACAATGTGTCAACTCGACGCAACGCGATCAAAGCGATTGTCGCGCGGGCGGAAGACGATTTGATTGGAGCGGTCGGTCGCAGAAGGAGGCAGAAGAGATATATAAATGCACGAACGGCGGCGGCGACGGCGGTGATTGCAGCGGCGCGAGTGTTCCAATAGCATGGATTGAAGAGCGGAAACGACGACACGCGGAGGTGAGGAGGAGGTATCGGTGTCGCCTACCATCAATCCTCCCGGACGACGATCAAGACAAGAAGACGACGAACACAACGACAACGAAGAGACGGACCGTCGTATGGCGCCGCGATCGTTGGCTCCCTTCAATTATAGGCCGCCATAAAACTTTAACTACCTCTCTCGCTCCCTCCTCCACAGGTCTTCCAAACAAACCTTCTTCATCGCCTTGCTGCCCGGCGATCGGTCGCGGTTTTCCTCAACCTCCTTAGCGCGCATCGTCTTCATCTCCTCGAAACGGAACATCGTCGCGCCGGTACAAAGATTGTCGCATTGTGAATGACGGTCGCGCGCCGGTCGCCGGTCGGCGCGGTCGTAAATTCGGCGCGCTTGCTCGGGACATGAGGCAAAAAACGGCAATGAATGAACCAGACAGCGATCGAGATGATTGAAAAGGTATTGTTTAAGCGACGGCAGCGAAGCGCGCACAGAGATCTCGGCGACCCAGTGCATGTCGTAAAAGCGCTCACATCAAATGCATATGGTTTGTAACTCGCACACGACCGGAACGTTTCATTCTTTGAAATTAGTCCGACGCGTTGATTGGCCTCCCGCCACAACGGGGAACTGCGAACGGAGAGCATATTTCGCACATGGCAAATGTGGGTATGAGACAGGAGAGGAAAATTGCTGAACGCACTGCAGTGAGAAGAATAGTGGGAAGTACAAGAATGCATGAAGGCTTGATCAAAGCTTTCTGACTGAAATTATAAAATTCTTTGCTTTGGAATAGGCATTTTCACAGCAAACGACAACAGCCAGTCTGCATTGCTTGCCATTTGCACCTTCCTTCGCAGTTGAAAGACTTTTGGAGCCAAACTGTCAGTGAACTGAATTCAACGGCAATGCTAAAAGTGAAAGATGGATCTTTACTGAGGGCGTTATTAGTTTCCGGACTTCCGGACATTTTGAGAGCAAACGGATCAAAAGCAAGAGCTTCGCGCGATTTGTGAACGCCGTACGAAGCCTGGCAAGTCAGGTTAAACGACTAATTGTAAGCTACGCGTAAGCAGAGGGTGTCTAAGCGGAGCTTGTGTAAGCTCTGCCTTCATTATCGACAACCATAATACAGTTTGTGTTTTCCTCTACTCAAACTGCCCCTGCTCTGCTCAGATCAAGATCATGTCTGTGAATGTGTCCTCACACTCAACAAAGATGAGTCATTTCCAATACAAAATGACCTTTTGTGGCCGATTACGAAATTCAAACGTTTTGTGATTTCTTAATCCATAAGGAAACACTATCACGAAGGGTAAACAATGAATCGGAGAGATTGAAAACGAACGCCATTTGTATTGGTAATGTTTGCGTTGCAACAAAAAACGGCAAATTTGATTTTATATCCAATTTGCGCTTTGTCACTCAACGTTCCGCTTTCCCTTTCGTTGTTTGTTTTCGCAACTCGTCTTGGTCTCGGATTGTTCTCCCAAATTCTCCCGCAGAGTCACTTTCGTAGCAATGCTAGTCCCTAAAAAATTGTCAAATCTGTGTTCAATTGACCGCAACAGCACTAAATTTTCAAAGTTTGGCGGCTAAAACGTGCCGCGCGCAACCGAATGATTAATCGAACTCAACTGACAATGCTGCTCTCTGATTGATGACCACAAAACGGTAAACGTGTTGTTTATTCGCATTTTCGAGCTTTACGCGCGCTAGGACTTTCAGTCGCATTAATCAGTGCCACTCTCCGCGGCTTTGACAGGTCAGCGTAGAGCGTGGATCGCTTCTTTTTTTGCCAAGGCTATTGCGACGACGAATATGGATGAGTCAATTCCGGTACCGAGAAGACGTCTTTTTAATTTACATTACTTCCGATTTAATTCGTTTATGCTGCGTCTCCGCTTTCTTGCTGCCCGCTGACGTCGGACGACGTTTTAGGAAATTGACCGAACACGCTGCGGTGGGTCTGCGCTGGTTTTGCCCCTTCTGCATATGGGGAGTGTTTGAGTGTTCACGATCTGAAGGCTTGATGATTTAGAGGCTGATCTGAGCTGCTCGTTGAACAAATCAGCATGTTTGCGGTTATTTCCAATTCTTTTGTGCAAAATTTCGGCTAAAACCACCCTGAATTTATGCTTTCAAGGATTTCAAGGATTATGGGTCAACAAGCTACAGTAACCGATTGGCATAGAGGCGAGCTCGTCATGTATCCCCAATCGCACGGCGTAAAGAACGATGCAACCAAATTAGTCGTTGTTTGGGTTTTCTCTGGTCTGTAGACATTCAAGAAAAACCGCCGAAGCGAGAAATCGTTTCAGTTTCGCCCTTTTTTGTTAATTAATTTTCTCAACGAACATCCGGACTTGGCCCACTCCTCCACCACTTTGCATGTCCTTTCGCGCGCGAGCCATCCGCTATATCTGCCTGAAAAGAAGCGGCAGCAGTTGAGGAAGAAGCGGGCGTCGTTTGCATTCCTCATCTCCACAGATATCCATTCAAATTTCAATTAGTCTCAAATCAGTGTGTTGTTGGGTGTCCAATCGGGCGTCTGCCATTCCGCGACTCGTGGCGCCGTTTGCGGCAAAACGAAGTAACCGAGAGCGTGATCGTCAGCGCGCATTGCTCGCCGCAATGACCACCATTTTAGTTTTGTAGGCAGTTAGTCTTTGTCCGCCGCAGAGTGGGTACGATTCCTTAGAGACTTATTAAGCATGAACGGAGATCGTGACAGCTCGGAGTTGGTTTTTTCTACGCGTTTCCATATCATATTCGATAGGCGAGATTTATGAGCTCTTCCTCCGGAGCGTCTCCCTCCCTCACGTTCACTTGCGAGCTCCTTAAGGAGTTGATGTTGATGCAGCCGTTCCAGATTTTGGTTGCAGTTGGCTGAAGGTCGACGAGACGACTACCGTAAAAATAATCGCAACTTGGGCTCTCGGAAAAACGGGCGTTCGGCGCGTGAATCGAGCGATTATCGTGATCAGCTTAAACTATTGTAAAACTAATGGTTTGAACTGGTAGCCTGGTTATTCCGCGAATTGCGGCGTTTGCCGCGACCGGGAGAGGATGCTGTCTGTTGTGAGAAACAAGGCGAGCGCGTGGATGAACGAGTTTATTTGGGCTAGTCGCCCTCGCAGTCACAAAATCCCTCAGGGCAGCGACGACCACGCCGTCATGCTAATGTTCTTTTTAGATTCGAGAGAAAGGCGTGCGCGCGCTAGCTTCAGAAGCCTCAAAATCCATAGCACTGTGTTTTTGCAGGCCTTCTTTCATCCACCCTCACGCGCACCACTCATTAGAGAGACGACCACTATGAGTTGCGCGAGTTGGGTTCGCAGAGAATTCCCATCTGAGTTCAAATTCGAGTTCGATCCCAATGTGGGTGCGTGTATTGAGTTTCGGATAATCGCTGTGTACACGCTGTAGATTCCATTCATCTTGGCGCTCTAACGGAATCCCTAGTGTGACTTTTGTACTTTTTTCTGTTTGATTTGCTAAACGGCTATAAATTTTATTTCCAGACACATTCAGCTTGATTCTAGACGTTTCTGCAGGAAGTGAGCACAATCCAGCGAAAATGTGTATTTGAGAGTTTTTCTCTTACAAAGGCATTTAATACTCCGCCAATTCTTAACTTATGCTTTAATGATGCTCCTAGGTTCGATTTACTTCAATCTAGATTGATTAACCCGGTGTCAAATTGGAAAATAGTCGGTTTTAAAGGTTTCTTACCTTTAGGGTACTGTAATGGTAGTTGCATCCTGGCTTGTGCACCAAAAGCTGGAATATCCCAGTGTTTGCACCAAAATTCTTCTTCAAATCTTAGCAAAGTCGTTTAATAGCCTAATGACAGCCGAAAGGATCTAAATTCGACCGCTTTTTGCGCTATTTCTTTACACCCTGTGATTAAATAAGCTTGTGCAATAGTACTGTTCAAGGTTTCAAGACAGCTGACATCATTAACAACGGTCAATGGCTATAACAGGTGCCTAGAGTGCATTTTCCTCAGGGAAATTTTTTCCGTTTTTTTTGAGGATCTCATTTAAACCAATCACCTTTTGTTCTTCGTCTAGTCATAAGATCGTCTACGATCAGAGAGAGAGAGAGTACTAACAGAGTAACAATTGAGATTTGAGTACGGGAAATGCACAACGAAAAACGAGTCTCTCCGTCTAATCGAGAGAATTGTCGCGACTGTAAGTGGCTGCAGTTTCCGCGCCACGCATAGACCGCGGAATAATGCATAAATCCGCGTGTAGATCACAAAACGGCGGCGGCGGCGGCCGTTCCTTCCAATCGTTCTTTTTCACGCTTCCAAAGTCGTTCCTTCGGGTGATCGGCCTCGCTCCTGCAACTCCAGCAAACCGCACGTTATGCTCGTTTCTTCAAGCTACTTTTTCCGCAGCAGCCACTCATAGCCTCCTTTCACCGAACGATTGTGTTTGGAAATCGTAAATTACGATCGTTAATTGTCACTGTTTTTAACCGCTTCTCGCATCAATCTCAGCGACTCGTTTAATCTCGCCGGCGCGATTTTACTCGCTCGCGCTCTTTTGCACAACATTCAGCGCTCTTCGCGGTTGTCGCGCCGTCGAATCTTCCTTTGCAACTTGCCGCCTCGGACAAATCGCGCGCGCCTCAGGGTGACGACACGCTTATCAGCGCGATTACATGGTTCCCTCGCTCCTCTGTCATCGTCATCAGCCGCACACGAGCAACCGTTTGATGCGGTAGGCTCACTTGTTTGTTTGCGGCGCCACACACAGAATTCCCTTTTGCTGACGCCGACGACTGTCAGCAGCAGTGAGCCCGTGGCGCGATTTTATGGGAAATGGAAGCGTGCGCATAAATTAGCACGTTTTTGATGACGTGTGGACTAGATTTCTATTTCACGCGTGGCTACTGTGCATGTTTTTAATCTGTGTACAGTATCCGAAAGGATAAAACAAGTGCGTATTTTATGGACTTCAGAAGGACTACTGTAGTTACTTTAGCTCTGTAAAGTTAAGTTTTTTTGAGCGTGTGAACATTTTGAGCTTTATTCAGACAGTAACTGGTTGTTTTTATGGTAACTTTAGCACCCGTCTAAAGTGCCATCGGTAGAATCGTACAGCGACAAACAATTGTGCAGACTTTGGATTGTTTTGACAGTATGTTTTGACTGTAAATAGGGCTTTAGTACTCCATGTGAGCGTTGGCATCCAAGAAGCGATTGTTGAGGAGCTTAAGGTTTGCGTAGAGCCTTGGAAACGGTGTTAGGCTTCACTCCAGGCTCAGCTACGTATGGCTTTAGAGCTGTAGTTATTGGGATTATCAGTCTTCGCAGAGCAAAATGTTTTTTTTGTTGCTTTTTATACGAGGATGAGACCCTTAACATGAAAATTAGTAATAGCCTTTGGCATCTTAAAATTCCCCCATAATTTTCACCATAATCAACTTTGTTTCCCTTTAAAAGTTCAATCAAAGGTCAAACGTATTTCTTTTCCTTCCAAAATCAACATGGCAATCAGCAGCAGTTTGTCCTTTTCCATCTTCTTGTGTGCCTTTCATCAACGCGGCTCACAAGATCGACTGTCGGCGCTGACTTAACTGCCCGACTGCTTGTCGACTGTCTTCTCTTGCGCCACACCTCTTTTCACGCAACCGCCAACTGGTGGCAGTGAGGAGCAATAAGTAATGTCTCGTTCGCTGCTGGCTCGTTGTTGTTCTTCGTCTTAAGTCGAAGAGCGAATTGCGCGAAACGATGTCGCGAGCAACAAAAATTTGCATTTGCTTGTTTGTTTGTTTTTGCTCTTTGCGAGTGCGCGCACGCGTCCAGTCGGCGCTATTGGAATCAAGTTGCAGCGCGATGCTATTGCGCTGCAACTCGCGCAACATGTTAAGCGCAACCGTGACTAAGCGATGTTTTGTTCTTGTCGATGATGTCGCAACTTCTCTGCAATCGAGCGACCCAAAATACGGACTGACCGGCGATCATTTCGCGCCCTTGGGCGTCCTCTTCAAAGACGTTTTACATCGTTTCAAACGCGCAATAAATTATCATTACTATCCTGGCGCGCTCACACCGCGCTAGCCCGACGTTCACTGCGTTCCCTTCGTTTTCGTTTATGCGGTTTTAAACAGTGCCTTTGCAACGTTAGTCTCCGCTCTCGAGAACCCCTGGAACCCCCCTCATTGTGCCTATTTAAGGGAAAAACTCGGTAATTTATCGTTGGTGGCCCCGTGCCAGACCCTTTCGGGAAGCACTTAACGGGTGAGATTGATTGTGCCACGCTATTTGGCCCCTGGTCTCCACGCTGACTTCTCCGCTTTTTGACTTTTGTGCGTCCGCATTAGTTTCTGTATGCAAATTTGATTTAATGCACTGTACGGCAATCAGGGATTATCGCGTCGTGAACGTTGAAATTCCCCTCAAACGAGAGTAGAATTAACTTGTGACGTGCATACATCGCTTGTCAGTGACGCTGAATCTCATTTTCTTCCTCTTTTAGAATCTACGAACGATACGCCGCTACGACAATTGGATAATTGCTTTAATTTATTTTAAAATCAACGGCTATGGTCTCGCCGTCGCAGCCACAGTCGAACGAGGAGCTCATTCCGGTAAGTGTTTTCACACATACAGTAACCGAGACTTGAAAGCAAAAAAACAAGAATAGTCGCTTACTTCATGTCAGGAATTCCGCCTTTGACACCATTAGAGTCCTTTGATCATCTACGATCACTAATCGTGGTTGATTGCCCATTATTGCCTGACCAGATGGCACCTCAGACTCTGGTCGCCAAACCACGACAGGTGCTGATTATGATAATCATTTGTTAGCGGCTCCGGCCGCTTCTCCACAGTTTTTTGCGCGCACTTTCAAAGCCATCAATATTTAAAGCCATCTTTCATGTTTTTTGTGCCAATTTCTAACAAATGAGACAATTTGCTTAATGTGCAAATTTATGACTCAGCGCTGTTTTCATGAACGACGCTGAAGCGCCGAATTCTGGCGCTTCTTTGCAGCGCGCACTTTTAGTGTTTGATCAGGTGCGAGCGCAGACAGGATACGGTAAGGCGCACGATGATCGGAGGGCGTAAAACGTTTGTGGGCTTGCAAATAGGCGTCTGTCGAGACTGCGTGCACTTTTGATGCACTCAGACAGATCGCAGACAGTGCAGAGCTAGAATTTTTGTAGAAAAGGGCATTTTGACGTTCGTTTCCGGCGGTTGAACACGATCGGCAGACAAATTCAGCAGGAAAACAGGAAATGATGAGTAAGTGCGCGTTGAATTATGCGTCTTCCACGCCTAAGAGGCCCTCTCGCATGTCGCCAACGTTGTTGATGAATATCGAATGAGTGGAGTTGACACGTAATGGATTCGAGTTAGAAGTGCCGATGCGCGTTCTCCGGCTGCTCATTCCAATGGCCTTCTCCTCCAGCTTGACCACTTTCCATTTTATGCATTAGCCGGCCAATTGACAACTGGACGACCCGTCTGTCCCCGACTCGTCACCCGCGTGCTCGCACTTACATCCTACTTACACATCAATGGCTCTCCTTAACCGCTGCGAGACGACCGCTGACTACACACGGGAAAATCTGATCTCGTTATTGTTCGTGTGCTTGCCCTTATTAGCGCGATCGCCTTCCTCTCGCGCGCGTTCAAGTTCGTTGTGCGCGCGTATGAATGGTCGTTGATTGGCTTCAAGTGCACAATAAAAGGTGTCTGCGCTTGGGCGCGCGGCCGCTCAGCGCAGAAGGAGTCATAATAATGACTATTGGTCGCCTCCTCTTCTCAATTAAGATGTCACCAATTGGAAAATGAGGACAAATGGCCGGAATGAGTGACTGATTGGGCGATGGTGAAATGTTACGTTTTACGTGCGTGCAGAAGCTCAAAAACCGTAGCAAAGTGACCTAGCAAAGAGCAGACATGCCTGTTAGCTCTAAAACTCGGCTTATACGTGAATTTATAGCTCTAAAATGCCTGAAACCGCTGTATGAAGTGATTCGCAGAACAAATAAACATCTAATGTTTCCAAAAATAGACCTAGACGCCCTTAGGAGCTTCGTAGCCGCGCTCTAATGAGTGTTGTTGCGTTTTGACTCGATCGAAAGCACTCACTTTCAGAAACGAGTCACGCAATGTATGTTACCAGATCCGTTATGCGCTTTTCGGCATTTTGTCGCTCCACGCGACAGTCGTACACACTCTGCAAGTGCGCTACACTTTCAGCGCTATGCATCGAAAATGAAGAAAACAGAACCGATCATCGTATCGTTAATCAGCTATGCATGCTCCCACTCACAAGTTGTTCGCGGGGGCAAAACGCAATGAAAGCAACATAAGAAAACAGTTTGCGCGATCGCTTTCATCTCTCGCGCGCGCACACGCCGGTCACCTGGGGTCGCCAATTAATTTTTGACTGATCAACTGGTGTCACAAGCCACTTGGTCTTAATCCAGCTCGTTCGCAACTGCTAATCCTTCGTGCTCGTCGTCCACTTATCCCTCTTCGATATCCGACCACTTCGCTTTGGTGCTTCTCATGCGAGCGCCGATATTCAATTTTGGCTTTTATGATCAGCGCGCGCGAGTGGACCGAGCGCCGACCGAACGACCACAGTGAGCTTGTAGGGTTTTGAGAAGACCGCACGGGTCGCCCGCTGTTCATTCAATTAGTCAGAGCACTGCCTCCGGGCCACCATAATTTCGTGTGCTCGACAGGAATTCCGTTTTGCTTCCCTCCATCTCGCACGGCGGGTCATCCTCAGGACAGCGTCGCGTCCATCGTCCTGTGGTCGTCGTCGCCTCATCATCGCGCAGCGCGAGTCAATCATTGCTCCTCCCACTTGCTTCTTGTGCAACCGAGATAGAGCGACTCGCAGCCGTCTGTCTGCTTGTTCGCACAACAGCGCGCTTGCATCCGTTTGTCACTGTGCAAGCCATGCGCAGACTGAAGATAGCCAAGGGTCATCACCATTCCGCGGCGACCGTAACCAAAGATTACGGTAGTGTCGATGTCGATGCGAACGTTGATCAGACTAAGGAGGCGTCCAAGTTTTTGAAGGTGAGTTATTAATTTAAGATTACGATATTGAAGTTTTAAAACAATGGACGTGTGGATTTTGGGTCAATTTAGTATTTTGTTTCTAGACATTGTAAAGCTCCTGAATCTCTTAGAATGCCTTTAGCTTCCGTGCTGGTTTATGCAGTTGATGGGGCCAGAAAACTCATCGTAGTTAATCGAGATTTTCAAAAGGACTCACTATCTCTAATACTCAAAAATCTAGTTTTCGACATGTTTGAAGCTGCTTCAAAGTTGACGGAGGACCGCTTGTTGAGCACGATATTACGGTAGTTGCAAACGAGACGTAATATCCAACAAAAATTTGTTGATTTTATGACCAAACGTTCCTGTTTCCGTCTAAAATCTCGGCATCTCGTTATGATTCATATAGCAAACGCAACTTTTTGCACAAAGACCACAATATGCGCTTAAAAGAAGTTGATTTATTGAAAATGTGTCATCTGCACCACGCATTTGCAACAGTGCAGACGTTGCGGCAGCAACTGCGCCTCAACTAAATCACTCCCTTGGGCACTGAAACACTAAGTTGACTGAAACGACGACCGATGACATTCCGATAAGCGGATTATGACTTCTTAAACCCACTTGTTGGCGCAACCCGAAAGTGTTGGTTGATCTCGGAGACGACCCCACTTACCCCCACCGCAATTCTTTGTTGCGCTTTTAAAAGCGCAGCGGCCGAACGCGTAAGACAAGCGATTTAAAAGTGAGAATTTTTGTTTATGGCGCTGTTTTGCGCTCTTTTACCTCTTCGTTTCTGTTTTCTCTCGACTCGCCGGTTCTCGCAGTGTCCGCTGTCTCATTTTGAGTAATGTTGTTGTTCTTCGCGCGTCCACTGCACGCCGCACGCTAATAAATCACACCGCCGAGTGAGGGTCTTTAGTTGAGGATGCTAGGCGAGGCGTGTTTAACGATGTTGTTTACCTGTTGTCCGCTATATTACCTTTGACGACGCGCAGCGATGGAGCGCGCCCGCAGGCATATCTTGACAAACTGTCCACTTGCTCGCTTTAGCGCTACCAAAAACTAATGACCAAAACCACTACCTCTTGGCTGACCATTAGCGCTCAATTTACTCTTATTTTGTGCTTCTCTTCGGGCCTTGTTGTCACAATGGTGTCGTCCTAATTAACTTGAAATAATAGACATATGCGCCGCGCTGTTTGTTTTTAGACGCTCGAATGTGAGTACACAACGGACGTAACATAAGGGCATACGGATAGGTCGACGAGTGCAGGCTGTCGGCCAAAAGTGAGAAAACTGATTAAAGCATCAAAAGGCATTATATTCAAAGGTGCTCGGCGGCGGCGTTCGCGGCGCGAGTTTCGCATGACATTGGCGTTGTTATGATAATGAGGAGTGGAATGCGGCGGCGCGAGTTGTGTAGGATGAAACGGTTTCTTTATTCATTGCGGCGCGGTAGGCGAGCGCTGAGAGCCCCAGCTTCGTTGAGTGCCTTTTACATGTTTTTGCATAAAAATGATCAAAAGGCAATTTGCGAGGCTTTGTAGGGGATGAATGGCTGATCGGGGAGTTGGAGGGGTTAGAACCTAATTTTGCGAGTTGACCACAGCGTGGATCATCAAATTATTTGCACTTTTTTACGGTCATTTGTCCTAGACACGCCGAAATACTCATTTTCTCCGTTTATGGTGAAAAGCTTGCTTTGCTGGATTCGTGATTGACTTCAGACTTGAGTCAGAATGCTTAGAGACAGACATTCAGTGGTCATAAACATGACGTTTGTCACATTCTTGAAATTATTGGCCTACTCACATTTGTGGTCCACCCTCGACTTTGCTCCCCCACATCAAACAAACACCGATAAAAGGCGAAAACGCCAAAACATTTGCCATGATGCGCTTGCTTGACAGTGGTACTTGTGACTCATTCATAAACTATGTTTGCTACTACTACTGCTGCTGCTGCTGCTAACAGATGATGAGACGAATAATGAAGAACCGTTGATGCGCTCTGTGAGTTCGGTATTCGATTACAGAGGGAGCGGAACATTTGGAGGCGCCCGATGAAGGCTGTGGTCCTGCGGTGGTTGGTGGTCAACACAGTGCATTCGCCCTGCGCCACTCGGCTGGTAGCCACGAGCGTTCTCCACACTCACTAATTGTGTCCACAAGCTCCTTGTTATTTTTGGTAGCCCTTCAGTGCGCGCGCGCACATGCACACGGTTCTCTGCATGGTTGTCGTGTGCATGCGGCAGGGCAATTAGTGCAAGATAATCAAATTGTTTCGCGCTCTAAATTTTATTAACACATCACTCTCGGCAATGTATCTTAGGGGGAGAGTGCGCGCGGGCGCGGAAGCGATCGTAAATTGATTATTATGTCTTCGTAATTGGACGTGAATGCTAAATTTATTAACATGGATTTTTAATTTTGAGCGTACAGAGCGGCGCAACCTCCCTAACGCAATTCGCTGACGGTACGATCTGCTCGATTACGATCCGCTAAATCTTATTATTGCAGTTTGCATCTCAAATTTCATTTGTTTCCGATCGATCAACTCACAAATTCTCGATTTATTTACCTTGCCGGAAATCTCTCTGGTCTCAAAAACGACTCGCGACGTCGTAAAGTAGATCGACCGCATCACTTATCAGCCTATTTCATCTTTTTTTGCATAAAAATTCACATGTGCGTTGACGACTGGGACGAAGAGATTGCCACAATCGCCTCCTCGCTCCTCTCTGTCTCTCTCTCCTCTCGAACCAGCCGCAATGGCCGCGGCCACCTACTGAATGAACACTTCATCTCCATTGATGAGACAATATTGAGCTTTTAATAATTATTTCCTCCGAATTCTTAATTGTTTTTCTTCTTAATTTCAGATATACACCGAGTGGGCGAATCGTTACCTGTCGAAATGTGGGCTTGATCCAATACGCGACCTTACCACCGAACTGCGTGACGTCCGAATTCTGGTCAATCTCGTCCATTCAGTGAGTAAGTGGTTTCCTCGTTCCTCGCTCTTAACATTTACATAATGTACCGCGAGCGAGCGCGCGCGGCGCTCCGATTACCGAAGAGTTACGTTCGCCATTGTAGGACCGTTTGTTTGCGCGCGTTCTCGCACTTCACCCTATTAGAACGTTTGATATTCACAGTTTCTGTTCCGATGGGCGGCTGTCATTCAGTGAAGAGCGCCTGGCAACAGTGTCTGGCTCTGCAAAATGTTGAATTTTTGAGCATTACAATGCGAGAGACTATTTCACGCCGCTTCTTTTCTGTTTGGTTTGAAACTATGACTCGAGGCGTTAAATTTGATGATTTTATAAGCGTCAGCCATTGAACTTACCTGTAAAACTTGTTCAATTTAGTCACGTTTGTCTAGAAATTGCAATTTAACGTTCACAATGTGCTTAGCACCAACTCTGCAATTTTGTTCTCAATTACAGCCGATTTGTTGTCCAAATGTTGCTATTTCGGGCGTTCGAAGCGCCGACATTCACGCATCTGGTCATGTTTTATCTCAAATCAAAAACCATCACCACAGATGTTGATGTTCAGCTTTTTCAGCTGTAATTGAAAGCTCCGATTCCCAACTTTTCCGCTAATTCCCATGATATGTGATAAAATCAAACGATAAGCGTCGTCCGATCCGATTAAATGCCATTTGAGTCGCGACAGGGGTCATCGTCGCTGGACAATTGAATTTGGACGCGCGTTTTGTCTCACGCCTCATAAAATGTTTCATTTGGTCATCGCTGTCGCAGTGCCGCGTGCAATATGCCTGTGCCGCTCGTTTGCTCGTTTCAACTGCGACTGACCGTTGCTGCCGATCCACTTGGGTCATGGGAATTATTCAATTATTTCAATACTCGTTCGTTGTGCGTCGTTTTTTGTTGCGTGCGAACGGATGACGAAACTCGAGTAGCTGCGCGCAGCCAATGAGTCATACGCATAGCAAAAAACGCGTCGTTTGCGGTCTCCGAGGGCCAGTGAGAAGCAGTCCGGAAATTGGAATAGCCGTACTCATCGTAGTTTAATCAAAAACTGTTGACGTACGAGAGAACGCTCGCGCGCAAAGTTACGAAATACGCTGCTCCTTTCTTTCCTCAGTGCTCAGTGCTCGTTGAAGATGGCCGCCGTGAATGAGGGTGTCCGCTTTTTTGCCTTATCTTTTCAGTCCATCTAAAAATTTTATGGGTTGCTAGAGGTAGGAAGTGTGAAGAGAAGAAGAAGAAGAGGAAAACTGGTTTGCGCGTTTTTTTGTTTCGCGCTAACTGATTGTGAGACGGTAACCGATTAGTTAAGTCTTAGTTTGAAGGTCTTCTCCACTGAACTGTTCCCTTTTTCGCTCCTAGGTTGTCTCTAGCGCCCTAAATTTCCTCCTCCTACCAACCATTAAGAGATTAATCTTTGGAAAGCCAGAATTGTGTAACTTACCAACCGCAGCCGCCACACAGGAAAGACCCAAAATTCTGGGGCCAGTTTAAAGCGACAACTGTTTGGTATTGCTTGCCGGTAACGAGGGCTGCGCTAGCCCCGTTTGAGGCCTGCAAGAACCCAACGGCGGACCCTTCCGAGAGAGATAGTAACCTGAGATTGGCGCTTTGAACAACAGCGCAGCAGCTCAGACATAACTCGTCGTAAGCCAAGATCATCATAGGCTGGCCACAACCACCCTCACCTCCCGCTCCAGTGGCAAAAATCGCTCGTCGGCTCAAGATCTTCCCCTCCCCTCAACCATCGCGATGACCTTGCGCGTGACAATGGGAACAAGCTGTTATTTCTAGCACCTTGTGAGAGGTGCCGTCAGTCGCTTAAAATCAGCGCGAGACACAAAGTTTAGTTTACTACTCATCTCAGTTAGGAAGTAGTAGAAGAAGGAGACAATTGATCGAATCGCGGAAGAATTCAATTCCCTCGTCGCCCCCCAGCCGACGCACTTTTCCCCCCGTCTCAAATATGATGAACGGATAAGGCTATTCCTTATAGCCGCGCGGAGTTGAGTTGTTGTGCTGCACACATTCTTCCACATGTTGTTGTTTCCATTTTCATGTTTGCAACATTTCAGCCTCCGACTGTAGTTCCGCTTCAAGAGAAACGCTTCTGTGCTCGTTGAATGGTCAAACGTCGGTGAGTCATTTCTCAAATTTTGTTGATTATTTATGTGCGGCACAGGAATTTGAGGAGGAGAAAACGGAAGAAAGAGGTAAATGCTGTGCAAATTGCTCTTTCTTGAGCGTGATTGATTTGAGTGGCCCGAGCAGTGAGTGCACGCTGTCGCCAAATCGACAGATTGTAATTAATCATCGGCGGTGATCAGTCTGCCGATCGGGTCAAAATTTATAAGTTTTATTGACTGGTGGCATGGCGGGAGATTCGGCGAATATTCGATTATTGGGTGCGCACTAATTAGACCCGTTTTCACAGACGAAAAATTCGAAATTCAATTTTTTGGCTGATTAATTTGCATTTTGCACTATTCTCGACTATTGTCTGTCTACAAATATCTGTTTCTGATTGCTTTTTAGTGGATTAGTAGGCGATTTTCATGCCTTTTTAACTTTTTTTAGCTTGAAATTCGACTTTTGTTGAACTGCGGATTACTCGGAAAACATAGAAACAGAGCCGATCAATTTTTTTAAATAGCTAAAATGGGCCATTCACTCCACAAAAGGGCGAAAATCAAAATCATTTTTATTCCAAAATTCGCCGCATTAAATCCACTGCAGCGTATCAACGAAAAAGCCCGAAATAAATGATTTAAGCTTTGCGCATCACTCATTTCCACCTCTCCATTTCGTGTCCAATGCACTCTGCCCGAGGGCCGCGAACATCGGAAGCTCTAACCCGAAAGCGGACGCGCCCTTCGGTGGATCTATTCCATATCCCTTTATGATCTCATTTTGTGGGATTAGCGAATGGTGCGCGGGTGCCAAGGGTAATTGTTTTGCATGTGCTCTCGCGCGCTAAATAGTTCCCTCAATCTCATTTCGGTTGTAAACGCGTCGTCGGCGTTCCCGTCAACGTTCCCTATTTCAATACGGAACGCGGGCTTACTCACAATATTGGCTTGTGGACAGTGCTCGTTTTGAAATTGCATTGTGCATAATTCTAGAGCAGAAAATGTGATAAACGTTCCCGTTTGTCGGGTCCTATTCAATAATCACATAAATCCGTTTTGTGCGGACTGTTCATCGTATCCTCAAGCGTATAAATTCTCATGTTTCCGTTTCAGGTCGAATGTGTGGATAGATGCTTAAAGTACCTAGCGACTCTCGGCGTCAATGTATCACCGGTCAAAGCTGCAGGTTCGTTTCTGTTTCCTTCATCAATTATTTGACGATTTTTTTTCACTCCTGAGCAATACATCGCACACGTCGTAAAATCTTCATTTAACGATTTCACACTTCACAAGAGGTCTGTTAAAACCTGAACAGACCTCTTAGAAACGCCGCAAAGGAGGGCCACCACCACCACCACGCATTCCTACCCAAATTCCCCTATCGATTCCATTGTATAAATGCCGCCCGTTTGACTTATGTGCTATGTCACTCGCGCACAAATTTATATATCAAGGAATTTATCCGGTAATTTATGACCTGCTAGACGGCAGCCTCTCGCTCGCCGCGCTCGCCCGCGCGCGATTTGCACATGGGAATTTGTTTTGTTTGCAGGCGACGAGAGACGCGACAAGAGCCGTTTTTCTACACAGCCACAGCCACACACCCGCTTGTGTGCTTGCCTTTGGCCCCACTTGCTTACCAAAAAGTTTATGGCTCTTTGATTAATCCCGGAAAAGTGGGTGGCAAAGTGGCGTCCAGTCGTGTTCGCGTTCGCCTTGCGTCCATTGTGATAAATGGACTGTCGTTTTTTTCGGCTTCCTCTCCCCTCAAGTCACCGACACCACCGAGCGAGCCCCTCGAGGCACACGGTGTTCGTGTCCGGTCGGTTCTTCAGTCACTCGCTCGACTTGCAAATCTTCTTTTGATCCGAACGGCCACACTCTTCAATTCGATTACTTTTGCTCGTTTTTGTTGGATTTTAAAATTTTTCAATTTTGTCAGATTTGCTCTAGATACCGTAATTTTTTTTGATATTGACGGCCTCTCTCAATTACATCAGTGAAAATTTTCAAAATCTAGCTTTTTATCAAACTTTTATCGAAAATAAAACAAACATTCGCGAAAGAAACTAACGAATCGCAGCGAAAACCAACATTTCAGTGTCTCCAAATGTTTCGCACGCGCCAAAAGTTTATAAACAATTGCCGCAAACTGGCCGCTAGTGATGATGATGTCCTTGAAACAGCTATCTTCCTCCTCACCACTCTTTTTTTTCGTTGCCCGTTTCCTTGTCACTCATTCGCGTTCACGCCTAATTCGATTAGCGGCGCTTGTCATATCTCTGCGCTTCCTTCCCACCAGCGAAGATTGAACGCGGAATGACCGCGGTCTTTTTCACTTTTAAGGACGTGGGAGTTCTTGTATACAGTCAGCGGCTGCTGCGGCAAAACCGACGGCGGCGGCGTGTCTATACTCAAGCGCGCGCGCCCCTCTCGCGCTCTATCTTCTCCCCCAATATGTATATATATTCAACAGTATGCATAATCACGGGTCGTTGAGCATTCTTATAATTTATCGCCAGCGTCTTGATGCGCAGCGTGTGCCGCCACTTTAGTATTCGCGTCGTTGGTGTCGCCTTTTTTGCGTCTTTGCTCAATTTTGAATGATTCCTAAACTTTTTGTGACGAATTCATAGTGTAATTTGTGTTTACTCGACGGAAGGAAGAGTTGATTACGATCATTATGTGGCGGCAACCTGTTTTGCAAGTTTTAAGGGGAGTTCGAAAGGGTCAAGCTGTAAATTGCTAATCAGTGACTGTAAAAGGCTGTTGGCTAGTTTGAGCAGTAGCGTTTTTCTTTGTATAGTTTTGCGATTCAGTTTAAAATTCGTAAAAATTCAAAACTCCTACAGCCCTCTGCGAACCTCGTTTTTAGAACGGAAAGTCAGCTGCTGTGTGCAGCGAAAATTTTGCGAAAATCAACTTGACACCTTCGTGCAACCACTAAAAACAACCTGCGAACAAAGCGCCAAGTACGCGAGACTCGTCGCCGTTGATCGCGAAAAATCGTACCTTACGACAACGGCGTGTTCGAGAATCTCGCGCCGTCGCACCGTGGGCCATTTGTCAATGTCGCCCAAGATGACCTTTCGGAAGCGACGTTTAATTTATTCGCAAATTCGCGCAATCGCTAGCTTTCGTTAATTACTCTTATAGCGACTAATTTTTTGCAATTTCTTCGTTTGTGGTCGTCAGCAAGCAGGAAACGCGTAAATTAATCTCGTTACACTCGCACAGTCCGTTTGTCGTCTTTCTCTCTTGCCGCGGCGCTGTTTTGTCCTCTAACGGTTTTTTTATTGTTGTCACGGTATGTACACACGTTAAACTCATTAAACGATTTCTGGGCAAAGTTGTAAAAACGAAATTACCGTTGCGCGCGGGCGCAGATAGACGCATACGATAAAAGGAGTTGTTTTTGTACAGAGAATCCAATTTTGCACTCTCCTTTTCCGCCATCTAATTCGCCCCGTTCGTGTTTCAGATCTTCGTGAGGGCCAACTCGGCTCTGTGTTAAGTCTTCTCTACGCGTTGTCGCACTTCAAGCAACAGCAGAAGGCGCTCCAACTTTGTCGGCCTTCCGGGCCGCCATCGCCAAAAGTTCCTCCGGAATACCGTGGAGGAAGCACACCGGCCAAGAATTCTGCGCTCGGCTTGAGCAAAAAGCAGACAACCCCGACGACAAACAGCACAGCAGCAGTAGCGATGCCCCCGACGACTTCCAAGTAAGAGCGATTTCCCCTTTTGCGTTTAGTTTTGCTTTATGCAAAACTGCACTTCGAGCGGCAATTAAAAGCTCCTCTTCTCCCTGGTGTGGCTTTTTAATTAATCCGGCGGCTATTCGAGATGACTCTCGCGCACGCTTGCGCGTTTCCTTTCATTCAACGCTACTCTAGGGTATTGATTTAATTACCTTCGATTCGCAGTTTCGCAAATTACGCCAACGTTTAGTTTGTACGGAAAGAAAATTGCGCGAAAACGCAAAATTCCTTGAGACAGCAGGGCGGCTTTGACCTTGTGCATGCAAATCACGTCAAAAGCCGTCTGCACTCAACTGACTTTGAGCGACTTTATCTCCTCATCAGCGTCCTCATCTCGTCTATGAGTGTCGCGTTTGATCCGCTCCTCTTTGCCCATTGACTCCAGTCGCACGCGCGCTCCAAGCACAGTCTCTTCCTCTACAGTAACTCATTCCTGTACTTGCAGACTTCCTTCGGCATATCGACCTTCGACGTCGATTCAGTCGCCGGCGACCTCTTCACTCACCAAGCTGACTCCTCCTTCGAAGATCTCGCAGTTGAAAGGTATAATCTGCTCATATAGTCAATAACTCAGGAGTCAACTCCCCCACTCCCCCCATTTGCTTATTGCTCTAGCGCCCGTCTGTCATGTCATTGAATACCAGCGCTTTGATTGATATGCCGATGAACATCATCAGCATATGAGTATTGAATATCGTCTATCATCACAAGTTATTTAGCGATCATGTTATCCCGCACAGAGCGTTCGGCACATCACATGTGCGTGTGGACAACGCCAATTGAGACGTGGCATTTGGGTGCTGATTCGTTGATGTTGACAGAGGGCACAGCACGGCGATTGTGGGAGGGTGGATTTGTTGAAAACAATAATACTTTGCGCGCAGACTTCAATTTTGAGGGAATGCGCGCGTGCGATGGGTTTTCGCGGGATCTTTGATTTTGAATGTGTTTGATTTCTTGGCCCAATTTTGCCACAAAAGGAATGTTCCTTGAAAAACGCCCTTAAAATCCGAGTTCGTGAATTTTGAACTCATTGACAAAGTGATCGTTATGAGCTTCGAAATGTGGCTTCTTAACCCTTGCAGATGGTCACTACAACCCCAGAAATACTCATTTCAGCCTCATATTTGCAATTCAAGAGCATTCTTCATAGTTTTGCGTTCAATTCATCAAATTTCACTCAAATTGAAGAGAACAGCTTGTCATATCACTTTGAGAATAGCTGCTGCACTAGTTTTCCATCCAATTTCCCACAAATTTGGAGCTTAATGAATGAAAAAAGTGTTTTGTTTTCAACGTTTTCATCCATTTTCAGTCTTCCCAACTCCTCAAAAACGGTCCTAACCTCCGCATTTGTAATGCACGCATGCAAACCACATGAGCTCATGAGAGAATTTTACGCGAAAATTCGCAAATTATTAATTGCTTACCCATGTGCCGCCGCCTTACTCCGTTTAGCAAATTTTAAACGCCGTTTTTTTTGCTCCCCGCTTTGCTTTCTCAATTTCGCTCTTCGCCTTTCAATGAATTCAATGGGCGTCAAAGGAAACATCTGGAACCGTTTTTCGCGCATTTAATTCAATGTTCGGTAGTGTCGTTTTGGAGGCCGCACACGATCAAAAGCCGTTTTGCGCTATTGCCGCCGCTGCCGCCATCGCTGCCAACGATCGACCGCCGCCTGATACTCTCGACTCATTTGCTGTGCGGTTTATTACTTGCAGCACACAAACTAAACAGTCGGTTCGCGCCTCACGCAATGACCGACAGCGGCGGCAGACGATCTGGCCGTTCTCGCGCACTCGCCTCCTGCATTGCGAGTCCATCGTGCGCGCGCGCGAGAGGAAGAGAGCTTTTCTAATTAAAGCACTTCGCAGCCTCCTGACATCGTTCACTCTCAACGGAGTCAGTCATCGCGCATGCGCGCCTATTCGTGCTTGCAGAGCGCTGGTGTGCAGATTAATTAATTTCTACCGTTATGTAATAAGGAAAGCACCACTCCAGCGACCTCTCACAACCGCTGCTGCTTCCGCTCGTCGCTCCACTCATTCTATTTCTCGTTGTCCTTTCGTTAACGCGCTTCTATTCTCTGTATTAGCTAGTACCGTACTGTACCAGCTAGCAGCAGAACCTAAAACAAGATTAATGATTTCGCACCGTTATATTGACCTCCTCCCAGAAAATTGCCCCAATTTACTGTGTTCGAGGTCAGCGAAGACGAGCGAAAGCTTAGACAGCCACCTGAGGCTGTCTATCGTCCTTCCGTCCTGTGTTTACTATGCGCGAAAACAATCGGACTACAATAAATCATCGATGTCGATTACCCGATAAAATGGCCCTCTTTTTATTGTAAAAAATCCCCGATGAGGTCAATGGTGCGAGGGAGCGCGCGCGAGCAGAAGGAAGCGCCTGCCTTCTTCTTCCTCTTCCCCACTCCCCGCCGCCCCTCAGCCGCGTTCCTCTATCGCCAGCGGCGGTTTCCTGTTGTTGACTGTTTTTGTGTTTGTTGTAGTGGACAACCGAAGACCGGCGCTCACCGCTCCATCGTCTCTTCGACCGCCGTCCTCCAGCTCTTCCACTACCTCTTCTACCTACCAACAAGCGTCGTCGAAACTCCCAAATAGGAGTTTGACCCGACCGGCACCCGTTTCATCGCGGCTGCAACCGCCATCCTCTTCCGCTCGTATCAATAAGTAGGAAATCGTTCATGTTTAGAAGTGACAATTTCCGTTTTTGTTGCAGTTTGAACAACAATGGTGACTCGGCGACTTCTTCCTGTAGCAGCTCGATAGTCTCATCAGCGACGTACAGTTCGATTCCTTCGGCGATCTCGTCGACAACCAATTCGAGCATCGCGAAGCCTCACTTAACGCCCTCGAGATCAAGACTTGCCACTCCTGTCTCAACACAGCAGTCAGCAGCGCCAACGGGAATAAAACCGCCTGAAGCTGCGCCAAATTCCAGATCGGGTTCCTCGTCAAGCATCGCAACTCCGAGTCGCGGTGGCGGTGCTGGTGAATCGAAGATGTTGAAGATACGGTTTTTCGGAAGCGGTTCGAAGGAGAAAAAGGTGGCGAAGAATGCACCGCCGGCGATGGCGACAGTTTCGACGAACACGTCGTTGTCGTCAAATTTGCATTCGTCGCCTGCACCTCAAGCACCTCCCGCTCAGAGCATTCCCACATATATGCCAAAACAACTTGCTCAGCCCCGGTACGACGCGTCGCCAACGACTACCAGACGCTCCGCTTCAAACACTTCGATGGTCAGGCCGAAAGCAACCGGGTTACGGGCGCCGGCAGCCTCAAAGGTAAGCCTATTTTCTGCAGTTTTACCTAGAAACGCCTTTTGTCACAACGAATTAGCACTAATCTCAAACAGGTTCATGTTTAATGGTTTCCCAAACACCACTTTACTGCCGCGAAAAAAAAACAACGAAACAATTCGCCCACAGGGAATTCAAACTTCTTATCACAGCGCGCATCTCGCACTGCTTGCACAATGTCCTCCTCTGCTCGCTTGACCAACCACACCACGAGTTGACATAATTTCCGACCATTCTCCAAGGACTTCTTTACGACAGCCGCAGCACAGGACATCGTTTCGATACATCCGCAAGTAGCGGAGCCGTCAAAAAAGAATGCGCCGAAAAGAACGGCGGCTCCACTCTCGCTCGTTCCGGCGGCCAACTTGTTCCCAGCGCCCCAAGTCCCGCTGTCCGACCGGAGATGAGATAATTTTTGAGGAGCTATTTAAGAGTAGAAGTGCAGCTGTTTACATATGTTCTTTTCTCTTGCCAAACGCCTCTGTTGCTGTCCGCTGCGTTCGCGCCCCGCTCACTTTTGCTCAACCAGCCGATAAAGCCCTCACATTTCGTTTTTCGGTGATTTGTGTGACACTTTTCCCCAAATAACGACTGAATTATGCTCCTGCTCCAAAGTGCTAACGTTCTCTCCATTTCAGCCTGCTACGACGCGTCCGACAATGTTGGCAACGGAGACTAGCACGTCGCTGAATCGGATGAAGACCAGCGGGAACAACAACAGTAGCCTCAAGTCAGCGGAAGACAGCGGAAGCCAGAAAAGGCTTTCGAAAAGCAGCGAGGACGACTCGGCTTACGTGGGATTCGGTAGCAACAGTCCAGTGTCCAGCGCTGAATCCTCCTCGATGAGCATCAATTCGAATTCCTCGAAAGCGGGTACTAACACGTCGACCACCTCCTCAGGCATCGGGTCATCGACGAGTTCGCGTAGCGCGAGCTCCAACGGCTACGAGAAGGTGCTCACTCAAGCTCCGGTGATGTCCAGTCCTCTGCAGGTAAACCGCTAGAGACTTTTCGTTGAAAACAAGTCAACTCACAAATCCTCTTGCGCGCCTCTCGCTCGCTATTTACGTCTCCGCGCCTCACAGTTTTGCTTTGAATAAAGCTCGCTGCGTACCGCGCGGTGACGCTACACCGAGCGTCAACAAAAAGCTTGCAATTAATCCCAGTTATAAGTATATGCGGCCGAGACGCATCACATTTTTGTGTCCACCCTGCTGCCCTCATTGGGCGTCTTATCGCTGACGCTGAATGAATGAAAGACACAAAGAACGCAACGTCTTTTCACTCTTTGCACGCACATTGAGTTCCTCCTTCAAATGCTCAAGAATCTGTTTTTATCCCATTTTATAGCCCTAGAGCAAATCGGTCTGCTTGCAGAAAAAAAGCGAAAAGTGCATGTGCGACCTTTGCTAGCCGTCGTTTGGATTTGCGTTCAAAATACCAAATTCCTTCTTTTGGTATTTCGAAATAAATTCCATTGAGCCTGCATACTAAGAGACACCAAAACGTGTCCAACGACCCCATCTACGTCCTCCCGAGCGCTCTTTTCATCCGCCAACGTTTAGTTTTTCCGTCCCAATCAGGAATACTGTCTCATTGTCAGTTTGTCTCTTTTTTACAGGAACGGAAACCAGTCCTCGCTGTCAAAGGCATCTCCGCGCCTTCGAAGACTAAACTCCAGCCTCCATCACGACTCCAAACGCCTTCTTCTTCTGATTCCTTGAAAACGCCGACTCTTCGTGCGCCTTCCGCTACAGCAAAGTCGGTCGCTGCTGCCCCAGCACCCGAGGCTTCGGCTCAGAGTCCGACAGTTGGAGTGGTCAGCCCCATGTTCAACTCGTCAAAGGCGAAAGAAAATCCAGCTGAGCACAGTGACACGTCGACGACTTCTGGAAGTCGCGATTCAGACGCTGGCAGTGTTATCTACAATCCTCCGATAAGCGATCTTCAGCCGAAGAAACTCTCCATGGAGGAGAGGAAGCAAAAGTACATTAACATACGCTTCAGTTCTACAAAAAATCATCATTTTTAGACCGGCAGTTCCGATGAGAACGACGAGTCGCATTGAGACTACGTTTGACTCAAACTGCGAGGTTACGGTAACAGATCTGGCACACAAGAGTGATATCCCGCAGCCGATGGCTCCGATCAAGCTTCCTGAGTATGCGAAGCGCGCTTCGCTCAACTGTAAGTTTCATTTTGCATCTTTTCCAGAAGTGGAACATGAATTGCGTGTTCATGCGGCGTTCCGTTAGCGTACAATCAAGAAAACACATTGCTTTTTGCATGATGCATGACACATGGGTGAAAAACAAAACACCAAATGCTGCGGGAAAACAACCGCGAGCCTTAAAAGCCTTCATTTTGATGATTTTGCCACATCGAGTGTTTTGGAAAGCAATGAAGCATTCCTGGGTGGCACGACATCGCTGGGGGAACAGAGTAATTGGCGCAATCGCAGGAATTTTGACTGTTTACAAAGAAAACTACGGTATACGCAGCAAGACCGCAAATTTATAATTTCAAGGATTTTGCCACTTAAACGTTTTTTTGTGTGTAGTGGGAAGACGTAGTTGGGTTCAATTGACGCAAAAGCAAAAGGTTTGCGACTGTTTACTCGCGGAATTAAGGTATTAGCCGCACCTACATGCAGTTTAATCACATTTTTCGGGTTCTCAAACTATCACTGTCATCAATCAGCATCAGTGTTTGCTCGTTTTTCACGTTTCAAACAAGTGAATCATGAACAGACCCAAAACCCGCTCTATTAATCAATGATCAAATGAGACTTTTTGCTTGTAATCGCGAGCAATTGATTTTGGAGAGAAGGGTGGTTATACGGTAGACAGACACAGCAGCAGCAGCTGAAAGGAGAAAAGGTCAGTTGCTCAACACCAAATCCAAAGTCAATCAGTCTTATGCAAAGCAGCCATTGCGCGCCTATTGTTTGCTTGTCTAAACAGCTTCACAATCCACCTCGAACGCACAATTTGGTTTGGCTTCTCGCGCCTCGCGCGCGATTGCGCTGTCATTTGTTCACGCCATTTCTTTTGTATACGGAACGCGCGAGCGCCACACGGGTTGTTATGCAACCGTTCGCGCCTCTGTTCGAGGAACGCAGGTGTCGTTGGCTAGCCAAGAGGGACGGTTCTGCGCGCTCCGCTGTCTGTCCACTGACCATCTTCACCCAATTGGCAAAGCTCATCGCAGTCGCAGGCTGATCGTTCGGCTCGCGTCTTCCTGTTTCTCCCCTCCGGACGGCTAATTGCCGCTCCGCAAATTTGATTGTTGTGTGGCTTCTTTTTTTTTGGCTCAAAAACTGGTCGCCAAAACGACGATAAACTCGTTTGCATATGTGAACTTATGAGCCGTGAGAAGTTTTGTTTTCATTCGCAAGTTTTTTCGCCGAAAGTCGTTAATCTACATATCGGCCTTCTCTTGTGGCGTTTCTCGACTCATAACCTCCAAATAGGCGTTTAATTATAATGCATAAGTGGATCTACTAAGCCAATTAGTAAAAGGGATGAAGACAAGCTGTCGCGCTATATTAAGAGGATTATGTTAGAGCTGCGGCTGCTGCTGCTGTGTGGCCCTTCTGTACGGTGCTTTATCGAATTAGGACTTGAACATGTGTCCTCAGCTCGTGTTCCATCTTATATGACTCTATTCCAGTTGCGCCAAACGATCGTCGCTTCGGTGCGGACACTTCCACTAGTGAGGACTCTCTCGACTCGGTCTCGACCACAATCCAGTGCGTCACGAAGAAACCGTCTGGATATCATTCCGAAGGCGACTCGCTTAGCTTTCCGGAGGTTGTGGTGGCAGGTAGGGCTTGTTTCTGTATTTTCATGGATGAAGAGATCGGCAAAGTGACGATTGATAAGTGAGCCTAATTTCGTCTGCTTTGCGGCTGATTTTGGCACTGAATTATGTATTTTGCGTCGAAACCAAACAGTTTTTTGCGGTTGTAATTGAAAAAAAAGAGATTTGGCTCAAAGTTTGCTGTAATACGCGAATCAGGGCTGTCCTAGCCTGTATTCAACTGCTTTTTGTGCTCCAAAGTGACACTTTGAGCAAAGTTTGACGACCGGCTGACTGCGTGTCTCATCCACCGTATGTCACCGTTGTCGGTGTCTCTCTGTCTCCGTAATTACCGGTACCGCTCGTGTGTCCGTGTGTGTGTGGACAAAGAGTGTGATGACCGTGAAGACAGAAACGATCGTCCCTCTCAATCACGCGTCTTCTTCAAAGTACACTTTTGTAGGCGCCTCATCGTCCAGTGGCTACATGAGCGAAGGAGGACTGTCGGTCTGTGCGCGAAAGATGCAAGCCCGATTCCGCGAAGGCATCGAAGCCGTCCGTCACAGTATGCGTAACCGTCATCACGACTTCAACGACAGGTTCGTTTCTTTCGCGTTTAATTATCAACAATGTGATTGTTATCCCTCCTCCTCCTCCTCCTCGGCCTCGGACGATCTCGTACGAGGATTGGCAAAACGATTGATTTACGCGATGTGCGGCTAATGTGGCCAGCGGCGATTCTTATCGCTTTCGACGATTAATTGCCGTTGCCAAGCTTTGTCTCCTTTCCCAATGCTTTGGCCCGTGCTCTTCTAATTACTCAACGTACTTTATCTTTTTGCGATCAATTATGCTCACTCTTCCCGCTCGCTTGCTCGCTCGCTTCCTTCCTCGCCTCGTTTGACATCAAAGTCAACTGTGAGCGCACTCATTGCGTCGTAGTAGCCGAATACACGCGCCGAACTACCACTCATTCGTTATCAACAACAACAACCTCGCGTGCAGCACATAAACAAGTTGCCGTGGGAAGAAAGACGATTTGCGTGATGAGTTGACGCGCGCGCGCGCGCGTGATGAGTGCGCGATAAGTGAAAATCCGCGAGAAAATGACTTTTTCCGTCGTATAAAGAGCGCATAGTGACGAAGAGTTGTAGTAAGTATCCCGCGGTGTTGTCCGAAACGACTCCTCGGGCAATGGGAAAGTGGAGTGAATGCTCGATCATCAACGGGTTTTATGTTGAGCTTTACTTGCGTCTTTCGCTTAATTTTATGGAATTTCACGGTTCGGTACATACTAGAAAGCGTTTCGCGCAGCTTCATGCGGATCATTTATGCTGATCCACAGCGTTAAAAGGGCTTTAGCCTGTGTTTCCAGATAAGACACCGTTTTTTTGGGGCACTAGCGACCCCCTGAAAACTGTGTGGTTGCCCTTGTCAGGTTATAAATCTGTTTGTTTTGTATCACTCGTTGCGCACATTCACTGCCGTTGATATCGCTAAGGTCATCGTCATCTTGTTCTTGTCGTTGCCGGCGTAGACAAGCCAATGGTCAGTTGCTTTTTTGTCGTCATTCGCACCCGGGCTATTCCGTTTTCCCGCTTTCGGCCCACTCACACGCTAAGCCCTTTGTTAAGGCTAGCGTTAATGAAATTTAAAGTCGCTCAAATGTACGCGCGCGAGCGCAAAACTCTTGGACGACGCCCTTCAAATCGGGAGGTAACGAGAGGAAAGGCCAATTTTTCCGGAAAAATGCACAGCGGAAGTTTGCTCGTCTTATTGTTGTGCCAGCCACAACCAGTCGTTCCTCAAAACTTCCTCCTCTATTATTAGTGGGGCACCCACCTAATTTGCATAATTATGGAGTTCTGCGTGTGCTGGACTGTCGCGCCCTCCAATCGTCGCCGGCCTTGTCGCGTTCTTACAATGAATAGTCGTTCGCAAGTGAGATGAGACGCGAGGAGATCACCTCATTTGCGTGGTTGAGTGTCAAATTGCTTTCGTTCTGCTTCGTTTCCAAATCGTCGTCTGAAATTCCATTGGAAGTGCGCTGTGGCTGCTGCGACTGCTTCCACTCTTTATGCTAATTCTCTCTTTGCAATTAAGCTTTCATGTTTGTTTATAGCTGCACTCGCGCACGCGGCATTGTCTTCTCCTTAGCATCCTCTTCCAGTCTTCATCGTCTTCTTCTTCTTCTTACTCTCTTCCTTGTCTTTGCTATTGATTGTGTATGCAAATTTGGAAATGAGCCGATTGGGTCTCATTCGGCTAATGGCGTTTGACTCATAGCACAGTGGTCTCTGGGCTGTGGTGGTCACTCAAGCAGTCAGTCACCGCTGCCACGGCGCGGAGCACGCGCTGCGCGTTGCCAATGTAGATTTCCATGTGCGCATGAATTATTACGACTTTGCCATGTAGAGACAATATGTGTGAGCGAGGAGAGTAAAACTGCTCTGCGGCCCCTTACTCGAACAATAATAACAATCATAATCAATTCTCCTGCACCCGCACGTCAATTGCCTGCATTGTCTCTTCTTTTGCGCGCTTAGTGCCAGCCAGCCGCTGTGGCACCTCGCAAGCGCCAGTTGACTGAGATTTGTGTCTACATAGAAGAACTTCGTCTTCAGCATGAGTTACTACGACCGGCTGATTCAGCGGCTTCGGCCGACACGGTAAGTGAGGTCAAACAATGCCATATTTGGTTAGGGAGCCTTTAGTGACAGTAGATTGTGACCGTAATTCGAGCTGCTTGCGCGTCAAGTGCCCGTGTTTCGGCACTTGTGTACCGTTCTCGCTCCCGCAAGCAGGTGACCTTTTGGCGCCACACAGCCAGGCGTGCACGCGTGCGCTGCAGATGCAGATGTCAATCGCCGAATTATCATCTCCCTCCAATTGTGTTCTGTCACCTCGGCGTGAAAGCGGTCGCCGGCGAGTCAGTTTTTCTCGCTTCAACCCATCTTGTCCCATTTGTTTCGACAAAAAAGTGGACGAGAAACGATCAAAAACACGACGAGCCAAGGCTGCTGACAGCCGCTGGCCGGTAGATGGCCGTCGTTGACCGCCGCAGCCGCCGATGATCGCGATGGCGCGGAGGGCACTCGGACACGATCAATTCGTTTCTTGTGCAAACTGATTATTTTGAAATAAACGCTGCCGTATCTCCTTCCATCTCCAGGCAGCGATCATCCCGTTGATTCCCGCATTTTTCCATAAATTTCGCCTGGCGGCTCCCCTTTCACAGTTCACCCGGGCACGCGGAGACACGCCCTCCGCGAGTGAGGCTTCGCCCCTTCGTCTCCCTGAACCCAGAGCGTGCCCGCCCGGCTCGCGATGGTTATCTGGTTGTAGTCGATCGCCATCGAGTAAACCCTTCCCGCATATCCAATTGGAAATTTCGCGCACAAACATCACTTTTCCTCAATAACTTCTGTATTTTCAGCTTCGAGGACAGTTCGTCCATTTCGAGTGGAATTTCCGAAAGTTTCGACGACATCTCAACGGACGACCTAACGGGAAGGTAAGCAACGATTCGTCTCGCGCGCTTGTATACTATAAATCACTTTTTCCAGCTCTCTCTCTGATCATCCGATGAGTGCCGCGGCTGCTGCGAGTGCCTTTGCCGGAGGTGGCGGGAAACTGTCCGATTTCCGTCAACGTCGTGTGAACGAACAAGAGCAGATCGATCAGCTTTTGCAAAAATGCCGCACAGCGCAGCGCGGTGTCGCCTGTACTCCGGGCAACGGCGGTCCTCCACAGCGTCAGCAACAGGTCGGTCAAGTGCTCCTTGTTGCTCCGTATCCCTCCTCATCTGTATGATGATACCGTGTGTTGATCGTTTGGATTAGGCGCTGCCACCGCCGCCGTTAACAGCATCGCGCAAAGTAGTCATGACAACTGGCGCGCTGTGTACGTTCGCCTTCTTCTCCGTGATCGGATTATTATTACGGTTGATTAGCGCGCCGCAATTATCCACCCCGCTACGTTTATATATGTTTTGAATGCTTAATTGGCTACGAATTAAAAATTATTCCATCGCTAAATGGCGCCAGCGGCGCCTGAATGACGATTTGAAAGAGGCGAGCGCAGAATGAACGCCAAACGTCAATCTCTCTTTCGAAATGAGTGCACGCGCAGCTCACAAGCGAATTAATCAAATATGGCCCTCCGCGAGGGATGGATTTGTCAAGAAGCGCTTTTGCGCGCGCGTAAGTGATGGTCGTTTTGATGACGCGGCGTTTCCCGAAATTCCCTTCCGAGACACCTGTAGCCGCAGAGCTGCGAGAAAGAAGGGTGATCAGCAGCTGCGTGTGTTGTAAGCAGGTCGCGCGGGGTCGACAGATGGCGGCACGCTTTGTTGCGCGAGTTGTTAATTGGCGCCTAACGCATCTGTATCGTCCCCACAAGTGGATTATCTCTCATGCTATAAGCTCCGCTACCCACTTAACTTCATGTTTTTCATTTCAGAACGGTTACGGTAATGCGATCTATCATCATACCGCCGGCGGTCAAGTGGTTGTCCCCCAGCTGAATCTGAGCGAAGACGGTGACGTTCTTTCGATCAGTCGAAGCACGAGTTCCCGCTCGTCGATGCGTGCCCTCCCCACTCGCCAAGATCATCACACACAGGCTGGAAATGGTATGTGAGCGAGGCGAGCAGCGCGAGTGTCGTTTATTATAATTTACGGATTATTGCTGTTGATGAGCCGGCGGAGATAGCGTCGTATGATTCATCATTTCGAAATTTTTCCGCCAAGATTATATCAACATCGGCTGTTTTCAGGCTTGCCGTCGATGGCCGGCTACCACTCGCTTGACCGGAAATGTCATTTGCTCAAATACGGCGGTGAATCGGCACCCTCAAGCCCTTACCGCCTCAGTTCGGCGGTTCCGGTTTACGGAAACATTGCGGACCCACAACAGCGCGATCAATGCACATTTCCCCGCGGCACATGACCAACAGTGGATACGGCATGGTCGGCGACCATTCAAGACACAGTGTTTCGGGTAAGTTCGTTCATTTGCTTCTTCGTAGTGTTCGGAACATTAGAAATGGGGCAATTCCCGGACTGTATGTCAGAATGCCGCGTGTGTGAATTTTCCTAGAGGTTAGTGCGTAGACCGCAACTTCCGCTCCGTTGCGCCCGCCTCTTAGAGTGCTTGACGAACTTTAACGGTCACTTTTTCTTTTCATTCATGCACCACACCATACTTAAACTTTCCACTTTATCTTCTTCTTTCTATCCGCTTGCTATATTCAGCTCGTCAACACCACCACCAGCAGCATCTGCAGCAACAGAAGCAGCAGCAGCAGGAACGTTCGGCTTCGCTGGCAAACTCCTCAGGAATGAGTCGGTCGATGGTTCTCATCGACTGCGTCAATCTCACCGACGCTCCGACGAGGAGCGCCCGTGCTGCGAGCAAGTCTCAGTCACGTCTCACTGTATCGAAGACGCCAACGGCATCGCCACGACTGAAGAAACTGTCACTTGCTCTGCCGCCGCAGCGTGACACTCTCTCAGCTAATGCTTCGCCCACAAATGGTGTGTACGCTATGCTTTTCTGTGCTTCGGCATGTTACTTACCTGTGCACATGACTAATTTTTGCTGCTTTATCTTCTTTTGTTTTTGCTAGTTTACGACTTTCATGCGAAATTTTAGGTCCACTGTCAGCTCGCAAGACAACTGATGGAATCTATGCAAATTTCATCCCACGAGATCCGAATCTTCATCTTCATAAGCTCTCTGAAGGGTAAAACATCAACAAAACACCTTTTGCAATTTTACGCCTTTCAGAAGTGCTATTCACCCGAAGAGTCCTCAATCGATGAACGCAATATACGCGAGCGCGATGGGCAAAGTGATTTCACCTCCTGGAAGCCATGAATCTCACGGGTCTCAGCTCTCGCTCGCTTCGTCCGCTGGCTCTGTCTATGCAAATGTATGCAGTGCAATATTCATAGAAAGTACAATGGCTTCGTTTTAGCGAGATGAGCGTTACGAAGCGGAGATTCGCAAGCTGAACAAGGAGATGGAGTCCTATAGATCGACCATTTCAAAGCTCACAGCAAAACATGACGGTTACAATCATCTCATCCAGATATTCGACAGCAAGTTGCAGCAAATGGTGCGACACGTCGAATCTCTGCAGATGAAATCGCAACTCAAGGTACTGTAGTAGTACGGTAACTCATATATGACGAAATGCATTGTTCAGCAAGCCGAAGTGGAAAGCCTCCGTTCGCAGATCGACCACCTCCGTACGTTGAGCATCAATGCCGGTGTCAACGTGCCCCCGCTATCCTCATCTGCTTCGATTCACTCGCAATCGAATGGCGATGGCGCGGGTGAACTTCTCCGTCATCAGTCGATGGAGAGCGTTGCCAGCCAACGTTCCTCGATGAGCTCGTCGAGCAAGAGCAGTAAAACGGACAAATCGTCGCTGAATAGCTTCGGAAAACAGGGAAAGAAGAGTTGGGTAAGTTCGCAGCGTAATCATTGCTCACAGTATTAATAAAATTCATTTTTGAAGACGGCAAATATGGACAGTCAGGTTAGATTTGATCGGAGTAGTGATGTGACTGTTCATCTAAAGAGTACTTGTGTTGTCCGATCTTCCGTTTTTCAAATCGCAATTGATTCACGCATGCTGATGTGATTTCCTTTCAGATTCGCTCATCGTTCAGCCGCGCTTTTTCGAAAACAAAGAAACCCGGCAAAAGTGGCTCGGTGTCAGATGTCGAGCAGAGTCCGCTGCATCAGACCAATGGGCTTAAGCCGATTACTGGTTCCACCACTCGGTATGTCCGATAGAACACACGGTTTGATGATAGGATTAGTGTAATGCGTTTTAGATTGGATGAGATCGACGATTTGCAAGTGGACGAACTGAAGCGTCAGTTGGAGGATAAGGACAATGCGCTCACGGATGTCCGACTCGACGCGCTGGACAAAGCACGCGAGGTTGATGTTCTCAAGGAGACGATCAATCGTCTTCGCAATGAGAACAAAGTGTTGAAGCAGAATTACGTGATGCTTGAAATGAAGGTGCGCACGGACTGCTCGAGGGCGAGTTCACAGCAGTCGCTCGGCGCTATGAACGACGAAGACCCTGTTTATGAAGTGCCACCGAGTGCACGCGATCGTCGCTCATATGGGTCAAAACGTATGAAAACGATCTGCTACCGTGTTCAAGGCGTTCTGTTTAGGTAATTCTGGATGTCAAGTACGTGTGTGCATTACCGTCGACTTGACCGGTCAGATGTGTGATGGGCAAGAAGGAACACCTCAAGAAATGAATATTGGCAGTGTCCCTCTTCCTAGCGTTAACATGTCCTGGGAGGATTTGGACAAGGTCCTATTTAAGCTTTTCGATGTTAGTTACTGTAATAACACGGGCAATTCTCATGAAAATGTTCAGGAATACATTGCTTTCGTCGATCCCGCCCGCAGTTTGGGACTTCATTGCAATCAAAGCGTCATCGGATACAAAATAGACCGATTGATTCGCGAACGCAATGGCCGCGATCCACAGCAGAAACCCTCGGACATTGTCACCTCGACCACCACCATCCGCATGCATTTGAAGGGTGTGGCGCAGACTGCTGTAGACTCTCTGGTCCTCGAATGTCTCTTCCCCAAAGGATTCATTGAGCATCTGCTCAAGTTGCTCTTCCAAAACCGTCGACTCCTCTTGTTCGGAGCTACAGGAATCGGAAAATCGAATCTTGGCCGTCAGCTCGCTCGTTACATCGCCAACAAGATCAGCTCGACAGAGCCTGCTCCCGTGCACGACATTCAGATTCCCGATGACGACAATGACGTGAAGGCGGTTGAGATTCAGGCGCAACTGAACAAGCACTTGAATTCGAATGATACGTGCGTTATTCTCATCGACAACATCCAAAGGCACAGAATTGCGATGCTGTCATCTTCGTTCGCCACAAGCGATGTGCAGAGAGATGAAGAGGAGTCCGCTTCTGGCCCCTACGTTATCTGCACTGTCAATCGTGCTTGTCAACTACCAGAAATGCAACTGCACCACAACTTCCGAATGTTCCATTTGACAAATCACATGGACGCAGTGAAAGGTACCTATTTATCGCAAGAAACATCGCTCAACGCTTGTTTTTTCAGAATATATGGGTCGATTCCTGCGTCGTCGCATTGCTGAAGCTGAGAATTCCGGCGAAAACCAGTGTGCCGCGGCTCTTCAACCCGTCATCGAATTCCTTCCTCGAGTGCTCAACGCCGTCAACGCATTCATTGAGAAGGCAAATTCACGTGATGTCACTATCGGTCCGCGCATATTCTTGCAATGTCCGCTTTCTCTCGTCGAAAGTCGTGAATGGTTTATTGCCTTGTGGAACGATAAGCTAATTCCGTACATGTCGAAAGTGGCTCGTGAAGGTATAACAAACGCTTCTCCGATCAAAATCATATCTCTCGCTTTCAGGCATGAAAATTCTTGGACGAAGCTGCTCCCTCGACGACCCCACTGACGTAGTTTGTGAAAACTGGCCATGGATCGATCCTGCCGGCGGTGAATCCGTCCTTCACCGTCTTCCCCTCAAAGACGCAATTGCTCAAACCCCTCAGCGTTTCGAGCCATTGGACATGCTCGATCGCCTTCAGTCACGCACTGTCCATTCCCAAGCGGAAATGAATATTGCCTGATCGTTTAAGCACTTCCATTTTACTTCTTTACAACGGGTTTCATTACAATCACCTGTAAAACTGCAAATGTCCCTTTCCCGTGATGCGTACACCCCCCACTTCTTCTTTAGTCGCAACCGAGTACGTACTGAAAATGGTTTCGTTGTACATATAGATGTTTAACATTTTAATTGATTCCAATAAATAATTAATGATTACTTTAATTAGACGATTATGACAACAGTTGTTAGTCTGTAGTCACACATAGGGATGCACGGGATCGCATAGGGTAGCTTTCCTGTCATTTGGATTAAATGTTGATGGATTTACGGATAAGAAAGGTCAAAGGCGACCCATCGGATTAGGATTTCGCATGCTGTAGTCATTGGAGCTTCTCCCAGCGGGCATCAAGCCTTCGCCGTTGTTCACAGCGCGAACAAGTCGCTCAGTCTCCGCTGATTTATACGTTAGCTGAGTTCGACTTCCTGAAGCGTTCATTGAAGCAGGCTGATCGGTGAGGTAAACCACCAGCTGCTCGATGTTCTTCGTCATCGTGGAGAGCTAGTGAACGAGACATAAAGAAATGTTGCAGGCGGCAATTCTCACCTGGCGACAAACTTTATCATCACCCGTAAACGACGCCTCAATCGACTGTTCTTCCATTTCGGTTTCCGTATCCAACTTTGTTCGCATGTAAAGGGGTACGGTGTCGTGATTCCACAGAGGCAATCGGCCATTTGTCATCTCCTAAGAAAAAACGCAGTATGTTATTTATGACAAGTGCACTGCGTTTCCTAACCGCTAGTTCGGGATCCTCGTCGGGTCGAATGGTTCTCGGAACGACCACTTGGCGTCGGAGGAATTCTGGTCCGTCTTCTCCGGATGAAAATACGCTGGTGCGTTTCACGAACGACTGAACCAAAGAGAGTTCGTGAGCTGCAGAGGTGAATTTTTCGAGAAGCTCAGGCCTAAAGTCAAAATTACATAAAAGTGGGGTAGGATTAATATACCAGTGCACCTTCTCCTGAAGCTCCAAACTCGCCAGAATACTCTCGACAGTTGCACGAACTTCGTTCAGTTTCAGCTCCAATCCAGTGATAACGGCACTCATACGTTCCTTTTCATACAAGTCGGTGAAGCTCATGTTGAAACGACCGTCAGAGGAGCAGCAGCTGTGAGTGCGGATTGAAGGATTGAAAGGGTGGCCGGAGAAGAGGATGAGCACGAGATGCAGGCCACAACCGAGGGTTTCTATGGAGATGCGCGAATGAATAGATTAATCTCCCGAGTGCTTGCCCACAGGTAAGGCTAATGGCAGCGGTAAACGGGGAAAGAAGGGTGAGCGCTGGGCGTGTATCGACAGATGTGGGAAACGTTGCAATGGAAACGCAAAAGGTGTGAGGGTTGTCCGCATCACACGCAACGCCGTAAACAATTATAAGATGGTAATTTAATCCGAAAAATCTTATCAAATCTGACCACCCAGGCGACCATTGATCACTGCATTTGGTCTGCTCTCCGTTTCACGGACTTTTAACTCAAAACGACACGTCTGAGTGAGTGAAACAACCGAAAAGCCAACATTAAACGGTCAGTACTGAAAAAGACAGTGCTATTCGTATAATAGGCGTTCTGTTACCGTACCAAAAAGGATAGGCGAAGTGTCGTGACGACGCCATTTGCGTGGGCATTGTCTAAAAATCTGCCAGCCGCATTGCTGCCGTAGCGTGACACACTCTTGACTCATACCACTTATGGAATTCATGTGAACATTGGAAAGAGAGATCGTTGGTTTTGCTGGGAGATGGTCTCATATAGAAGCGTCAGAATTATATAAGATTTTCACTCAAATAATCCCTGCGAGACGCCTTTTACTAAACTCCCCACGCGTTACAACGTTGACATCTTGACCAAATCCACGAAAATGAAAAATTGACTGCCGCAAAAGTGCGGCAGTCGACGCCATCATCGTATTCAGTGCCAGTGCTTCGAAAGTGTTTGCACTCGATACCCTCACCTGTTTTTTAACTAGCAATTTGGTGTTTCAGAAATCATGAAACTCGCAGAACGTCAATACGGCATGATCACCCAGGACATGAAAATGTCTAGTACGAACGATGTCGTCGCAAAGGGTTTACCCTTTGCGACGACGCTGGAAAACGCTGAAGAAGGTCAACAAAGCAGCTACGAAGCTGGAAAACGCTGAAAAAGGTCAACAATGCAAACATCAAAAATGGTGGAAATAACTCGCATAAGTGATCTTGGAAGGTAGATGGTTTTTCATTTTACTGGCTTTTCAGTTTTTTGTTGTAGGAAGAGTCTGCCCAAAACTCGTCTGTTTATTTGATTCAAATAAATGATCGTAAATAGTGCTTGTTTATTATAGTGTTTCCTTCTGTTTTCCTTGTTTTTTTCACTTGCGAAACGAGCGTGAGCGAGTCGAAGACCAGCACCGCTATGTGTAATATAGCAAGAAGTAGCGCGCGCTCATCGAGTTGAAATGACCAGTTTGGATTGTTGTGAGGCGCGCTTGTGTCGACTGGTGGAGAGGCGGCGGGCGGGAGATGCATCAGCAGTGAGACGCGATCGCGACAATCGACAACAGCGGCAGGCACTTCTTCGTTCTTCTATTTGACACAAAATTGTGTTGCATTTGGCGCCATCGACAACCATGACTTGTTGATGCATGATGACACATAGCGCTGTCGCCGACAATGGCCGAGTTTAGTACTTTGAATTGAATGTATCGATTAATGGCCGGCTAACATATCTCGGACGGGGAGTCGATCGGCTCTGCTGCTGTTTTCGCGAGTCCTTGTGCCTGTTAGTCTTTCTCCTCTCGACTTGTGGTGTGCCCAGTCTGTGAGCAGTCCGGACATCTGCCGGTGTACCCACAATTTGCCTGTGCTTCTGATTCGTTGCTTCCGCGCTAGTGCTTAAAGTATTTCATATAAGTTAAACCTATTTTCTCGCTTTTTGGCTTCGCGTTTAATGTATGTTGTACATTATTTTGATTTACAATCATTTTACTTTGTTTTCAGGAAATGGGAGTCGAATTCGACGCGAATTTTGTGAAGCTGTGGCCGTTTGGTCAGTTGAAAGTCGCTCAACTGGTACGTCCTTCGTGCGGAATTTATGTTGTATGACACAGTGTTTTAGATTCTCTCGCTCGCAATTTACATTACGCTCTTCTTTCCTGACTACAGCTATACTGGGACTGGATTTGTCAATTTTGTGAGCCTTAACGCTCTCCTCTACTCGATAATCAGTCTTGTATGTCACACGCTCGGAATTCATCGTCGAACGTTCCAGTTCGGAAACAACTTTCTTTTTATTCCATTTACCCTATGTGTACGTTATTTGCTTCTGTTTACTGTTCGTTATATGACTTTTTCAGGATTTCTTCACTGCGATCTTGTTCCTGTTCGGATATGGTATCTCCGCGTTGATCTGCATCCTCAGCATGCTCGATGGCTTACGTTATAAAGGAAATATGTTCGTTTGCTTCCTGATTCTCTCTGTACGTAGTTGCTTTGAAACACATTACTCATTTCCATTTTTAGCTGTTAGCTCTGGCCGCCGGAGCTTCATTTGGCTATTTCGCTATTTTGGTGTATCGGAACTGTCCCAATGGACGAATTACTAACCTGACTGGAGTGGTTACAGAAGGTGACAAGCTCGTATCGGCCGAGCTGCGCACGAACAACGCTGCAGATCCGAATAATCCTCCCGTTTGAAAAATTAAAATGTTGCATTACGGTTCACTATGTGTTGCTTTGCTCTCATTGACATTGCTCTTATCTTGCCCTCACACATTGAGTATAATCTTTCATTTTGTCAATAAACCCGGTTCACACTGATTGACATTGACATCGTAGAGCGGCAACTCGTGTTGTATACAGAGAACAGAAAACGGTGCACAAGAGTATAGCAGAACGTTTCTAAATTCGTTTGCGTTGCGTTAGTTCATGAATTAATATGCCGGGATCTCGACATATCACATCGTGTGTGGTCCTTTCACGAATCGTTGCGGTTGGTGTGTTCTCTCTCTGCAGTGTCTCCGCCGGTCGATAAAGCAAGCGGTCGTCCGCCCGGATCGTCCATTAATTCGACGGAACTGCTGAACTTTAAGGTAAACTCGCTTGTTATTTATGTTTCTAGAGTTCGCGTCTTTGCAGAAAAAAAAGTTATCAGTTATATGGAACACTCAGGATTCCCAATGGCAGTATATTAGTAATATAATGCTGTCCATTCGGGAATCTTTTACTTCACACACATACCTAGTATTAATTATTCCCTGCGCTACCCTTAGTAGTAGGGTACCTATGGAACGATTATTCCTATTATTTAACGGCTTGTTTACGGACAGACAGCCGCTTCAATCTACAAGAAATGAACTTATATGCGGTTCATTTCTCCGGTAGACTTCAAATGAACTTCAACATCTACATACATCCGATTATTTGGCCCCTCCAAGGAGGACACCTATCCCTATGAATGGAATGGAGGCACCTCGATTAAAGAAAATCAAGTCGAAGACGAAAAATTACGATTTTTTGATCCCCTCGCCTCCCATTTTAACAATTCATGGGGGGAGAACTCATGCTCTCTGCAAATAAATGTCCTAAATTGTGCATTTTTCAATAAACGCGTTTAATTGAATTGAAATGTGCAGTGGGGAGTGCATAGCATGGGCGAATGCGCACAGAGAATGAGATGGAATGGTGGCGCAAGATGCCTGGAGATCGGAAACACCGGAACAGTGACAAGGATAGAGTAGAAAGATACGAGCTCAACTCACGTCTATTTCAATCTACTCTCTGCACGATGGGTTCTGTCATCATATATACATGTCTGGGTTTGTAGCATGTGATTTCGCAGTATCACACATTATGCCTGAGCAAGGATTGATTCCAGTGTGAAAAACCAAAAATCCTAGCGTTGCGTCGCAATAGTGCGACTCCGTCACTGATGTCAATGTCTTGACTCATTCCCGCAATCATTCATCGGTTTATAGGGAAGAAAGAGCCTCATTGTCAGTCAGTTCTCTTGACCGTGGAAGCAAGATTCTGATCAGCGACGCAAAAACACGCAAGAGATTTACTGTCGTTGTGTATCCCACAACGACGGGATTGATTTTAGGACGCCGAAGTCTGTTTGACTTTTCGAAAATTTCGCGCTTTGTTTTCTTCTTTTCTTACTCTACTAGAAAATTGTTTGGTGTCATGCCAAATGTCGCATCGCTTCTGCAAAACCATTTATGAATCGTTAGCGTTTGCGTGTTTTCGTTGCCAATAGTTATTCTCTATTATCGACTCTGTCTGGCACGTCTTTTGTAGATTGTTTTATTCTTTATCTACAAATTCTTTTTATTATAGAATTTGGGGGAACATTTACCATTTTTTGTGTTTATTGCGTTTCTGCTGATGCATTATTGTCAAGTCCACCGAGAGCCATATATTTTCTTTATTATTTCTTGCAGATCGGTTTCATTGGTAATCATGGCCGACGAAATCGCTCGTGTTCAGCAGTATGAATATCGACAGAACAGTAATCTTGTTCTGCAAGTCGACTACAATTATACTGATCGGCGAGGTCGCGATGAACCTACCGGCGAAGTTATGCCTCTCAACAAGTCGGTGCTTACGAAAGTCAAGATGGGCGATAAGTATCAGCGAATGAAAGCTCCCAAGGAGGAGAAGAAAAAGAAGTAAGATCGGTGCTGAGTTGCTGTCAATTATGTATTTTTGCTTTAAGGAAGAAGTCTGAGGCATCCAAAGCTGATCTGGGAACTGCGACGTTGACCTCAGGTGAAGCCACACAGCATTACAAACCTCGTACTCAAGAAACTAGACAAACTTTTGAGGTTATTTTGAACTTCATCCAAGCACAACTTGGAGACCAGGTTCGTATAAGTTAGGAAATTTGACGAATTTATTCTGTAATATGTTTAGTCACGGGATATTTTGTGTGCCGCTGCGGACGAGGTGCTGGATGTTCTAAAATCGGAGACAATGAGAGAAGGTCAGAAAAAGTCTGCGATCGAGGAGTTTCTTGGCAAGATGGACAACGAACGTGTTTCTCTCCTTATCAATCTTACCAAAAAGATTACTGATTACATTCCGCTTGAAGATACTGAACCAATGCAGGAAGATGTCGAGTTGGAGGACGGCGTTAATGTTCAGTTTGATGAGGAAGATGACAGTGATGCTGACGACGGGGGTATGGCTGTAGACGATGATGATCGTGATTCTGACGTTGAAGAAGATCTTGGATTGCAAGCCCGTGCTCATGAAGAGGGCGTAAGTTCTGACTATTATTAGCCTTATGATTATTTCCTTTTTTAAGGAAAATGGATCAGGGCAGAAAGGTGACCTCAGAGCGCGTGATATAGACGCTCACTGGATTCAGCGACATTTGTCAAAAATTCACACAGATCCTATGGTAGCCAAGCAAAAGGTTGAAGAAATTTTGGTAGCGCTGGACAAGGATTGCGACGATCGAGCGTGTGAAAACGAACTGTGCTCAATTGTTGGCTTTGATTTGTTCGACCTTGTTAAGCAACTCCGCCAGTACCGCAAGATGATCTATTATTGCACTGTCCTAAAAAGGGCTGAGGATAAGGACCGCAATGACATTGAGGATCGGATACGTGCGAATCCAGATCTTCACTATATTTTGGCGGATCTTGAAGCTGAAAATGCCAGCGGCTCTGCCGAACAGAAGCAAAGACAAGCAGACAGGCGTGGTGTCCTGGGTGGAGATGATATGTCCACAGGCAACTGGATGCAGAATCGTCAAGTTCTCGACCTTGACTCCTTAGCTTTTTCACAAGGCTCGCATCTCATGACGAACAGACGATGTGAACTTCCGGAAGGATCATTTCGAAAGCAGAAAAAGAGTTATGAAATCATCAGTATTCCAGCACCGAAGCCAAAACCGATGGGAGAGAAGGAGGTTAGTGCGATTCGACACTAAAACATTACATGCCGCAATTGTAGAAAGCCATACCGATCAACAAGTTGCCGGAATACGCGCGCCCAGCTTTCAAAGGATACGATTCACTTAATCGAATTCAGTCCATCCTATGTAATACAGCACTGAAGAGCGATGAAAATCTCCTCTTGTGCGCACCGACTGTAAGTATTAGTTGTTCTTTTTTTTTTTAATTTCAATGTCGTTGTAGGGCGCTGGAAAGACAAACGTCGCTCTTTTGTGCATTTTGCACGAAATTTCGAAGCATCTTAACGATGATGGCTCCGTCAGGAAGGACTCATTCAAATGTATATACGTAGCGCCGATGCGTTCGCTGGTACAGGAAATGGTGGGAAGTTTCCAGAAACGGCTTGAACCCTACGGACTGCTGGTTTGTTGAGGGTATAATTGCCAATTGGCTAAATACGTATTTTAGGTTGGCGAAATGACGGGTGATCAGCAGATGAGCAAGGCGCAGTTTATGGCTACTCAGGTTATTGTTTGTACACCTGAGAAGTACGATGTTGTAACTCGCAAAGGTGGAGAGCGAGCTTACAATCAGCTTGTAAAACTGATAATCATTGATGAAATTCATCTTTTGCATGATGATCGTGGCCCAGTGCTTGAGACTCTAGTTGTGAGAACTCATAACCAAGTTGAACAAACCGGAGATCCTTGTCGATTGGTTGGATTGTCAGCAACCCTCCCGAACTACAGAGATGTCAAGAAGTTTCTGAAAGTTCCAGATGATCACCTCTTTGTGTTTGACAACAGTTACCGTCCAGTACCTCTCAAGCAGGAATTTATTGGAATTACTGAAAAGAAAGCCCTAAAACGCTATCAAGCAATGAATGAAGTTGTGTACGACAAGGTGATGGAAAGTGCCGGGAAAAATCAGGTATCCGTCATTAATGGCAAGCATTCTGTAACGACAACCTATTAGATTCTTGTTTTCTGTCATTCGCGAAAGGAGACCGCGCGCACAGCTAAGGCTATCAGGGACGCTTGCTTGGAAAATGATACGTTGAGTCTATTTCTGAAAGAAGGAAGTGCCAGCACCGAAATTCTTCGAACTATGGCTGAAGATACAAAGAACCATGACTTGAAAGATCTGCTCCCATATGGTTTTGCTATTCACCACGCCGGAATGAATCGCGTTGACCGAACCTTAGTTGAGGATCTTTTCGCTGACAAACACGTTCAGGTATTTAAGGCTAAATGTTATTAAGGTTTTATGAGTTTCTTTGTTAAGGTGCTCATATCGACTGCAACACTTGCTTGGGGTGTCAATCTTCCAGCTCACACCGTCATCATTAAAGGAACGCAAATTTACAATCCCGAAAAGGGAGCTTGGACTGAATTGAGTTCTCTAGACGTTATGCAGATGCTCGGTCGCGCTGGTCGGCCTCAGTATGATTCGGAGGGTCAAGGCATTTTAATTACTCACCATGGTGAACTTCAGTATTATCTGTCCCTCATGAACACGCAACTGCCCTGCGAGAGTCAGATGATTGGGAAACTCCCAGATCTGCTAAACGCGGAAATTGTTCTGGGAACCATCAATAACGTTAGTGATGCTTGCCAGTGGCTCAGGCAAACGTTCCTTTATATCCGAATGCGCAAGAATCCGGCTCCTTACGGAATTCCGAACGATGAAGCGGTAAGCAACTAAAATGGTTTGCAATTTTTAATTTTCGATTATTTAAGAGAATCGACGCTTTACTAGATCATCGAGTAGCTGACTTGATTCACACTGCTTGTTTGCAGTTAGACAAAGGTAGCCTTGTCAAATACGACAAAAGAAGTGGTCTTATTCAAGCGACCGAACTTGGTCGTATAGCTAGTCACTTCTACTGTACTTACGACAGCATGCAAACATACAATCAGTTACTAAAGCCGAATGCTACAGAAATCGATCTGTTCCGGATTTTCTCAATGTCATCTGAGTTCAAGTACATCAGTGTTCGTGAAGAAGAAAAGCTCGAACTCCAGAAGATCGCTGAGCATGTTCCTGTTCCTATCAAAGAATCTCTTGACGAACCAAGCGCCAAAGTAAATGTCCTTTTACAGGTTAGTTGGTTTATTTATAGAAGACATTTATGATCACGAGGAATTTAGGCTTACATATCCCAACTAAAATTGGATGGTTTTGCACTGCAAAGTGATATGGTGTATATTTCGCAGTCTGCTGGTCGTTTGTTCAGAGCCATTTTTGAAATAGTCTTGTGGAGAGGTTGGGCAAGCTTAGCTTTGGTAAGTGCTTTGTCTACTCTGCTCTTTCTATAAGGAGCACATTTAGAAAGTGCTTGGTCTCTCGAAGATGGTCAACGCCAGACAATGGCAGTCATTGAACCCCCTTCACCAGTTCGAAAAAATTCCGGCTGAAGTCGTTAGGAACATCGACAAGAAGAACTATTCGTTTGAACGCTTGTACGACCTTAATGAGCAGCAGCTCGGTGAACTGATTCGCCTACCTAAAATGGGAAAACCGCTGTACAAGTTCATTCGTCAGCTGCCCAAGCTTGATCTTCATTCTCTAGTGCAACCCATCACACGTTCTACTTTGCGGCTAGAGTTGACGATTACTCCTGATTTTGTGTGGAATCGTAAATACCACGGAAATGCTGAAGGGTTCTGGATTTTTGTTGAAGACGTCGATGGTGAAATCATACTGCATCATGAGTTCTTTCTTTTAAAAGAAAAGTTCTGCAGTGAAGAGCATCTCGTTAAGATGTGCATTCCAATCTTCGATCCACTTCCTCCTATGTACCAGGTGCGCGTTGTTTCGGATCGCTGGCTTGGCAGCGAAACTGTGCTACCAGTGTCGTTCCGCCATCTGATGCTTCCTGAAAAATATGCTCCACCAACCGAACTGCTTGACTTGCAACCACTGCCTCTTACAGCGTTTTCCAAGACGGAATTCCAGCGTGTTTTTGAACAGGAAGGAATTAAACAGTTCAATCCTATTCAAACACAAGGTATGCATTATCTCTTTGGCCCGGAATCTCAAACAGTATTTTAGTGTTCCGTGCTATGTACGAGACTAATGACAACGTGCTTGTGGGAGCGCCTTGTGGAAGTGGCAAGCTCGTTTGTGCAGAATTCGCTATTCTCCGCCATCTTGAAAATGATGCGGGATCGAAATGTGTGTACGTCACACCTGTGGATTCTCTTGCTAATAGCGTGGCTTTGCGCTGGCAGAAGGGACTTGGAAAATCTTTGGGTTTTAACGTCGTGAAGTTGACCGGAGAATCGGCAATTGATTTGAAATTAATCCAGAAAGGGCAAATCATAGTGTCGAATGCCGAACGTTGGGACCACATGAGCAGACGTTGGAAGCAGCGCAAGAACGTACAAGCTGTTAAGCTTTTTATTGCCGATGACCTGCACATGGTCGGTGGTTTAAATGGAGTAAGCATTTTAATTCATTTTGCTTTAATTTATAAGAATGAATTTAGCCAGTTCTTGAGATTGTATGTTCACGAATGCGCTACATGGGGAGTCAGTTGAGTTCAGGCCTGCGCATTGTCGGTCTTTCTGCTCCCTTGGCTAACGCCAGCGACTTTGGTCACTGGCTAGGCTGCAAGAATAATATCTTCAATTTTGCTCCCAACTGCAGACCTCTTCCTTTGGAATTGTACATTCAAGGGCTCAACATGTCCCATGCGCCATCAAGAGTCGCAGCAATGACGAAACCCGTTTACTCAGCCATTGTGCGTCATGGTGGTACCCTGAATCCACGACCAGCTCTTGTATTTGTACCATCACTTCGCCAAGCGCGAATCACTGCAATTGATCTCATCACACTCAGCACGCAACAGAAGCATAAGTTCACTCGCATTGAATCTACAGATGCGGATTTCCAATCGATGCTGTCCCGAGTTTCCGATGAGGCCTTGAGAGAAACATTATCCTACGGAATTGGTTATTTGAACGAGGGAACTTCTGAACTGGACTTTGAGATTGTCGAGAAACTCTTTGAATTCAACGCTATCCAAGTAAGTTTTCTTTTTTATGATATGTCATTATGTCGATCGGTAATATAGGTTTGTGTGGTCCCTCATTCCATGTGTTACCGAATCGGCATGCGCTCCTACCTGACGGTTATTATGGATACGCAGTTCTACAACGGCAAATATCACGTTTACGAAGACTTTTCTATCAGTGACGTTCTGTACATGGTCGGATTGGCTAATCGACAAGGCCGTGAAAAGGATGGTTGGTACTATTTTCCGAACGAGTGGTTTTCAACTGAATAATTTAGCAAAGTGTGTGCTTATGTGTCAGTCGTCGAAGAAAGATTTCTTTAAGAAGTTTCTTTACGAACCATTGCCGGTTGAATCACACTTGGATCACTCATTGCACGATCATTTCAACGCGGAAGTCGTCACGAAGACAATCGAGAACAAACAGGATGCAATTGATTACTTGACTTGGACGTTACTGTACCGTCGGATGACGAAGAACCCAAATTACTACAATATGCAGGGCACGTCTCACAGGCACTTATCAGATGCCATGTCCGAACTGGTTGAAAATACTTTACAAGATCTTGAGAACAGCAAGTGCATTGCCGTTAAAAACGAGATTGACACCGAGCCTCTAAATCTCGGAATAATTGCTTCCTACTATTACATAAGCTACACTACGATCGGTGAGTACGAATATATTTACACTGGTTTCTCAGCATTTGTGTTTCAGAGGTCTTTAACATGTCACTCAAACAAAAGACGAAGAGTAGAGCGTTGTTTGAAATTATCAGCAATGCCAGCGAGTTCAGTGAGATTCCAATTCGTCACAAGGAAGATGTAATTCTGGGAAAGCTTGTCGATCGCTTGCCAGTGTTAAAATCACAGATCAAGTTTACTGATCCTCACAACAAAGCAAACCTTCTTATCAACGCTCACTTGGCGCGGTTCAAGTTGACACCTGAGCTGTCAAAGGATACCGACGACATTTTGCTTAAAGCAACCCGGCTGGCGCAGGCTTGTGTTGATGTGCTAGGCAGTAATCGATGGCTACAGCCCGCCATCAACGCTATGGAAGTCACTCAAATGCTGACTCAGGCAATGTACTCAAATGATTACGTTCTCAAGCAGTTGCCACACTGCACCAGCGAAGTTCTCGAACGCTGTAAACAGAAGGTATGATTTGAAGCTTTACAAAGTTTACTAAAGTATAGTGTGCTTCTAGGAATTGAATACTGTATGGGATCTCCTTGACTTAGAGGATGACGATCGGATGGAGATTCTTCAAATGGATAATTCCAAACTAGCTGATGTGGCTAGGTTCTGCAACAACTATCCTGCTATCGATGTGAAAGTAAAGTGTGAAAATCCGAGAGTAGCTGCGTAAGTTGATGCCATTTTCCGTAGTGTACAAAACTTTTACTTTAGAGGCGACAGGGTTACCGTACAAGTAGAGATCGAACGTGAAAATGACGAAGATGGTTTGGCTCCAGTTGTGGTCGCGCCGCTTTATCCAATTAAGAAGAAGGATGAAGCTTGGTGGATTGTAGTCGGAGATCCCACGTCCAACGAATTATTGGCAATCAAGCGCGTAACTATCAATCAAACGCAAAAGTTCTCACTTGACTTTGAACCAACGAGGTTGGGCAAGCATGATTATAAGTTGTATGCCATCTGCGATTCTTATATCGGTGCTGACCAAGAATACGATATTCCTGTGAGAGTGGAAGGTATGGTTGATTGATTTACTATTAGATTTAAACTAGCTACGTTTTAGAAGGTGCGCGTAACCGGAAACGGCGTCACGACGAAGAAGACAATTGAAGTCGATCTCCCTTATGCGGTTTTGTTGTCTCCGATTCTTGTTAACTGTATTTCGAAAAAAACTTTTGTTCTGTTGGTATTGTATTGTAATGCAATTTGAATTATAGAAATGTTGGTTTGTTGTGTGAGGTAGTCACGAATCTCGGCGACTTTTAACCAGACCATTGGGAGAAACTTCAATCTTGTGTCGTTACAAAGGCGCGTTAGTGAGAAAGTATGAACATGGAATGAGTTTTCGTACCGTCTTATTAATCTTTGATTTTGCATTTGACCTTTGGCCTCAAATTTTCTCGAATGATTTGCTCCCACTGGAAGGATTTTCCAGGGAGCGTCATCGCTGAATGTGTAAAGGCCGATTCATACTTCTTGATGATAGCAGCCCGCAGCTCGCGCATCATGGGATGCGTATTTATATTGCAAAGCGCAGCACGGTCGGAGGTGCGGACCTTCATTAGTGGTCTCGCTATTTATGAGATCACAAAACGGCGACTGTCCAGTTCAAGCTGCGTCGACAGTACACGCAGCTCGAAAACAGGCTACGGCAGCCTCGCAGCCGCACTTTTGCTGCAGCTGCTCTTTTTCGGAGTATAAATGGACAACCGCAGCTCGGGTGATGCTGCGAGCTGCGGCTTTTCAACGTAAACTTCTGCTGCGACTCGGAGTATGCGAATCGGTCTTAATAGCATTTTGAATCGAGTGCGCACCGTTATTCTGCAGCTTCGTTTTTGCAAATTTAATTTTTGCAATCTGCATGGTCTCGAAACGACCTTCGCTCATCCTCACAGAAACGAATGAAATTCATTCATTCATTTCAATTCATTCATTCATTTCATTTCACTCAATATGATCGTGGATTCGTCGAATCGCGAATTGATTTTACTTCGTTAAATTTGCTAATTTGTTGCCTCTTGCAGAGTTCGACATGGGCTCTTCTGAGTACTTCGTGTTTCCTAGTGACGAAGAAGAAGAGGTAAAGAAAGAACTGATCGAGTTTTGATCCGCAACATTTATTCAGATCTTCATACACGAATTCGCCGATTTTTTGCATACGATGGAACAGTATCTTGATACCATGGTAAGAGATTATTGCTTGTGTGGTAACTGTTCGCTTAATTTAGGAATCAGAAGAAGTAGGTCCTCACAAACAAGATTCTCCTGAACAGAGAAGCTTCAAAGTCAGCGAACAAGTCCATGAAGAGCGGAACGACGTTGATATCCGTGAAGAGCAAACGATTTATTGTCCTAGAGCAGCTTTGTAAGTGGATGCCGGTTTAAGCGATGCACGCCGTTCATTTCAGCCTCGGAGAACCTGAAACACAGCAGGCAGCTCACAATCAGGGTGTTTCCGACGGAAGAGGCGTTTCTCCTGCTGTGGATCTCCAGAGTAACCAAGACAAGTGTATGGAATCGGAGGTTCTCGAAGGCGGAGATGATGTAATTTGCTATTCGATTTTTGAGTTTTTTGTTTCCATTTTCAGGAATTCAGGGAGGAATTCAGTTGCTTTCTCTCGAAGCTGCGCGATCACCTCGATTTCACTGTAAGAGACTTTGCTTGGTTTACTGATAAGAACATTGTGCGTTTAGAATTCTCAACATATCTCGCACGATCTTCAGGAAAACCAACCCTTGGAAATTATGACTGAGCAGATCGTGGAAAAGTTTCACATTGATGCTGAAGAGGAAGTTGATGTTCAATGCGCTGAGTAAGTCGAAACCGTTTTATTTGTGGCGCACACACGCTTTCTTTAGAGTCGATGCAGATGAGGAACCGAAAGAAGAGGATCGTGAAGATCAGAAAGACATTGTTCCACATGAACTCGCTACTGTGAATGAAGTGCAGATTGTCCCAGAAGATATCTCTCAGCTCACTAACACTGTAAGACGGTCTCTTGTTTGTTGGACTTCATTAATTCCAGGTATCCACGTCCAACGTTCCCGAATTCAAGCAACTCAGAGAAGACGACACCGAATACGTTGTTACGTTCATGCATGGACCCTCAAGAGACCCGAAAACCGAAATGCAGCGTTTGGAGGCGTTTACCAAACAGATGAAGGAGACGCGCATCGCAAAGAAGAAGGAAAAGAAGCACAGTCGCCGCAAGCACTAGGCTCTTAAAATCATCGATATTATTTTATTTGTTATATTTTGTCTGATTAAAAATCCATCTTTTTTCTCACTTGATATCACACAGAATTTAAATCCGATTGCGTTGTTCTCCTGGCAGCATGAGAGCCGTGAATTTGCATTTATAGTGCGAGTTGAGCGAATACACCTCCCTTAATGTACCTCCCTTTCGATGAGCAGCGCGACATACGTTTCATCGTAATGATTGACTCTGGTCCCTCGCTTGAGACACACATGTTCTGTCGCCCATGCCTGATCGAAGGAGCGATGCTGCTCTCGCAGATCGTCAAGGCTGTCAACTAATGTACCCAAAGAACAGTCAAGACCGCGATTCCAATTGTGAAAACTGTCTCTCCTCTCTACTATGAACGATTTTGTGTGAACGCGAGCCTTCGCCACGTGAAAAGCTCTCAGCGTATTTTGTCAGAGGTCGCCTTAGAGGTTGACGTTTAGCGATTTCGGCATTATATTTATTGTTGATGCCATTGTCCTTGAATAATCCCGCTCATCAAACTACGTTATAATCAGCAAAAAACAATCCGTTTATTGTTATCAACAGTATCCATAGGTACACGACTAATCATTATCAAATAGGGTCATCGAACGACGGACCAGGGGAATGCTTAATATTCATTGTATCAACGTGCTTCTTCTCTTCGGGATTTAGGTCATCGACCAGATTCAAGTACGCACGACATTCTTCTACGCTTTTGCCCGTCAGCAGATGTGCGATGAAATATCCAGCTGTCTCCATAAAGTATTCGACACCTAGATACTCGGCGACATTGAGCACCGTAAACAAACGCTCTGGATGCGTATTCAATTCGGCCAGGAACGCTTCCTCCCAGTTGGTGAGAATAAGTGCCTTGGCCTTAAACTGAAACGAGAGCGAGATGAGAATGAGCCATGTAGCGGTGAACATACTCCTCTCCGCGCAGGTTGCTTGAAGACTTCATTATCTTTGTGATTCTCGAGCCATTCGACCACGGGATTCAGGTTGGCCGCCTTAAACGGGATCAAAATAGGATTCGCCGCATTTCCATGAAGCTCCTGGAGCGAACTCAAAAATTTTGAATGACGGACAGCCTTCATCGACAGGGAATACAGCATTCCATCGGAGGAACGGATCTTCTGGAAGAATTGACCGCGATCGACAGATGAACGAAACGCTTACCTTGAGATCACCGAGCTCCTTAACCTGCTCACCCAGTTCTTCGCCGGACTTGTCAGTGCTGAGATCCTTCTGCTTCATTGATTCTAGCTGAGAGAGCACTGGCAATCTGAAACAGGTAAAAGATGGTAACGAAGAAATAATAACGGAGAGGGCCGACCGACCGCTGCGCGCGTCTCTCCAGGTCTGATAAAAACAATCACAATGAACCAATCAACAATGTGAACGTCCATGTCTCACAGACACGTGGCAATACGTGTATAAATAGACACCGTCACTTCGTAGGTGTTCGTTGTAAGACCACGGGAAAAGGATATTCTCAATATCGCAGTATTTATTGCACGGAATTTAGTCCAAGCGGGGCTTTTGATTGAGTTTGCCGCTTTCTTTTTCTTCTCATCAAAGTCTGCTGCACGGATATCGACTTTGCAATCGGCGAGAACACCGGCGACGATTTGGTCAATCACAACGTTCGCATTGGCATCACGAGCGCGAATCGACAACGCGGCGTAGTAGGAAGCGGCGCTACCACCAAGCAGCAAGTGAGGAACGGTTTCCAGAGCGTGGGTGTCTGGTTTGATCCAGGCAGAAAGTTGGTGCAGTAGCCTAAAATCGACAATGAGAACGAGCAAATAAGAGTTGTAATCACCGTTACTAGAATGCATATTCGACGGTTGCGCATGATGTTCAGTTTGCGGTTCATCATCATTTGCGGACACGGGCATCAAGTCAAACGTTGTCGGTGGACCGGGATTGCGCCCGGGGAGTCGGTGTAGAGTGGGCTGAGGAACGTCCTATCCACCTGTTTCGATACATTTCTTCGACTGTTTCCGAATGTCGATGGGCGCGGCGGGTCCGCCATGGCCTCCGGCGAGCGAACGTCTCAAAGTGAGCTTCCGAACGCTCGTTCTGAATGAATATATTTCAAAATTTGCAAAATCAATTTCTCTGGGTTCGCGGCGTTTCTGTCAGCTTACCTTCAGCTTATTCGACCTTTTCAGATCGCAAATCACTCGAAAAATCGAAATTTTCACTCGGCGGCGCGCTGATCTTGTAATATAATGGTTTTAGAGCACCGCAAATGATTGTGGAGCACCGTACTGCGACACAGAGCTTCTATTGGCATGCAACCGTAACTGCACTGCAAAATGGTTTTCAACCACAAATAAAAATTCGCTCGACGTTTACGATGGAGCCCGATCGACCTCACGGAGTGATCATTGCATCAATGGCACGCTGAAATCTGAATCCAGCTATCCGACGTTGAGCCGCCCGACGCTCGAAATCGTGAACTAATTCAAAAGAATATTTGTTGCGCAGGATCGAAAATCAAACAAACATGTATTGCAGGATTTAAAACAGCTCACAATCACGATCTTCGTAAATGAATGTATAGGTAGGCGAGGTCCAACATTTCAGCTATTCAGCATAATTACGATATTGTAGATATATACGTTTTTTTTTTCAAATGTGCGCACAAACACGAATTCACTTCCAGTTACTGTGACCTACAAAGTGAGTAACTGTTGCCGTCTGTGACGGCGGCATTTCCCTCTTGTGAGTCAGAAGGCCGATTCCCCGAAGTCGGTCTGTGCTCTCTTCGGAGAGGAGTCAATCAGCGCCAGATTATTCATGAAGCTGGCTGTGTCATCGCGAAAGAGAACTTTGCAGGTGAGACAGAGGTGGCGCCATCACGGCGCCGATCGGCGGATCGCGATGAGCGCGAGTTGCAGAGCGGAGGCGGCGCTTCTCGCTGCAGATCGTTTCCTTTCGTTTCCTTTACGCGGCGCATTCATTCGCATTTCCGACTTTCACTCTCGCTTTCAGAAGCGCTCAACGTTGACGATGGAGTCCAGCATGCAGAGGAAGGAGCTGCCGCTCAGTCTCCCTGAGGGTGAGGCGACCCGCGAGCCCAAAGAAGCCGACTGTCAGCTGGATGGAAATGAAGTTCTCCTTTCTGTGTTCTGTGAAGTCTGAAGTTCTGTGAATCCGTGCGCGCGTAATACATCGATTGCAGGCGGATCTCCCTCACGCACTCGAACTGTTCCACCTGGAGGTGGAAAAGGTGCTGACCAACCGAGAATGGGAGCTGCGCGACGAACGCGTGCAGCTGGAGAAGTCGGTCTTGAACGTGTATCCGAAGAACGTGGCGCAGCAGATGTTGGACGGACGCCCGGTGAGGGAGGAATACTACGAGAACGTCGCCGTCTTCTTCTCGGACATCGTGGGTTTCACCAAACTGTCCACCGTCTCCAGCGCTTCCGAGATTCGTCAATTCCTTGACGATCTCTATTGCCAGTTCGACGAGGTGATTAAGCGCCACGACGTTTACAAGGTACGCAGCTCGCTGTTTCCGTGGGTTTTTCTGCATTTTGGCGCTGTTTTCAGGTTGAAACAATTGGCGACGCGTACATGCTCGTCGCGGGACTCCCGAGGGCCGGAATCGCACTCCAGCCTACCACTGCAAGCAGATCTTGTCCGCCGCTCTCGAACTCTTGGACGTTGCCCGCTTGTTCATCATCCGTCATCGCGCGGACGAGGCGTTGAAGATCCGGATCGGCGTCCACACGGGTTCCTGCGTTGCCGGCGTGGTCGGGAGAACCATGCCGCGCTATTGCCTCTTCGGGAAAACGGTCAACATCGCCAGCCGCATGGAGAGCACCAGTGAAGCAATGATGATCCAGATCAGCGACAACGTGCGCGACACCCTCGAGCTCAGTGAATACGCCAAGGAATTCGAAACGTTCTTCAACGCAGTGAAGGAGGTGAAAGGAGGAGCGAGACTCTACGCGACCTACTTTGCGACGGAACCAGAGGCTGACGAGCTTGCGCGCCAGCGTCTGCAGTACTACGAGGAGAAGAATCTTCTCTAATCTCTCGAGTTGGGCGTCTTCAGTGTATTCTCCATCTGTTAGTTGTGTGTTTCCATCATTCCATCCAGGAGGAAGGGTCTTGTCTTACATTCTTTCTTCTACAGTCTACTTTGCCCATTTTAAAACCACCATCTTCGGCGCTCACTCTCTCCCATGGTCTTCTCGCTTCCTCACATTAATTCGAAGTAAACATTTTTGACGTGCCGACATTTTTGGCGATATTAGATTGTTCAGTAACTTGAACGGATTGGCGCTGAGCATATCTACATGTCTACATACATGCGAATTTCTTTGTTGAACTTGAATTGTGTGCTCGTCAACCCGAACTGGAACATTCCGATGATCCCATTTGCTCTTGCAATCTGCGTTTTCTGTTACAAATGTTGCTGATGTAAAGGACAACCTGAGTTCAAAGCAGCGAAACAGTTACGTTTACGTTGTATACGCACCACATACAACATCACCGAAACTGCGCTTGGCAACATGTGGATCATCGTCAGCAACACGATGGGAGGATCTCCCTACTGCGAGTGCTCCGTTTGTGGAAAGGCTCCGCCCCAGCTGTACGTGTTATGCTCAACGAATGGATGGATATCCGCGCCGGAGATCAATGGCTGACCCGTACGCTCATCGAGGCGCTTGGCAAGTCGTTGGACACTATTCCTGGACAGAATCCCGACCAGTACATTGCTCTCTGGTACCAGCAGGGTGGAACGCGTCTGGAACGAAAATGGCAAAGTAAGTCTCAATTTTCTCTTTTCATGCTCAATTGTCGCCATTGCAGATTGCCGCTGCGTTCGGATGGTTCAACAACGAGTCAACAACGAGGGCAACGTCGGATCTCTCCAAGTGCTCGTCGAGCTCAGCGACCACGCCCGTGGCATCCCGTGCACTTCGACTGCCACAAGGAGATATCTCCCCGTGCGTCCTCAACCTCGCTGATGGCGAGCAGATCCTCGGAAAGGTCGATGTCCGCAACGAGAAGGCTTCCGCCGCCTACAATGGCAAAGAAAACATCTTCGTCGGACCCACCGTGCATCTCTTCATGGCGCTCTACCGCAAGGCCAAGGCTGAATACAAGTTTGATTAGACCTCATTTGGTTGTGCTGTGTAAATAAATGTTAATTTAAAATGCTCTTGTCTTGTTTTCATAACATTCCATCATTTCTATTCACATCCTCTATTAAAACTTGGTTGATGTGGCTGTTGATGCTCTTGGAGGCTGCAAAGCAATTTGCGAGAACTGACGCAACTGTCAAAGGGAAGACCTTTCTCGGGCTGCACAAGTATCGCGGTGGAAGGTAAGAACTAATTCTACATAGCTTTTTGTTATTTTCCGCCAAATTTCAGCTATTCGTTGCATCTCGCGCACCTCGACGCCATCACGGAGTTGCCGTTCAGCGAATACGAGAGCATCCACCACGACCGGGACTTTAAGGCGGTTCTCTTCGATGACCTCATTCATGTCAGCAACGGCTCCTGCATCTACATTTTCAGAGCCCACGAGAAGCGCATCGTTTACGACGGAACTGATGGATGCGCCGAGAACATCTTGAAGAAGGTATTTATCCAGCCGCATCACCGATAAAGCCAACAATGAGAGTTTTAGAACAACTTCTGGCCAGTGGTCGACCACTGTTCGGGCGAGCTTATCGACGGAAACACCGATTCTGACATGAAGATCATGCAGAAGCACAGCGAATGGTCGATCCAAAGCGATGGGAAGAATTCCGATTTTGTCGCCAACAGCCAGTCATGTACCGTGAGAATGTAAAATTCCAATATAAGTTTGATGGTGACGAAACATTTGCTTTTTCTTGCTGCTACAAACCAAGTGGCAAGGCTCAATCTCTTCGTGGTCAGGATCAGTTTTTGCGAGCGTCGCGCGTTTCGGACGAACGTAACGACAATAAAACAAACAAACTAGCGGATGAAGTTCTGTCGGATATCATCTGGACCCTGCGACTTCGATTTCGATTTCTTCGACTTCGATTTTATACCTCGGTGATAGCGCGCGACACGTACCAGTTACGCAGACACTTGTCGGTAGCACGCAGCGTCCGTGGAAGGCATCGTCCGCGATCTGCGACGGTCACAGCACGACGTTTGCGCATCGCTTGCAATTCATTTATACATCCCGGTCAGGGATGTGCGGAATCCCGATTCCGACTTTCGTTTTCAGATTTTTTACTTCCGCACATCCCTGAATTCCCGATTCGTTGTCTGCTCTCGTCGCGCAATGGAGTTTGTTTCGTTCGAGTTCGTTGATTCCGTCTGCTGGCATCTTTTTTTCTTACCTCATTTTGATGAGCACAGTTCGAATGCGTGGAGTACGGCGTGCAAAGCTCATTATGACAACCGTGTGCGGCTGGTCGTCCGATTTCACTACAAGGACGGAGTGTGGATGTACTATTGTGAGTCAGTGTCCGATATAACCGGGCTTCGAACCAGGATCACTTTCGACGAGTTGAAACGAGTCAATCGACGATACCTGGAAGTCAGGGATATTGTGTTGGAGATTTGTAAAATCGCAACAAACGCGGCCTCGTTGGAAGAGATCTTTGAGCTTGTGAATTTTACGTTTCCATGTCTCTATGTGCCTTACCTGGTAATCAATGACGATGTTCCTAGGGAATTGATGTCATTAATCCTGCCGCTATGTAGCAGCGTCACGAGATTAGAATTACCGATGACAACCTGAAGTTGAAGTCGGCGGAGGATTTCCTTCTCATGCAGCTGCGATCAAACGGCGCTCTGGAAACGATGGAGATTACGGCCAGCAGCAAAGCAAACGGGCACATTTCGGACAAAATACGCTTGGCGCTCGAGGAATTCGCCCTGCTGAAGCCTTTCCGCGGGCTTCTTTTCGATCTGACATTTGGGAGAACGTTCTTTGAACTCCTCTTCGAGAGGACTTTAGTTAAATCACTTCTCCTTCAACCTTGATGACCTGGCGGACTTCAGAAGCGAGATTCAAGATCATACGGCGGCCCCTCTGGATTCCTTCTACTTGCCCATAATTATTTGGCCAGCTTCTTACGAACGAAACAATTTTGTTTGGATGCGCGAAGATGGAGTCCGTGTTATAGTAGTCGAAGACCCTTCCGACGGGCTTTGGCTTGTAAGAATGCATCGCATTTCAGATGTCTCATGTTAGAAACATCATAGTTTGCACCGACGTTTTGATTCACTTCGACGCCTAAATCTTACTCGCAGGGGTTGATTGATGTCAGCTTCATTCGAGCGGAAAAGCACGAAATCTCCGCTATGCTGGCTACTTATCCTATTTTCGACTATTGATGTGTTTTTGCGGCTAAATATGCGCGGATTAGGAAATTTTGTTTAATAATGCCAAAAATAAAGAAACGTTAAAATCCAGAAAAATCTTGTCTTGTTTTCATTATATTCCACCATGTATGAAATTTTTGTTCTTGGTTTGAAAGTCAGTCCACTGCTTATATGAACTCGGCAAAATGCAAACATGCGAATTTGCCTAAATGTTTGACACTATTCGCGACAGTTTCGGCACTGAAATGTAATATTTCGAGAATTTTGAGCGATACATAAGCTCTTATTTGTAAATCGAGTCATTGAAAAACACAGGAAGCGCAAGAAAATGCGGAATCGGTGGTCCGAGCGCGATTCTCCTGATTTGACAGTGCTCTCGCGAAACTTGATAAAGATGAACGGTTGTTCTTCCTTCCGCATCCCGGGAAGACTCTGGTTTGTGTGTTCGCTAGCTGACTTTGTTATAACAGTTCGACGCATCCAGAATCGACGTGGAGCATTCACTGCTCAAGGGACTACCATCGCTCGCGCTTGACAGCTACCAGAATGCTATAGACTCCTCAAACAGTCCTTCCATTTACTTTATCGTGCTGGTAGGTTCTTCCGTTTTTATTTTAGAGTTTACGGTAGATTTAGCTGCATTGTAGGGATGGGCTTGCGCGGCGATAGCCATCAAGTACAACGAAATGAATGAATGAATGTATAGGTAAGCGAGGTCCAACATGTCAGCTAACTCAACATAATTACGAAATTGTATTTATCTGCATTTCGAAGCGTGGGAAATTGTCGATTGTTTGTTTCTTTCATTCGCGTTTGTTGCTGCATCCGCTCGAGAGTTACGTATCACAATCGTATTTGCATAATTATCTCGTTTTCGACCGATTTCAGCCTTGCGCCTACGGCTCTTGTCGATGTTCTCATCAATTGCGGCCGTGCTAATCGATCAAGTACAATGAGCGCCCATCAAGTCATCACCGGCGCTCTCAACAAGGGCGAAAGCGTCTTCGCCGTAGGTACTGTAGAAGGCATCAATTTCACCGTGGGTTTGTACATCAGTGCGAGTCTAATTGGTCTGTTTCAGGCTTGTGCTGTCGGAACTGACGTCGTAATCCTCGCTTCAAACTTCGAACGAGTGCAAGTGATTCCGGGCGGCCTCCGCGAGGATGAAACGCAAGCCCATCCCTACAAAGGATGAAACATCAGTTAATTGCTGCAGCGATTCTGGAAAAGTATTACTTGCCGTTTGATTTTGATAAATCAGTATCGCTTATAGATTGCTGCTACCTATGGTCGCTCAATCAGAATATTTGATCCGGTTCATCACAGTGGAAATAAGTTTCGCCACGTAAGTGATGTAAGGGATGGCAATATCTCAATAAGGTGCTTAGAAGCTGAATTACCGGTGGTTTGAATCGTGCAACATTCGATTTGATGATAAGCCTGTGAAGGTTGAAGAAATTTTGGTAGCACTGGACAAGGATTGCGACGATCGAGCGTGTGAAAACGAACTGTGCTCAATTGTTGGCTTTGATTTGTTCGACCTTGTTAAGCAACTCCGCCAGTACCGCAAGATGATCTACTATTGCACTGTCCTAAAAAGGGTTGAGGATAAGGACCGCAATGACATTGAGGATCGGATACGTGCGAATCCAGATCTTCACTATATTTTGGCGGATCTTGAAGCTGAAAATGCCAGCGGCTCTGCCGAACAGAAGCAAAGACAAGCAGACAGGCGTGGTGTCCTGGGTGGAGATGATATGTCCACAGGCAACTGGATGCAGAATCGTCAAGTTCTCGACCTTGACTCCTTAGCTTTTTCACAAGGCTCGCATCTCATGACGAACAGACGATGTGAACTTCCGGAAGGATCATTTCGAAAGCAGAAAAAGAGTTATGAAATCATCAGTATTCCGGCACCGAAGCCAAAACCGATGGGAGAGAAGGAGGTTAGTGCGATTCGACCCTATAACATTACATGCCGCAATTGTAGAAAGCCATACCAATCAACAAGTTGCCGGAATACGCGCGCCCAGCTTTCAAAGGATACGATTCACTTAATCGAATTCAGTCCATCCTATGTAATACAGCACTGAAGAGCGATGAAAATCTCCTCTTGTGCGCACCGACTGTAAGTATTAGTTGTTCTTTTTTTTTAAATTTCAATGTCGTTGTAGGGCGCTGGAAAGACAAACGTCGCTCTTTCGTGCATTTTGCACGAAATTTCGAAGCATCTTAACGATGATGGCACCGTCAGGAAGGACTCATTTAAATGTATATACGTAGCGCCGATGCGTTCGCTGGTACAGGAAATGGTGGGAAGTTTCCAGAAACGGCTTGAACCCTACGGACGGCTGGTTTGTTGAGGGTATAATTGCCAATTGGCTAAATACGTATTTTAGGTTGGCGAAATGACGGGTGATCAGCAGATGAGCAAGGCGCAGTTTATGGCTACTCAGGTTATTGTTTGTACACCTGAGAAGTACGATGTTGTCACTCGCAAAGGTGGAGAGCGAGCTTACAATCAGCTTGTAAAACTGATAATCATTGATGAAATTCATCTTTTGCATGATGATCGTGGCCCAGTGCTTGAGACTCTAGTTGTGAGAACTCATAACCAAGTTGAACAAACCGGAGATCCTTGTCGATTGGTTGGATTGTCAGCAACCCTCCCGAACTACAGAGATGTCAAGAAGTTTCTGAAAGTTCCAGATGATCACCTCTTTGTGTTTGACAACAGTTACCGTCCAGTACCTCTCAAGCAGGAATTTATTGGAATTACTGAAAAGAAAGCCCTAAAACGCTATCAAGCAATGAATGAAGTTGTGTACGACAAGGTGATGGAAAGTGCCGGGAAAAATCAGGTATCCGTCATTAATGGCAAGCATTCTGTAACGACAACCTATTAGATTCTTGTTTTCTGTCATTCGCGAAAGGAGACCGCGCGCACAGCTAAGGCTATCAGGGACGCTTGCTTGGAAAATGATACGTTGAGTCTATTTCTGAAAGAAGGAAGTGCCAGCACCGAAATTCTTCGAACTATGGCTGAAGATACAAAGAACCATGACTTGAAAGATCTGCTCCCATATGGTTTTGCTATTCACCACGCCGGAATGAATCGCGTTGACCGAACCTTAGTTGAGGATCTTTTCGCTGACAAACACGTTCAGGTATTTAAGGCTAAATGTTATTAAGGTTTTATGAGTTTCTTTGTTAAGGTGCTCATATCGACTGCAACACTTGCTTGGGGTGTCAATCTTCCAGCTCACACCGTCATCATTAAAGGAACGCAAATTTACAATCCCGAAAAGGGAGCTTGGACTGAATTGAGTTCTCTAGACGTTATGCAGATGCTCGGTCGCGCTGGTCGGCCTCAGTATGATTCGGAGGGTCAAGGCATTTTAATTACTCACCATGGTGAACTTCAGTATTATCTGTCCCTCATGAACACGCAACTGCCCTGCGAGAGTCAGATGATTGGAAAACTCCCAGATCTGCTAAACGCGGAAATTGTTCTGGGAACCTACGATGTCTGTCGGTAAGTCTATTACGGGGATATGATTTTTATGATATGAAAATAAGTTCAATGAAGTGCAACTTGGGTCTCGATGCGAAGCCCCTGCAGAGTGTAGGTGACGGATATGGTAACAAGCGCGTCTTTTCGAAAAGCAGTGTTATCTTTCGTGCTGTGGGATTCGTGTTGTTGGAGTTGTTCTCTATTCTCGATCTCTGTCCTGCACGTCTTTTGTAGATTGTTTTATTCTTTATGTACAAATCTTGCGTCTTATATCTTATGTTTTGACATTGCTTGCGTTTTAGATGGACGGAATTGATAAAGCCGTCGTCGAGGCGATCAAGCAACATGCGGCCGATCGACTTTCGGAAGAAGTGATCTCCAAGTCTAAAAGAGACGCTTTTGGAGAATTCACCGCGAAGATCATGGAGGTAGGTGTTTTGAGAATGTCAGAAGAAAGTCTAGAGTAAATTTTCCAGGAAAATGGTGGTCAGGAGCAGACGGTCACGAATATGTGGCGTCTGTTCTACCACGTTGAGGAAATGCTAATGAAGGCCAAGCCACCCGCAGATGCCGAGCCCGAGAAGACCGAGAACATCGCCGACAGCACCATGACCGAGGACGCATCGGATGTCGACAAGCCCGAGAACATCACCGACAGCACCATGACCGAGGACGCATCGGATGTCGACAAGCCCGAGAACATCACCGACAGCACCATGACCGAGGACGCATCGGATGTCGACAAGCCCGAGAACATCACCGACAGCACCATGACCGAGGACGCATCGGATGTCGACAAGCCCGAGAACATCGCCGACAGCACCATGACCGAGGACGCATCGGATGTCGACAAGCCCGAGAACATCACCGACAGCACCATGACCGAGGACGCATCGGATGTCGACAAGCCCGAGAACATCGCCGACAGCACCATGACCGAGGACGCATCGGATGTCGATTCTTATATCGGTGCTGACCAAGAATACGATATTCCTGTGAAAGTGGAAGGTATGGTTGATTGATTTACTATTAGATTTAAACTATCTACGTTTTAGAAGGTGCGCGTAACCGGAAACGGCGTCACGACGAAGAAGACAATTGAAGTCGATCTCCCTTATGCGGTTTTGTTGTCTCCGATTCTTGTTAACTGTATTTCGAAAAAAAACTTTTGTTCTGTTGGTATTGTATTGTAATGCAATTTGAATTATAGAAATGTTGGTTTGTTGTGTGAGGTAGTCATGAATCTCGGCGACTTTTAACCAGACCAATGAATCGATTGGGAGAAACTTTACTCTTGTGTCGTTACAAAGGCGCGTTAGTGAGAAAGTATGAACATGGAATGAGTTTTCGTAACCGTCCTGTTAATCCTTGATTTTGCATTTGACCTTTGGCCTCAAATTTTCTCGAATGATTTGCTCCCACTGGAAGGATTTTCCAGGGAGCGTCATCACTGAATGTGTAAAGGCCGATTCATACTTCTTGATGATAGCAGCCCGCAGCGTATTTATATTGCATTTTGAATCGAGTGCGCACCGTTATTCTGCAGCTTCGTTTTTGCAAATTTAATTTTTGCAATCTGCATGGTCTCGAAACGACCTTCGCTCATCCTCACAGAAACGAATGAAATTCATTCATTCATTTCAATTCATTCATTCATTTCATTTCACTCAATATGATCGTGGATTCGTCGAATCGCGAATTGATTTTACTTCGTTAAATTTGCTAATTTGTTGCCTCTTGCAGAGTTCGACATGGGCTCTTCTGAGTACTTCGTGTTTCCTAGTGACGAAGAAGAAGAGGTAAAGAAAGAACTGATCGAGTTTTGATCCGCAACATTTATTCAGATCTTCAAACACGAATTCGCCGTTTTTTTGCATACGATGGAACAGTATCTTGATACCATGGTAAGAGATTATTGCTTGTGTGGTAACTGTTCGCTTTATTTAGGAATCAGAAGAAGTAGGTCCTCACAAACAAGATTCTCCTGAACAGAGAAGCTTCAAAGTCAGCGAACAAGTCCATGAAGAGCGGAACGACGTTGATATCCGTGAAGAGGGCAAAATGATATCCAGAAAGGGCAAATCATAGTGTCGAATGCCGAACGTTGGGACCACATCAGCAGACGTTGGAAGCAGCGCAAGAACGTACAAGCTGTTAAGCTTTTTATTGCCGATGACCTGCACATGGTCGGTGGTTTAAATGGAGTAAGCATTTTAATTCATTTTGCTTTAATTTATAAGAATGAATTTAGCCAGTTCTTGAGATTGTATGTTCACGAATGCGCTACATGGGGAGTCAGTTGAGTTCAGGCCTGCGCATTGTCGGTCTTTCTGCTCCCTTGGCTAACGCCAGCGACTTTGGTCACTGGCTAGGCTGCAAGAATAATATCTTCAATTTTGCTCCCAACTGCAGACCTCTTCCTTTGGAATTGTACATTCAAGGGCTCAACTTGTCCCATGCGCCATCAAGAGTCGCAGCAATGACGAAACCCGTTTACTCAGCCATTGTGCGCCATGGTGGTACCCTGAATCCACGACCAGCTCTTGTATTTGTACCATCACTTCGTCAAGCTCGAATCACTGCAATTGATCTCATCACACTCAGCACGCAACAGAAGCATAAGTTCACTCGCATTGAACCTACAGATGCGGATTTCCAATCGATGCTGTCCCGAGTTTCCGATGAGGCCTTGAGAGAAACATTATCCTACGGAATTGGTTATTTGAACGAGGGAACTTCTGAACTGGACTTTGAGATTGTCGAGAAACTCTTTGAATTCAACGCTATCCAAGTAAGTTTTCTTTTTTATGATATGTCACAATGTCGATCGGTAATATAGGTTTGTGTGGTCCCTCATTCCATGTGTTACCGAATTGGCATGCGCTCCTACCTGACGGTTATTATGGATACGCAGTTCTACAACGGCAAATATCACGTTTACGAAGACTTTTCTATCAGTGACGTTTTGTACATGGTCGGATTGGCTAATCGACAAGGCCGTGAAAAGGATGGTTGGTACTATTTTCCGAACGAGTGGTTTTCAACTGAATAATTTAGCAAAGTGTGTGCTTATGTGTCAGTCGTCGAAGAAAGATTTCTTTAAGAAGTTTCTTTACGAACCATTGCCGGTTGAATCACACTTGGATCACTCATTGCACGATCATTTCAACGCGGAAGTCGTCACGAAGACAATCGAGAACAAACAGGATGCAATTGATTACTTGACTTGGACGTTACTGTACCGTCGGATGACGAAGAACCCAAATTACTACAATATGCAGGGCACGTCTCACAGGCACTTATCAGATGCCATGTCCGAACTGGTTGAAAATACTTTACAAGATCTTGAGAACAGCAAGTGCATTGCCGTTAAAAACGAGATTGACACCGAGCCTCTAAATCTCGGAATAATTGCTTCCTACTATTACATAAGCTACACTACGATCGGTGAGTACGAATATATTTACACTGGTTTCTCAGCATTTGTGTTTCAGAGGTCTTTAACATGTCACTCAAACAAAAGACGAAGAGTAGAGCGTTGTTTGAAATTATCAGCAATGCCAGCGAGTTCAGTGAGATTCCAATTCGTCACAAGGAAGATGTAATTCTGGGAAAGCTTGTCGATCGCTTGCCAGTGTTAAAATCACAGATCAAGTTTACTGATCCTCACAACAAAGCAAACCTTCTTATCAACGCTCACTTGGCGCGTTTCAAGTTGACACCTGAGCTGTCAAAGGATACCGACGACATTTTGCTTAAAGCAACCCGGCTGGCGCAGGCTTGTGTTGATGTGCTAGGCAGTAATCGATGGCTACAGCCCGCCATCAACGCTATGGAAGTCACTCAAATGCTGACTCAGGCAATGTACTCAAATGATTACGTTCTCAAGCAGTTGCCACACTGCACCAGCGAAGTTCTCGAACGCTGTAAACAGAAGGTGTGATTTGAAGCTTTACAAACACTCACTAAAGTATAATGTGCTTCTAGGAATTGAATACTGTATGGGATCTTCTTGACTTAGAGGATGACGATCGGATGGAGATTCTTCAAATGGATAATTCCAAACTAGCTGATGTGGCCAGGTTCTGCAACAACTATCCTGCTATCGATGTGAAAGTAAAGTGTGAAAATCCGAGAGTAGCTGCGTAAGTTGATGCCATTTTCCGTAGTGTACGAAACTTTTACTTTAGGGGCGACAAGGTTACCGTACAAGTAGAGATCGAGCGTGAAAATGACGAAGATGGTTTGGCTCCAGTTGTGGTCGCGCCGCTTTATCCAATTAAGAAGAAGGATGAAGCTTGGTGGATTGTAGTCGGAGATCCCACGTCCAACGAATTATTGGCAATCAAGCGCGTAACTATCAATCAAACGCTCAAGTTCTCACTTGACTTTGAACCAACGAGGTTGGGCAAGCATGATTATAAGTTGTATGCCATCTGCGATTCTTATATCGGTGCTGACCAAGAATACGATATCCCTGTGAGAGTGGAAGGTATGGTTGATTGATTTACTATTAGATTTAAACTATCTACGTTTTATTAGATTTAAACTAGCTACGTTTTAGAAGGTGCGCGTAACCGGAAACGGCGTCACGACGAAGAAGACAATTGAAGTCCTTATGCGGTTTTGTTGTCTCCGATTCTTGTTAACTGTATTTCGAAAAAACTTTTGTTCTGTTGGTATTGTATTGCAATTTCATTATAGAAATGTTACCTTCAGCTTATTCGACGGTTGCGCATGATGTTCAGTTTGCGGTTCATCTTCATGTGCGGACAAGGGCATCAAGTCAAACGTTATCGGTGGACCGGGATTGTGCCCGGGGAGTCGGTGTAGAGTGAGCTGAGGAACGTCCTATCCACCTGTTTCGATACATTTCTTCGACTGTTTCCGAATGTCGATTGGCGCGGCGGGTCCGCCATGGCCTCCGGCGAGCGAACGTCTCAAAGTGAGCTTCCGAACGCTCGTTCTGAATGAATATATTTCAAAATTTGCAAAATCAATTTCTCTGGGTTCGCGGCGTTTCTGTCAGCTTACCTTCAGCTTATTCGACCTTTTCAGATCGCAAATCACTCGTAAATCGAAATTTTCACTTTCGGCGGTGCGCTGATCTTGTAATATAATGGTTAGAGCACCGCAAATGATTGTGGAGCACCGTACTGCGACACAGAGCTTCTATTGGCATGCAACCGTAACTGCACTGCAAAATGGTTTTCAACCACAAATAAAAATTCGCTCGACGTTGACGATGGAGCCCGATCGACCTCACGGAGTGATCATTGCATCAATGGCACGCTGAAATCTGAATCCAGCTATCCGACGTTGAGCCGCCAGACGCTCGAAATCGTGAACTAATTCAAAAGAATATTTGTTGCGCAGGATCGAAAATCAAACAAACGTGTATTGCAGGATTTCAAACAGCTCACAATCACGATCTTCGTAAATGAATGTATAGGTAGGCGAGGTCCAACATTTCAGCTATTCAGCATAATTACGAAATTGTAGGTATATACGTTTTTTTTCAAATGTGCGCACAAACACGAATTCACCTCTAGTTACTGTGACCTACAAACTGTTGCCGTCTGTGACGGCGGCATTTCCCTCTTGTGAGTCAGAAGGCCGATTCCCCGAAGTCGGCCTGTGCTCTCTTCGGAGAGGAGTCAATCAGCGCCAGATTATTCATGAAGCTGGCTGTGTCATCGCGAAAGAGAACTTTGCAGGTGAGACAGAGGTGGCGCCATCACGGCGCCGATCGGCGGATCGCGATGAACGCGAGTTGCAGAGCGGAGGCGGCGCTTCTCGCTGCAGATCGTTTCCTTTCGTTTCCTTTACGCGGCGCATTCATTCGCATTTCCGACTTTCACTCTCGCTTTCAGAAGCGCTCAACGTTGACGATGGAGTCCAGCATGCAGAGGAAGGAGCTGCCGCTCAGTCTCCCTGAGGGTGAGGCGACCCGCGAGCCCAAAGAAGCCGACTGTCAGCTGGATGGAAATGAAGTTCTCCTCTCGGCGCGTCAACAGGAAGGTGAAATCCTGTGCCCGATAGCTGTCTTCCCTCCAATTCAACCATCGGAGGTTGTGGCGAGTATTGTTCGTTGCTGTGAATCCCTGCGCGCGTAATACATTGATTGCAGGCGGATCTCCCTCACGCACTCGAACTGTTCCACCTGGAGGTGGAAAAGGTGCTGACCAACCGAGAATGGGAGCTGCGCGACGAACGCGTGCAGCTGGAGAAGTCGGTCTTGAACGTGTATCCGAAGAACGTGGCGCAGCAGATGTTGGACGGACACCCGGTGAGGGAGGAATACTACGAGAACGTCGCCGTCTTCTTCTCGGACATCGTGGGTTTCACCAAACTGTCCACCGTCTCCAGCGCTTCCGAGATTCGTCAATTCCTTGACGATCTCTATTGCCAGTTCGACGAGGTGATTAAGCGCCACGACGTTTACAAGGTAAGCAGCTCGCTGTTTCCGTGAGTTTTTCTGCATTTTGGCGCTGTTTTCAGGTTGAAACAATTGGCGACGCGTACATGCTCGTCGCGGGACTCCCCGAGGGCCGGAATCGCACCCGGCCTACCACTGCAAGCAGATCTTATCCGCCGCTCTCGAACTCTTGGACGTTGCCCGCTTGTTCATCATCCGTCATCGCGCGGACGAGGCGTTGAAGATCCGGATCGGCATCCACACGGGTCCCTGCGTTGCCGGCGTGGTCGGGAGAACCATGCCGCGCTATTGCCTCTTCGGGAAAACGGTCAACATCGCCAGCCGCATGGAGAGCACCAGTGAAGCAATGATGATCCAGATCAGCGACAACGTGCGCGACACCCTCGAGCTCAGTGAATACGCCAAGGAATTCGAAACGTTCTTCAACGCAGTGAAGGAGGTGAAAGGAGGAGCGAGACTCTACGCGACCTACTTTGCGACGGAACCAGAGGCTGACGAGCTTGCGAGCCAGCGTCTGCAGTACTACGAGGAGAAGAATCTTCTGTAATCTCTCGAGTTTGGCGTCTTCAGTGTATTCTCCATCTGTTAGTTGTGTGTTTCCATCATTCCATCCAGGAGGAAGGGTCTTGTCTTACATTCTTTCTTCTACAGTCTACTTTGCCCATTTTAAAACCACCATCTTCTGCTCTCACTCTCTCCCATGGTCTTCTCGCTTCCTCGCATTAATTCGAAGTAAACATTTTTGACGTGCCGACATTTTTGGCGATATTAGATTGTTCAGTAACTTGAACGGATTGGCGCTGAGCATATCTACATGTCTACATACATGCGAATTTCTTTGTTGAACTTGAATTGTGTGCTCGTCAACCCGAACTGGAACATTCCGATGATCCCATTTGCTCTTGCAATCTGCGTTTTCTGTTACAAATGTTGCTGATGTAAAGGACAACCTGAGTTCAAAGCAGCGAAACAGTTGCGTTTACTATGTATACGCGCCATACTACATGTCTATACGTGCTCCATTGGCGCAGGCGGTTAGCGCGCGGTACTTAGAAGTGAATAGATAAAAAGCGTGACCGAATAACGATCATTTTCCGCGTTCGGCGGCGCGCTGATATTGCAAACTATTTTCACAGCAGAACGTCGCGTAAACCAACAACAACTCATAAATTCAGCTCAAAAGTCGCTTACAAATGAGAATGCGCGCTACAATCTACGGCCGCTGCAGAACTGTGCCCCCTTCTTCATCAAACAATACTTTAAGCGCTTGTTGTAAATGGTTTTAGAGCGTTGTCGTGCGACACAAACTTTCCGTTGGCATGCGAACGCAATCGCGGTCTCCGCACTGCAAAATACAAATCTCAATTTGAAACCCAATTGACCGCGCGGAGTGATCATTGCGAAATCAAGTTTTTTGGTACAACTTTTGTCCGCCATTGTCTGCAACCCACAAAGAAGCGACTCGTTTAAGGATAATTCCCGGGCTGAAATGTCATGAGGTTCTCTCGCAATTGCACTCGGCTCTTGGCGCTCTGTCAATACCCGGAACCAAACGCTGGACGTCTACTGGACAAAAAAAAACAGCAAAAAAAACTGTCATTTGCAATCCTCTGCCTGACGGTTTTTGCCCCGACCGCGGCTGCAACTGACGTCGATTCCGACGTCGAAGAGCTTTGTTGGAAAACAGAATTACTGAACACTGCGACGCTTTTCCGAACTCTCTACCGTACGCCCATAGTTTTTCCGCATTGAAAGCGTTCATTAAAAGCGCAGTTATCTTTGTCTTGCGAGTTGAAGAAAACGTGAAACAAACGTCCCCATCTGCTTGCTTGTTGTCTTGCCGCGAACTGAACCTAATTGATGCTCCAGGGACTGTGTGGTGTGCGCGCGCGTTTATATCGACTTCCCCGTCTGGTCACCACTATTTATTTGTTCTTTTAAATTGGTGCTTTCGACGAGTCGACATTGGGTGGTGGGCCAACGCCCCGGCCACTGCCGCTGACTCTTCTTTCTCTTCGTGTTCTACATGCGCATACACAGTGTGTGTGTGTGTGTCAATTTGTCTTAATTCTCAATAATCCCCCGCGCGACTTGCACGAAGCCCGGGCGGCCACTCTTCTTTGCTTGTTTCTTTGCATGTGCAAGCAGACGGCCGCAGCGGCAGCGTCAGTCAGCACAGACTTGAGAAATGGATAAAGTGAACGAGCACGCGTGTCCTTTTACATCACAAATCCGAGGGTCCAACAAAGCGAGAGGAATGAGTAATTGTTTTAGCCCATATATTCATTGAACGACAGGCTTTGACGACATTCCCGACTTGAGGCGGCGGCCATTCGAAGCGAAGCCAGTACGAATGGATTTTAAGAGAGCTCCTAAGGGTACTCGGGTATCCGCGAGATTACATTCTCTTGAAAAGCACTTGTTGTAGAGAGGATTTTGATTGCGAATGTGATTTGATCTCCAAATCCCGTTGTCTACGTACAATTGACTACAAAAGCGAGTTTACGAGCCTTTATTTTTGTTGTTGTTTCTTAGAAAACGGAAAACGATTGTAGAGGAGACGGTGGAAGGGAATGCTGAATTCACAAAACAATGGCAATTGGCTTTGGGAGTGGTTATTCGGTGGTTTCAGTGGGGATGAATAGAAAACTGAGAGAGAGAGAGGATGATGAGTAGATTCACTGCTGCTGTTGGCTCCAAGAGATCGCATGGTTTGCATTTGGGTTTCGCGGTGGCGGGTTCACAGGACAGGAGAAGAGAAAAAGAAGAAAAGGACAGACAGATGCACGCGTCTATATGCAAAAGGAACTTGACGTAATCGGCGAGAGAACATGCCCGCACGCGTTCATATAAGCCGCGTTGACCTGCGGTTCCCTGTAGAAGACGTACTCGGTGTAGTGCGCCCAACGCTGCTCCTCGTAGTCGCCGCTGTTGCGTTGATTCATCAGTTCCTGCAAGTGCACAACCATTAAAACACGCAAATAAATCGATTTGGCCGCGGAGATTAAAGTAAACGTGGTCTAATCATGTTTTTTCTGTCTATTTGTACTCGGCTAATGCGCTTCGAATCGCCTGAATCTGTGCAACATTCCACACAAATCCTCTATATTTAATTTGTGCGAATTAATGTTTCAAGGCGTTCCGTTCCGGGAGACGACACAGAATCACGTTGCACTCCCAACGCCGCGCGACCGATGGAACTAGGAGAGAGACTAATTGCGACGGCATTAAAATTTAATCGCGCGGTGAAGCGCTAATGTTCGGTGTACCTGCTGACCGATGAGAGAAGCCCTTTACGCGCGCGAGCGCATCGGTTACCCGGAATTACGAAAAAATCAGTCTCCGGAGAGATCGCACGATGCCTCGTGACGTTTCGGAATGAAATTACCTGCTGACTGCATGTACTTTGGCTGGCGATCAACGAGTGTGCCGGGGTGGCGAGACCGTTCGCACCGCTCGAACACGTTGCTACCAGTTTGAATCCTTTCTCGGTCATCGTGTCGCACGCCTGAAATATGTAGAATTACTTCGAGAGAAAAAACATGTTGATTGCGGTAGCCTAAACGGCCGGATATCCTTATTTGCGCGCGCGGTGCGCTATGAATAATAAGTTTGTGCTTGTTAGGGCGCCTTTTCGGAACACAAACAAACCTTTTCGAGACATTGGTGCTTCAAGTACAGACGCGACGTGTAGCGTTCAATTCCTTCACGATCGGGATCGCGGCTCTCGTTGAGCGTGTCGGCGAACACCTCACGACACAGTGCAGCCTTTCCACAGACGAGAATACGGTGCAATTTCCGAAATTTCACATCGGCCTGCCCGTCTCTGCCAAAAGCGAATGTTCCACGATAGCCCAGTGTGATGTAGCCACCTGAAACGGACGTTTTTTGCATTTCTTTTGCGTGATTTGTCACTTTTTGGCTTTGAATCAGACGAGTGCGCGATTGATGGAGTAAAGAAAATGTTTCGGTTGGGCCGAAAAACGCGCGGGTGGGCCATTGCTGTTGAAAATTGGCAGACAGAAGTCAAGAGTCTCCGTAAAGAGGGAGTCGATACGGCCATATTTGTTATGGCCACACACACACACACACACGGAAAGAGCCAATTTTTGTTTTACATATCACAAACTCACTTCTCTCTCCCTCGTTCACTCGCAGACGGCGCGCGCGCTCAATCTTCCCTCTTTTGATTTTTTTGTTTCTCTTCTTCTACGCAGTAAGACGAAACTCGAAAAAAGAAACAAAAACGAAGAGAAAGAGCGATTAAAACAAGAACGCAGATGGCAGAATGGCAAGAGAGTGCGTCTAGTCCGATGATTTCCTAATTAGACGGCGACAGTGGTGACGTGAGTGTCCGGGAAAGTTTTCTTCGACAGGGCTCGCGCACTAGTGCGTACCGAAACGTCATTTTCCTGGATAACTGCACAGCTTATCCGGGCTTTTTGCTATGTGTGTGTGTATGTGTGGTGCTCGCATGAATGACAACAATTTGATTGTGCTAGCTGAGCGCGAACAACACGTCGTTGTGTCGTTCTTTTTGTCTCCGCTCCAGAAGGAACGCAAAAACGGGGGCAAAATGCAACGCGGTGCGGCGGTCGAATTGAGGGGGTGACTTACCACTCTCGGTGACCGGGTTCGTCGACGGCGCTGTGGTGGTGGAGCCGTTCGTCAACAGCGCCTTATTTGGATATCGAATGTTATAATAAGGTGCAATCAGACGCAGCATGCCATTCAGCTGGTAGAAGACGATCTCTTCGCGCAAACGAGCGGTGTCGCGGAAAGTGTCCGAGAGTACGAGACGTCCCGAACGCAGATAGTCGAGTACAAAGGTGAACAGAGGGCCGTCGCGGTCGATGAACATGGTGCCGTCGTTCAAAATCGCAAAGTACGCTTCGTGACGCGCTTGGTTCTCATCGCCTCCGGCCAGAAACTGCGGAAAGATTGAATTAGGATCTTTGAGCAGCGTTTTCCGGCACGTCGTGTACAGAGTTCCGCCGACGTTGAGACGAACGATCTCGCCGTCGTCTCCGCTCATCGTCGGCAAGGTCGTCTGTCTGAAAAGAAGCGCACAAATAAGTGAACGGTACAAAAACGCGTACAGAACCGCGCTTGCGGACAAACCAGTGAGAGACAGAAATCGGTCGAACGACCAACTCGACTCCCACCGCCCCTGTGGCGAGATGCCGCCTTGGGATGGCCAACGAGGCTCTCGACATCGGCGCCCCGCCCTCAAATTCCTCCCTTTAGCGGAAGTTGGGGAGTTTGAGGGGGAAGGAGCAGGAAGACCTTTTTCGACGCGTTAAACGACGAACACTGGCCGCTATTCGAAGCAAGGTGAGCCGGCAGGTGCGTAAAACAAGATCAAAGAAGAGGGATTGCAAAAAAATGGTTGGTTCTATGCGAAATATTAGCCGGAAATGGAAAAAAAAACTCTAGCCTTCCTTTGATTGACTCTGTTTATGTGAGAAGAGACAACCACCACCACCACTGACAGTCAACGTCTCGAAAAAAGGCGAAGAGCGGAAGGAAATGGCAAGAGACTCTCCAAATTTTTTTCAATTATAGTTGTTTATGCGATTTCACTTAGAAGTAAACGCTCGCGCGATCGCGATTCAACGACAGGAAAACGACTCCTATGTGACTGTTCATCGTTGCCATTTGCAGGAAATGAGATGTGCTCTGAAGTTAATGAGGCAACCGTTATGAAGAAGCCTCTTTTTGACACAGAGCACCACCACTAACAGAGAGTGCTCCTCCTAGTGGTGTGAGGTAAAAAGCAACAGCCTCTGAAGATTCGTGTGCGCGATAAGAAGTTGAAATACGATTCGCATTAACGCGCGCCGGTCCGCCAGATTGCTTGCCGCAAAACTCTTTGCGCTTCTTCGGAACAACCACACGATGAACGGAAACTCGAATGTCCGCCCGCAATGCGTTGATCTTTCGTTCCGGCACGTTCCACCGCCATCGTCGTTGTCGTCGCCGCCGCCGCCGCAAAACCGTTTTCCTCGCTTTCTGCTGTTTTCGTCGACTTTTTGAGAGTATTTGCGTCTCGTCACACTGTGGCCTGTTTGTATAGGGTAATTAAATATCCCCTCCTCTCTTTCCTTTTTGCTTCGTTTTCGCACTTTCAGCGTTCAAATAATAACCGAATGAAGCGCTGAAATATTTGTTGGTTTGTACGGGTGGCCCGAGGGTGTTTGCGAGCCGAATGGAGCGCCTTTTTGAATATTATTCTGTCAACGACGCAGCAGCGCTCGCAGTCGGCAATATCCAAGTGTCATATTTTATGATTCTGATTAGATCGAAATATCCTTTTTTTCTCTTTGCCGATCTGTTCAAACGAAATCCCGCACAGCTTAAGGAGATAAGCGGAGCGCGAGTGCGTGCGCATTTGCGACGACGGCGCGCGAGAAGTCCAATTTGGTAGATCCAAAATCAGTCTGCAAAAACCAAGCACTCGAAAAACATCTTCGTCATTCGAAAAGCGGAGGACGCACTTTTGAAAGCACTTGCTATTGACAGCGCAGAAGAGGAGGACGAAGGCGAGCGAGAGAGGAACAAGAATCGCGGTGAATAAGCAATTTATGAATTTTGGAAAAGAGTGAAGAACGTGAAGTTAAGTTAATAACCGCCGCGCGCCGTGCTGCCTGCTGGGATGCTGTATGGAAAGAAGGAGAAAAGCACGAAAAAGTGTTTGGAGGCGGACACGCAAAGATGAAAGAAGAAACCGAGAAACTCCGAGGAAGAGAGAACATGAGACGCTGTCTGAAATATTCGAAACGTCTACGGTAGTTGCTGGTTTGATCAAAGCTACAAACGAGCAAAGAGTCGTAATGGATATGTGGCTGCTTCAGTTTAGCGTGAAAATGAATTTCAACATTGTCCTTTGATAATTAAAGCCGCTTTGAACGACCTAGACCTTTGGTGTAAACTGATAAACTTGTTTTTCACACTTTCACACTTTATTCAAATGCGAAATCTACAATGATCTTGATAAAGTAGCCGATTTCAGGCGATTTTAATTGGTTTTCGTTGTCATCTACTACTCTCCGATCAGCAAACTGAGACAACGATGGCGTTTTTAGGGCTGCTGAAATTACACTGTAATTTCAAGTGATTTACGTCATTTGTCTCGTCGAAAGTCTGGCTTAGTCAGTAATCAAACTACGATTTGACGTGCGTGCTTGTTGTTGTTTGATTTATTGTTCGTCATAAGCTTTACACGAACACACTAATCTTTGAGATCAATTTTTAATTCGCTTTTTTCAGATCAAACCGACCCTTCTTGGCTCAGAATCTACATAAATGGACTTCGCTAATTATCGGCAAACCTCGAATACTATAGCGAAAGGTGCGATGAGCACTTTTGATATCGGAAACACACGCAAACGATCTATTTATCACAGAGAACTAGAATTGACTCATTTACAGTCTCTTGCGAACACTAATTAGACAGCAAAAGCCCAACGCAAACGCTTCTACGTTGCAATAAAATGCGTCGGCCACTAGAAAAAGACCTGCGTTATGGCAGCAAACTGTTTTTCATCAACGAGAAGCGTCCATCTATCAACACTGCGTCCGCGTGTCTTGGCTCTGCAAGTCAATACAGCATAAAATCAAATTTCTCTGGTGTTTTCATGTTGTTTACACTGCCACCGAGTCAGTGTACTTTCGAGTGAGCAGCAAAATTGAAATTCTGCTGTCAAAACAACGCCAATTTCAACGTAATCTTTTGTCTTTTTCGCTCTTCGATCTGCAATCTCAGACAACAACAACTTCTTTTGCTAATTGCTCGTGGAAATTAGACGCTGAATTCAATTCAATTGAGTCATCCGTCCGCTGCAACAATTGATCAAGACGCTCGAAGCAATTGCATCGTAATATCTTCAAATACTCATTTAAATCGACCCCGCGTAGTCCATAAACGTAAGCCAATAATCAAATTCCAATGCACTGAATTGCATGTGTGTTTCAAAAGAGAACGAGAACAAAGGAAATCGTCAATTTTTAATGATTTGCGACTCAACGTGTCACGTGGGCTTAATTTGGGCGCAAAAGTACTAACGACACGAGCTGCGGAGGCCGCAATTGAACTGATCAGCGGCCATTTATATGCAAATCTATGTGACCTAATAGGGATCTTGTTAAATGAGCGCATTCAGTGGGGGAAGTGATAGGTTCCTTGCACCCAGGGCCATTAGGCCGTGGTAGCCCACTTAAAAAGCACAATTGCCATGAAATGCAAACAAAAATTCGTATCAAACAGCTCGAAACAACGAATTGAAGTGGATTTTCAAGTTTACTCCAGCGATAAAGCACCAATATGCGGTGAACAACGAGGAGAACGAAGAATACTAATTGCTGGTCATTCTAAGCGGCGTGTGATTGTTTTCCTCTGACATGGGAGAAATGTGGCTGATTGTCGCAAATCGCATCTTTAGTAGGCTTGTTTTACTATTTCCAGCACATGCGATAGAAGTACCTGCTCTACTGTAACATGCGGCCATAATAGAGAAGAATGGAAGTGAATTACAAATCAAACGTGCTTCTGATAAAATCAAGGACATGACAGTCGTGCTGTTTCATGCAAATACGCAAACTCTTAGAGAGACACCGTCGTCGAATTAGCTCTCGTCGACGGAAATCACAGCGCTGCGAAGTCGATCCGTCAGTTTAACCGATGAGCAAGCGGCGCAACACGTAAATTGCTCGCTTTCATGATCATCTACCACAAAACGAGCAAGCTACCGTAATCAAAAGGATCAATGATCTCATAATCACAGCTGAAACCGTAACTGAACGCGTAAACAACACAATCTTGACTCAAATCAGCGCTTTATTCGCATTTACAAGATTACAGAGACAAGATTCAGAGTTAAAAGAAGATCTCAGGCATCGAAAACTCATTGAGGGTACTGAGGCTGGGAGTAGGGGGTCTGGATGTGACCGCCGTTGCGGGGAGCGGGGCGGCAGCAGAGGCACTGGAGCTGCTTGGGGCCGCTGACGGGGAGCTGCGTGCGGGGAGCGGGCAAGCCGTAGCCGCCGTTGGTGTTGCTTCCCTTGCTCGAACCGACCGTCTCACCGGCGGCGGTAGCCTCAGTAGCCTGGCGACGCTGGCGATTCGGAATGTAGCCGCCGGGATTTCCGACGACGCTCACGATGGGTTCATCTCCAGTTTCGACGACCATTCCCAAGATCTCGGACTGAAACAGGTTGAATTGAGCCTTGAAGGAGCAGAAACGAGGATTCTCACGGTTTTGACGTCGTTGCCGCCGCGTTTCACTGCGATTTGACAGCACGTCGTGCACGACTTCTCGTCGAACCAGGCGGCGGTGGAGCACTTGGTCGGCTTGATGAGCTGCTTCACAAACGACTGACCGCCGTACGGGCCGTTCCCTCCAGCGCTCTGCTCCCTGTGCACCACCAGAACGACCGACTCCGTGTCGCACCACACATCTGAAGCGAAAATGAGACCAGAAGAGGCAACTGCCGGGCTTACTGTCTTGGATGGGCTGTCCGAAGGGAGGCTGGTTCGGCTGAGGGTAGTAGACAGGTTGCTGCTGTGGCGGAGGGTACTGGCCGACCTAAAAGAGAACGATTGACAGGCGAAAAGCAACGAGATCGTACCGCTACGGCGACGAGAGCAGCTCCGATGAGAAAGACGTTCATCGCTGGAAGATCGAAGGCAGATGATGCCTCAGGGAGGCGTCCGATCGCTTTTATGCGGTCAGATGGCAGACGCCGCGACGCTCCACTCGGAAACGGCGATGTTGTGGCGGCGCGTCGGCCTGACGCGTGAGAGCGGCGACGCTGACGAAGGCGCGCGTTAGTCAGCGGCGTCAGATGGAATTTCGTTACACTTTCGGCTTCTTGCAACAAACGCGAAGCAGAAAACGAAGATTTGTTTTGCGAAAGGCGAAGAAACAGCGAGATCAACGGAATGCCAACAGCTGAACGCGCGGAGCGCAGTGAGATCTCACATATTAACCGACCAATTCGTTTCCACACAGAACTGGAGGATGACTTTTGTGGAATTCTCACGTCGGCGAGGTTGCAAATAAAATGAAGCAAATCAAACGTAAATCAAACGATTTTTTGGAAAAGCTTTGAAATGGTGAATTTTCCAGTGACGGGCTCACGTTGAAAAACCGAGATCACGACATGGGGACAACGATTTCAATCATTGTGATTCGGCTCCACATAAGCCTCAAATATCCATTATGGCTACATTGCAAACAGGCACCTTCAACATCAGAATGCAGCAAAAACACAAAAATCAGGCTCATTCCATGTTCAATTCAACGAAAATCCACCACAGTACCCGCAATCATGGAAACGCTGCAAAAATGAAGTGAATGGACAAATAGACATTTATTGCTTAGTAGAGCGATAAGTAAGACAATTGATTAATATAGAACGGTTCTTATGTTATTAACGAGAATCGTAGTACTGCTTCCTAGCGTTGCGGCGCAGCTTTTTATTTTTCTTCTTTTCCTTATTTCGAGTTCGAGAAGCTTCTCGAAGGCGAGCTTCTCCTTCCACGCGAGCTGCCTTCAATTGGTTTGCAAGTTGTGCTAAATACTGACGACCAGTGATAGCCGGATCTCGCGGCTCGCGTTGCATAAACGTAACGACGTATTCAGTATCATCTTCTCGACGCTTTCTGAACTCTGGAACGACGTATCCAGGAGGAAAGTAACGACCCTGGAATTAATAAAGTGAAACAAACAAGATTCAACGACCGGCTTACAGTGCTTGTGAGATGAGAGATATCGTCCGGGACAATCTCCACTTCATTCACAGTAGCGAGTTCATGTGGAACAATGTCTTTCTGATCTTCACGATCCTCTTCTTTCGGTTTCTCATCTGCATCGACTCTAAAGAAAGCGTGTGTGCGCCACAAATCAAAACGGTTTCGACTTACTCAGCGCCTTGAACATCAACTTCTTCTTCTGCATCAATGTTAACTATTTCCACGATCTGGTCAGACATAATTTCTAAGATATCATCCGGGACAATCTCCGTCACAGGAACGACTTCAGGAGAAATAATGTCTTTCTGATCTTCCTGATCCAATTCTTTTGGTTCCTCATATTCCTCGACTCTAAAGAATACGTGTGCGTCACCAATAAAACGGTTTCGACTTACTCAGCGCATTGAACATCAACTTCCTCTTCAGCATCAATGTGAAACTTTTCCACGATCTGGTCAGTCATAATTTCCAAGGGTTGGTTTTCCTGAAGATCGTGCGAGATATGTTGAGGATCCTAAACGCACAATGTTCTTATCAGTAAACCAAGCAGAGTCTCTTACAGTGAAATCGAGGTGATCGCGCAGCTTCGAGAGAAAGCAACTGAATTCCTCCCTGAATTCCTGAAAATGGAAACAAAATACTCAAAAATCGAATAGCAAATTACATCATCTCCGCCTTCGAGAACCTCCGATTCCATACACTTGTCTTGGTTACGCTGGAGATCCACAACAGGAGAAACGCCTCTTCCGTCGGAAACACCCTGATTGTGAGCTTCCTGCTGTGTTTCAGGTTCTCCGAGGCTGAAATGAACGGCGTGCATCGCTTAAACCGGCATCGACTTACAAAGCTGCTCTAGTACAATCAATTGTTTGTTCTTCACGGATATCAACGTTCCGCTCTTCATGGACGAGAACTTGTTCGTTGACTTTGAAGCTTCTCTGTTCAGGAGTATCTTGTTTGTGAGGACCTACTTCTTCTGATTCCTAAATAAAACGAATAGTTTACCACACAAGCAATAATCTCTTACCATGGCATCAAGATGCCGTTGCATCTTACGCAAAAACTCGCCTAATTTGTTTTCGAACTTCTGAAAATGGAGCAGATCGAGGGATCAAAATTGGTTTGGTGCTTTTACCTGAGAGTTCATTTCTTTTTTACAATTCTCGTCACCAGGAAGCAAAAAGAGGGAGGAACTCATGTCCTACTCTGCAAGAGGCAACAAATTAGCATATTTAACGAACTAAAATCAATTCGCGAATCGAGCGCGCACGATGCAAAATGGCACCGAATCGTGTATTTATTTCTGCGTATTTATTTATGCATACCGCAATTGCAGTGGTGCGATAAGCGTCATGTGGTTGTCCTAGAACACTGGAGCTATATACGGCAACATTTCCAACGCATGATTCTCATCCTCGCTTCGCTCTTTTCGTGCAAACAGGAGGCCGCTTTATTGAACACGTCACACCCTCTCCCATTGCATCAGCAAGGCGGTCTCACAACGACGTTATTGTTAGTTCATCCAATAATACGGTAAGAACGATCCGGCGGGCAATTCAATGTTTTGTATTCGTGCTGCGTTGCGTGCACCGTTTTGTGTCATGATTGCACAGCGTGTGATGGTAAGGACGATTCGTTTGAATTTTTACGAACGAACGCTACCTGTAATGCATCCATCCTCAGGTTACTAAAGAAGCCCAGAGCAATTATAAGAAGTCAAACAGCATCAATCAAGGCAAACGACCAGCGACGAAGAACACCTTCACCCAGCCTATGAGTCAACAGATCTTCCCGATTACTGCTTACAGAAAACGGCTATGGTAGGCGAGAATATAATGTCCATCTTCAACAGATCAATTTAGATTGTCGCTATTTCTGAACGGAAGCATACTCGAATGGCTGTCGGGTCGTTGAAGCCGTTTCTATGCCAGATTGAGCAGTGGTTTCCAAACGCCCAGTTTGCGAGAGGTACACTGATTAAGTGCCTCGAAAAAGCAAGTGAAATCGAAACGGAAACCGAACGAATTTTCATGAAGATGTGCTTCGACACCCGCGAGTATCCTGATGAGTTTACGCGGGAAGTTTTGCCGGATTTCTGGTTGAAGAATTTATGCTCTTGGCGAACATTGAAGTTGCTACGAAGATCTACAAGCATTTCCCTCAGAGCGAATCGAAACACTCGGAATCGTAGTAGCCGCTACTTACGTTTCGATTGAAGTACATCTCATTAAGTCCGGTATTCTAGAGCGAATCGCTTTTAAGGTAAGAAGGTTCAAATATACAAAAGGATCAAAGCTCTGGTTTCAGAATATTCCACGCGCTAAATGTGATTCGCATAGCTGCGCGGAGTCTCCATCTGTTAACATTGTGTGGGTTTTTGTTAACATTCCTCAAGCCCAACCCCACACACATTCCTTTAGGACAAGCCGCTCAGGAGGGAATTGTAGACACACGTTGTCACGAATCACTAACGCTCGTCAGCGTCGCCGCTCTCACGCGTCAGGCCGACGTGCCGCCACAACATCGCCGTTTCCGAGTGGAGCGTCGCGGCGTCTGCCATCTGACCCATAAAAGCGCTTGGACGCCTCCCTGAGGCATCACCTGCCTTTGATCTTCCAGCGATGAACGTCTTCCTCATCGGAGCTGCTCTCGTCGCCGTAGCGGTACGATCTCGTTGCTTTTCGCCTGTCAATCGTTCTCTTTTAGGTCGGCCAGTACCCTCCGCCACTGCAGCAACCTGTCTACTACCCTCAACCGAACCAGCCTCCCTTCGGACAGCCCATCCAAGACAGTAAGCCCGGCAGTTGCCTTTTCTGGTCTCATTTTCGCTTCAGATGTGTGGTGCGACACGGAGTCGGTCGTTCTTGTGGTGCACAGGGAGCAGAGCGCTGGAGGGAACGGCCCGTAAGGCGGTCAGTCGTTTGTGAAGCTGAAGCCGGTCATCAAGCCGACCAAGTGTTCCACCGCCGCCTGGTTCGACGAGAAGTCGTGCACTACGTGCTGATGTGTTACGAATAAAGTCTTGAACTGTGTTACCGTAACCTTTTAGTGCAGTTTTTAAACTTTAACAATACTTTGCTTTTTGTGCATCAATAAGAAAGAAGAAAGAGTGATTTTGCAGGTTTTCGCGTTCAATGGATCACAAGCGTAAGGAAGAGGAACAAGATAGTTTCAATCTGAGCTGTGTAAGCTTAACTGCCTGTTTTTACTTTCCTGAAGTCGTGTTTTAGATGGATACGTTCTGGCCCGCAGTTCTCTGCACATTCTCCACTAGCCACTTGGTGAAAGCAGCATACAGAACGGATTTAGCCAGATATATTTGGAAAGTTAACATGCACAGAGCAGGCATTGCTTTGTATTGTAAGGAGGGGAACGTTATGTGTAGTCCGTACTACTATCGAAGTTACAATTGTCCCGATGGAGCTACGGTTAGCATGAGCGTACGATTACTGGCTCCTACTGTTCATGATGGTGGCTGGCTCTGGGTTGAACGGTACGAGCTACCTAAAGAAGTTCTACTCTCTACAATTCTGTTCATTGGCGAAGGACAACTGGAACATTTCAAGCATAAACTCGAGCCAAGTGCGCATCCTATCGAGTAAGAGTTCTGTAGCTTTTAGCATTCAACTTTATATTTGTTTGCAGTGGATTTTTTTACAAAGAACTTTGCACACAAATCGCCAAGTTTGACGCCAAGCCTGAACTGATAACGTTCGGATTCCAGAAAAAGAAGGAGTCTTGGTTTGGTTCAGAATTTCACCGTCTCATTTATGACCGAGTTCCCTTTGAAACACTAGTACTGCAGAGGTGTGAAACTGTGGATCGAATCGCTATTGGGGCATGTACTAAGGTTGGTCGAACAACTTGAACAGCTCATTTTATATCAATTTAGGTCATCAAATTGTATGATTGCGACGTCGGTTCGCTGCGAAGTTTGTTGGCTGAGTTGAAGGAACGTCCAGAAAAGCGATTCAAGGTTGAAATGACCTCTAGCACCGGAAGTGTTCACCACCGCCGGGCCTACTTTATCGGGCATGATTTGGAGAACTTTTTTATAGAAAACCACACTCATGTTATGTTTCGATTAAATTTCCTGTTGCGGAAAGAGCAGTTTGATGAACTGAACAACATTGTGGCAAAGAACGGAGGATCGTCTGACCAATTTCCCGATGAATCCTACTGCTTTTTAACATGTTCTGGTAACTCATTTCAAGTATTGTGTATAATGCGTACGTTTGAAACGATAAATATTGTGACGATAAATATTGTCGGATCCGGCCGGTGCTGCGGGCTCTACTCGTTGATGATGCTCTTCATTCCTATGGGCTTTCAATTGAAAACTGTGTTAACCTACGCATCGCTGATTGGCCGACGTCGGTGATGAAATATGGAGAATCATACGGCCAGGTAAGTGCTCAATGGCAGCAAACGAGTGTGGAGTGCACTCGCCTGTCGCACGCCTGGCTTGGGTTAAGTACCGTTGAGCCAAGCAACTTTCAGATGTAGAACTGGTGTGAGAATTGTGTGACCTTTTTTGTTGTTTTCAGGCACGGTGGGGAATTGGATCCTCGCGCAGCGCAACGAGAGGAAGAATGAGAAGAGTTTGGCGCTGAAAAGCGACGCGTTGAAGGAGAATTTCAAGATTGGCGAGATGAAAAAACTCCGATTGTGGAATGAGGAGCTCTCGAAGCGGAACGAAGGAATTCTCTCCTGCTCTGACAAAGGTTGGTGCGTGGCTGGAAATTCAGCGTTCCTTGCCGCGTAACTCTACTCGTGTGAATCTTGTATTTGCGTTTTTCAGGTGACGAAAATTTCTTTGAAATCGCTCGTGCACTTGGCGGAAATGGTTCCCCGTTCGACTATCCGATGTCGTCACACGATCATCGATGGCCCGGTTCGTCTGGCGATGATGGCGAACCTCCGGAAGATCCCGAAGACTACGGACCAGGTGGATATCATCCAGTGAGCATTGGCGACGTCATTCATGAACGATACCGCGTCATTCGTAAACGCGGTCCGACCAATTTCCCGATGAATCCTACTGTGTTTTTAACATGTTCTGGTGACTCATTTCAAGTATTGTGTATTATGCGAACGTTTTGAAACGATAAATATTGTGACGATAAATATTGTCGGATCCGGCCGGTACGGTACTGCGGGCTCTACTCGTTGATAATGCTCTTCATTCCTATGGGCTTTCAATTGAAAACTGTGTTGTCCACAAACAGTGTAGAAAAGCAACAGCCCTACGTGTCAATCGTAGTTTGCAATCTTTGCAATCGTTTGCAGTTCGCACGCAATACGCGGTTACTGCTGTTTTCTATTGCTTTTTCGGTAAAGAGCAGCAAATCTGCTTGTTTCCGGCCGATCGAAGGTCGACAAGCGTTCGCAAGGACAACGTTACACGCATTGCTTTTTCGAAAGAAACGCAGCGCTTTCGTTGTGAATTCGACGCATAAACATGCATTTGCGGGAGTTAAAAATCCGATCAGCCGACATGGAATTTCTCCCTCACGACTTCTACAAGCGATCGTTGGTTTTGATCGGCGAGCGGAACCAAGCAGAGATATGTCGATGCTTTCCGCGTCTCACGAAACTCGCAGACATCAGCATTAGGGGGTCATTTCAGATTTGCTACGATCGGAACGCGCTTGATCTGCCCCCGGTGTACCAACTTCAGTTCAAGGTGACGATTGAGAGAAACAAAATAACGACCGGGTCCTTTGCCGAGGCGTGCAGCTACTCAAACAATTTCGGTTCTTTCCACTTTTGTGCCGTCGCCAATTGGGAAACGGAAGAAGATGATTGGAAGGAGTTTGCTGACTGGAACGTCCTTCAGGAGGCCGGTCGCTATCTCGCGACGATTCCCTTGCGTTTCAGTTACGGGTGGAATGAATTGCGCGCCGGAATTCTACTCAAAACTCACAGAAATGAAGATTCTCTGCACGTATGGCGTCAATGTGTGGCGAGACGTCGAAGGCATCGACGCACAGAAGGATTTCATGTTTTCTCAACTTCGTTTAGGCGCCGTTCGTCGCTTGGCGCTTCCATGCGACCTGATCGCTTCACAGGAAGACTTTGAATTCATCTTCACTGCGTTCTTCGTCTCCCCAACGCTGATCAGCTTGCAGCTCTGCGAGGGAGACACGCATCTGTTCCTCAATCGCATTCGCGAAGTCGTGGCGCTCTGGGCGAAGTGCGATGTTCTGAAGCAAGCGAACAAAGTAGTCTATCAAAGGGCGAGCGTAAAGCCCGACGATCTCACAGAGGGATTGGAGAGGCGAGCTACGCCCCTCGAAGTAACCAAAACGCAAGTTTTTCTGAAGGAATGTCCCTCTCGGATTGTGAAAATTGCGAATGGCGAAAAACGATCTGCACTCTATTTCGTTGCCTTGTAAACAAGCGTGTTTTGTCATGTCATAAACTAATAAAAGACCTGAAAGTCCATTCGAGATTCACATGATCATCTACCACAAAAACGAGCAAGCTACCGTAATCAAAAGGATCAATGATCTCAAATCACAGCTGAAACCGTAGCTGAACGCGTAAACAACACAATCTTGACTCAAATCAGCGCTTTATTCGCATTTACAAGATTACAGTGACAAGATTCAGAGTTAAAAGAAGATCTCAGGCATCGAAAACTCATTGAGAGTACTGAGGCTGGGAGTAGGGGGTCTGGATGTGACCGCCGTTGCGGGGAGCGGGGCGGCAGCAGAGGCACTGGAGCTGCTTGGGACCGCTGACGGGGAGCTGCGTGCGGGGAGCGGGCAAGCCGTAGCCGCCGTTGGTGTTGCTTCCCTTGCTCGAACCGACCGTCTCACCGGCGGCGGTAGCCTCAGTAGCCTGGCGACGCTGGCGATTCGGAATGTAGCCGCCGGGATTTCCGACGACGCTCACGATGGGTTCATCTCCAGTTTCGACGACCATTCCCAAGATCTCGGACTGAAACAGGTTGAATTGAGCCTTGAAGGAGCAGAAACGAGGATTCTCACGGTTTTGACGTCGTTGCCGCCGCGTTTCACTGCGATTTGACAGCACGTCGTGCACGACTTCTCGTCGAACCAGGCGGCGGTGGAGCACTTGGTCGGCTTGATGAGCTGCTTCACAAACGACTGACCGCCGTACGGGCCGTTCCCTCCAGCGCTCTGCTCCCTGTGCACCACCAGAACGACCGACTCCGTGTCGCACCACACATCTGAAGCGAAAATGAGACCGGAAGAGGCAACTGCCGGGCTTACTGTCTTGGATGGGCTGTCCGAAGGGAGGCTGGTTCGGCTGAGGGTAGTAGACAGGTTGCTGCTGTGGCGGAGGGTACTGGCCGACCTAAAAGAGAACGATTGACAGGCGAAAAGCAACGAGATCGTACCGCTACGGCGACGAGAGCAGCTCCGATGAGAAAGACGTTCATCGCTGGAAGATCGAAGGCAGATGATGCCTCAGGGAGGCGTCCGATCGCTTTTATGCGGTCAGATGGCAGACGCCGCGACGCTCCACTCGGAAACGGCGATGTTGTGGCGGCGCGTCGGCCTGACGCGTGAGAGCGGCGACGCTGACGAAGGCGCGCGTTAGTCAGCGGCGTCAGATGGAATTTCGTTACACTTTCGGCTTCTTGCAACAAACGCGAAGCAGAAAACGAAGATTTGTTTTGCGAAAGGCGAAGAAACAGCGAGATCAACGGAATGCCAACAGCTGAACGCGCGGAGCGCAGTGAGATCTCACATATTAACCGACCAATTCGTTTCCACATCGAAATGGCCAACAGGATGACTGGAACAACTCGATTTGAAGAGTTGAACGTCACGTGAATAAGCATGCAACCAGATGGCCGTCACAAACCGGCAATTACTGCTGTTGGTGATTAAATTGCCGGCATGGAGAATATGTCTGTGGGCTCCAGAGGCTCCTTCGGTAGTGTTTGTGGTTTCGCAGCTTGAGAGTACGGTTTGCACTCTGTCCTCTGAACACGAAAACTTAAGAAAACAATCGCCATTCGCGTGTTCGAAATATGCCAAACCAAAAACTTAGGAAACGAACGAGAGCACGATGATTTGCAGTTGATGTGCAATGTCAAACGCAATAATACAAAGGTAATATTATGATTCGATAAGATCGGGTCAAACGCATTGCACTCTGCCATTGATTGCAGCTTCAATTGAGCCAATTTTGAAAACGTATTGACGCGGCCATAATTGCGCAGATTGGGAATTTTGAAAATTACTCTATATCTGTTGCAAACTGGTCTTTCAATCGAACAGTTCATCGGCGAGGAAGCTTAGAATAGGCATTTCGTTGTTGTATAGGCACAAAACTGTGACGTTTTTCTATTTTTGCATCTTCTTTTCGTAGCAGCACAATTCCGAGTATTTCAATCGTGTAACAGTGGAAAAGAAATTCAATGACGCAGACTGTCGTCTCCATTCGAAAATAGCCAAATTCACAATTGAGCGTAGTCTGTAGAACGGTGACCACAGATTCAAAGTTCGTCTTTCAAACAATTCCATTGTCTGCTACTTCCAAAAGATTTCTTTGAACATTTTTTAAAGGGAAACGGTACGCGTTAATCCCTTTTTGATGAACATTGATTTGCGATGACAGAGAGCAGCGAAAGATGGTCGCAGGAAGCGGAGCGTTTATGAAGGCTTTCTTAAGTAGACACTTAATTTTTGTAATCATTTCCTCCATCTGTTTGTGCAAGCAGTTGTTTTTTGGAGTTTCAAAGAGACAATTCAGCTGTTGTCTGTTCTAACCCAAGTTTAGAGAGGAAACTTGTGTCTACTTCATTCGTTTCCACTCGTCTTCTAGGCCCGAAGAAGGCCATATAGGACACGCCCATTTCACCCGCCGCTCTCTACCTGTCTAAATGATCAACTCGCGTTGTTGGGTGAAAGTCTTTGGCTTCTTTGCTTTCCTCTTGTTCACATTGTTACAGTAGCCTTCTTACAACGAGACTCTTTTGATGTTAATGCTATGAATACATTATTTCAGTGGAACTACAGTACCATTCACTCTTGGTCACGCGTTGAATTTAGTTCACCTTTCCGCAATTAGTCGAGCTCTCCGGTCGTTGGTTCCGATTTGAAGTTTGCCAGGTAAGTCGTGGGTTTTTGCTTTATTACAGTAACTGTCGAGGCGTCGCAGCAACATGCCATTTGCATTAAGTTCGAATCGCTCGTTTCCCTCGTTATGCGAAAGCAGTTTTTGAACTGGACCTAAAATTCTAGCATCTCTGTGCTTTGCCTAAAGTATTGTCGGGTAGAGGGGTCGCCAAAGCGTCAGCCGGATTTGTCGATGGGGAAATGGTCGGATGTCACACTGAAACTACAGTAACCCGAAGCGATGACACAACCGATGACGTCACGTTTCCCCTCCGTACGCCTTTTCCCTTGCGCATCTCGCGCAATTTGCATGTCACTACGAGTTTTCAATTACGTCACTGTAGAACATGCCAATTAACTACCGTAGTCCGTTGCCATGGCACGTCATAAACACGTGCAAAGCACACGCCCAACAGCCACTGTCAGTCTTAGCGCTCAATTAATTTCGCTGTTTTTTGCGCCTTGTGGTCAGAACGACCGTATGCGTCTCGCTTCAGCATCAACTTTGATTCTTGCAAATTTTGTGTCATTTCTGTTGCTAAGAAACGTTTCTAGGGAACGATCACTGAAGCGTGCGCAAAACGGTAGTATAATTATGAAGGCTCATTATGTTTAATGGCCGTTGAAGGTTTTTTCGCCGGTCCATTTCATTCAGATGAATCAACCGAGCTGCGATTTTCTGGGTTTTTCATGTGCAATTTTGGAAAATTGCTCTAGTCGTAAAAAACCAAACTTTCAGAGTCATTTTGTTGCCTGTTGAAACGGTCATTTCGTGTTCTCTTAATCATCGCTTCCGACGAACATGTCCCTACTCATCCGAGTAATAAAGACCCAGTCGAGAACCTCACGCAATTATCCTTTCTGAAAGGCGCAAGTCGCGATTTCGTAATCCCCGCGGACCCGCCAACAACTTGTGACAATCAGAGCCGTCTCTTCCTCGGCAAATCTCCATCCCACCTGCTTAAATACGAGTAGAGCGTGCAGTTTAACTCGTAAATCCTTTCAATTTCGTGAATTCGATGGTAAAAACGATACGTACCAACTTCAAATTGAACTATTGCGTGTTTGACGCACTACTTTTTCGTATTTTCTTGTTCTAGAACAAGCACATCGATCGCCTGTAGGATGGATTCGATTGATATCGTTTTTTCGATTGCCAACTACGTCATCGATTCATGCAGTATGGTAGCAAACGGATTCGTCTTCTCCTGCATCGTCATTGCGGCTCCAAAGTTTATGCGGTCTTATAACCTGCTGGTTTTCAACTCCGCTCTCATCGACGTGATCGGCGGAGGAATACATCTGTTCTTGCAGCCACAGTAAGTAGCACGCCTCGTATTTTGTATTTGAGCCTCAATAGCTTCAAATTTGGCGTTTGATAGTCAAATATTGAGATTACTCAACGCAGGTAATTGTTCTAGGATGATCATCGCTGATCGCAAAATAATTTTTGTTGCAACTGGATTGGCTCAATCCGCATCGGAAAGTACGCTGTACGCGTGGCAGGGAGTTAGTTTCGGTCTAACATTTGCAACTTTTGTCAACTTCTTGATGCTCTTCGCCTATCGACTGCGCATCATGAGCAAATTTGAGGTGCGGAAGAATGGATGCACCATCCCAATCATCATATGCGTTCTGCAATATGCAGTTGCCGCGCTCCCACTGGTAACCCTGTGCAACAACAACACCGGTCAACCTCAATCCATTTGTAGATCACATATCTGTTCAGCAGCAGCGACTCAGACGCGCTCAAGTCGTTTGCGCTGAACGCCTCGCTCCCCGGCATTCACGAGTCTTCCAAAGTCTTTGGAAACGATTTACAAAAAATACCTCTGGCCTACGTTATGTTCGGTTCCATTACGTTTTTAATCGTTCCAGCCATCCTCACACTCCTCTACGTCATCAACAGAATGAAAAAACCCTGTACAGAGTTGTATTCGAAAATGAGCCCAACCACAAGAAAGACCTTCTGCGATTTGGTGCTGGTAAGTGCATTTGTCACATTTTTTTTGCAAGTACAAAATGACATTTATCGCGTGTGGAGCCTTTTTCGTCCCACTCAGTGCGCCGGCACCAACGCTATAAATGTTGTTGTTTCCTGTGCGAAGCTCAAGATAGAGAAACAAACGAGTCTTTTATGGTTGGTGAGCCAGAGTTCGAGTCAGGGATTAGATTGAAGTATTAGCAGTAAATAAACACGCGGCTCACAAATCTCTTTTCCTCGAGGTGAAAGAGATCACGTACGGTAGACAAAAGATTCATTTTAAATAACGGGTTTGTTTTCATCTTTCGATCCTGTTGAATCAGGCCAGGCCACTGAAACAGCGTATGCGTCGTTTCAAAAGTGTCGAATATCAAAATGAAATTTGGAGTTTACTAACTTGTGCTTTTCAGTATCTCAAAGCGCAAACGCTTATCCTTGTTCTCTTTGTCGCTCTACCGGTCCTCCTGGGTCTGCCATCCTTCTTTGGCCTTTACCATTCACGTATTGTGGATCACCTGATTGGCACGCTGCGCACTATGCTTCACGCCGTTAGCCCGATGGTTACGGTGTTCTTTGTGACTCCGTACAACGCGCACTTCAAGAAGATGTTCTGTCGCTGCTGTTCCAACAGTGGATCCAGCGGAATGATGGTCGCGTCTATCAGCCCCGGCACCCTACATAACACGTTCTTTGGGGGAAGCCATGCAACTCAGCAAACTGCACATTGATAATAAATATATTTATGTACACATCTGCACCGCTCCTACACCAATATTGCACTTTGAAGAGTGATTTCTTATAGTTATAGGATTAGAATAAATACTTGTCGCACTCGCTTTAACTACTGTTTTCCTCGCACCTTCAAATGATCAGCACACTGAATCATGCAGGCGGTATCCTAAATTGTCTTTTCCATTGAAGCTGTTTGTTGTTGTAGTAAACTAACCTTCTCAATGTCGTGCGCGTGGTACTTCTCCATTAGCTTATCGCAGTTCATAATCTTCACGGGATGACATTCAGCCTGAAATGTTGTTTTCAGTTAGGTCTCCAAAGATCAGAACTCACTCCCTCATTAGTGCACGTGCAGGTGACGCACGGAGTTATATGACGCGTCTCGCCGACGTTGATGTGTCTGCCGTTCATCTCGCAGAAAGCTGAAAGAGTGGAGGATTAATTTGATGTTCGGGAATCGCCGGAGGTGCTTACGTCGTTCGCGCCATGCTTCCAGGTCGATTCGGTCGAAGTCAGAGCACTTTACTTGAGTGTTCCTGGAAGAAAGACGATTTAGTGCAAAGAACAAAATAATTAAAGAGCTAAATAGAGAATGAAAATCGTGGGATTTGAAACGGAGTTTGATACACTATAGTTTGACAGAATTCCTGGAAAACTCGTTAAATTCCTACAGTATGCATAACAGTGTTTTGCCACCAGTCATAAGATTATAAAGGCTTAAATTTGGAAGTGTTACAGCAATTTGTCGTTTCCTGTGAAAATATAAATACTCGCAAAGTTGCAAACTTACATCAAGTCATCGGGCATGTCAAATACATTCGGCTGGATGGTCTTCATGTGTTCGCTGTTTTGGCAGAAAATGTTCGCTAATTTCATCTTCCTGATTTCCATAAGTTGCGCAGGAGTGAATCGTGCGATGTTATCATTCTCGTAGTAGAATCGGTCGCATCGCTTCAGACGACCAAATTGTTCTGCTAGCAAACACGACATTGTGTGTCCGAGCAACGCTCCTCTGCGCGGCCTTTCGCTTGTCAATCCGGGGAAAAGGTCGATGTCGTCAACGTGTTCGTAAACAGATTTCAACGCTGCAATTGCCGTTTCGTCCATTTCACCGGCGAGATCTTCGAAGCGTTGAGCCTTTCGCAAGCCACACATTTCGCTAAAGATAACGATAACGCTAAAAAACGAAGGAATTTCTCACCGGAAATAGTTGTAGGGCTGGACGCCGTGATCCCTGGCGCGAAGCATGTTCAAAGCGATCAGATCCATACCGGAAGTTGGCTCGCCACGACGAGCGAAGAGATGATCTCTAACGGCGGAAGTGATATGTCGGTCGAATGCCATCGATGGTGTTCCCAGAAGACCCATAAGCATCGAGTCGAGACCTCCGGCGGTCTTATTGTAGAGCGGCTCAACGTGACCAAAGTGGATTGCCAAGTCAACGGGTTCGGCCATCTTCCGGAATGACGCGTCCATGCGTGGGAACATTCGGCGAATGAGAGTGTGACCGAAGCGGTAGGCAGCAGTGGCAAAAGGCTGAGAAATCGAGGCGTCGCAGGAGTCGTCGTAACCCTTGTAGTATCCCGTTTTCATAGGCACCAAGTCGTTCTCATTGAGTAGATCAAATCCGATGACTTTTGGTAGGAATTCATTGAACACGATGTGTTGAAGTTGAGCAATATGAAGTCTGCGAGTTTCCTGAAGCATTTGATTTAGTTCTACTCAAATATCAATGAATTCTTGCCTGGAAGAGCTTCTCATCATCCCAGTGCGAATTGACCTTGTGCAAAGCCTTGGCGATACGGTTGTGCTCACGGAGGAAGATCGTGTGCATTACGGTAAGTCCAGGCTGGTGACTGTTGCGCTCGTCTCCAGCAACGAAACAAGGATGGTGAGGGAGAGATCGACAGTCCTTTTCTTGATTGCCTTGAGGAAGGGCGACTTTATTGCCGGCTCCAAGATCGGTGAAGTTCATGAGACCTCGGCTGAACAGTCGCAGATTGTTGGCTTCACATTCAGTCGATCCATAGATGACGGAGCCATCGATGAACGATGTGAGCTGATTAAGTTGGTTACGGTAGCCAAGATTGAGTTGTCCGAGAAGAGAGCGAGCGAAAGGAAGACAACGGGCTTCTCCATTGGGGTAATGAGTCGGGAAATGCGGATCTCCTGGCTGGACCCGGATCGGCATACAGTGAACTGAGATCGTCTGTTCACTATCACAGCGTGTGCAATTCAGAATTTCGTCATTTGGTCCTGGACGCAAATCATATTGCGGTGTAATTATTGAAAGGTAAGCCTACCTCGAGCTGTGGGCGAATGCGTAAGTTCATGATCAATGAACTGACCAAACTGCATGACCATGTGCGTGAATTTCACGTGACTCACATCTTTGTCAACGTGCACGGCGTTGGAAATAGCTCTGGGAGAGGGGAGCGTTTTGCCACTGCGTGCTCGCGAGCGTGGCGCATCGAATCCGTCGTCGTAGACAGGTGGGAGAAGATGTCTCAGCGGTTCAAACGCATTTCCATATTGCGGGAACTTGAGGTTGTTGCACCAACCAGAGAACGTCCGGTACTTCGATGTGTGGTCGCAGGGAAGCATATGTGGAAGACAATCGTCTTTTGATGATTTGCCGTCTTCACTCAGGAATGCAGTGTAGTTGGAGACAAAGCTGCTCACGTCAATTTCAGGCAGCAATCGTTGAAGGGAGATGATATCCAAAGCTGGGAGCTTTTCGCCGTCAATTAAGTCATCTCTGCAATTGCATTGTCAGAAAAAACAAGCAATTCGGGAATGGTTACCCTCTAATTAAGATCTTTGTACTTTCCAAAAGAATTTCGGCAGCTTTTGACACTTCCTTCGAATGAGGCTTCGCTCTCATCATGTTGGCATAGGCGAAGAGGGGATCTCCGCGCTGGAATGTGGCCTGATTCTTCTTGATATTGTTGCCCTCTCGACGACGTTGGTCCTCAAGATTCAGCTCTGCAAGCTTGATGACTTTCTCAATTGTCTCCTTGGTAATCGGGAGTTCATGCTGAGCTTCTTGGTCTTTCCAGGCGCTCATGTCAAGTTGAGGGATAATCGATGAAGAGCACGAAATTGGGTTGTTTCTGAAATTATCAGTTTGATCTGCTTTTGTTTGGAAGTGCTTACTCAAAGGAGTCAGGAGCCATGAAGGGGTTGATCTGCATTTTTCCAACATTGGTTACATCGCAGAGAATTCTTGAGAATGACGATTTTCTAATCTCATCGAGTTGTCCTTCTTTAAACGCAGAAGCGGAGAAGTAGTTTTCATACCAGAAGCGATCAGCTTTTTTGGTCTAAACTTCAATTCATAGAACAAGTCTACTGCTTAAATTTACTTTGTAGAATTGCATTCCTAGGATACATCCCAAAGTAGGTCCAACAAGCGATCCTCGATAGGGTTTCTCAGCCAAAGCTCCGATCAAAAGGTCGATATCTTCAACCGACTCGTAGGTCTTGTTCAGTTGCTCAACTAGTGTGTCAGGAATCACGTTGTTCAGGTCACTGAAGCTCAAAACACGGGAGAATCCACAGTATGTACGATAGAACGTATAGCCAGGGAGACCGTGATCGCGGCCGCGTTTCACAGCAACAGCCGCCAGATCCAAGCCCATGCGCTCATGAGGAGTTCGCAGAAATTGTCCACGGAAATCGGTGGACATCTTGAGGCCGGGCTTCTCAATCTGATTCGTGAGCAAGAATCGTAGAATACTCTCGATTCCATCCTCTTCGAAGAGTTGAGAAGGATTGTTGAAGAGATCACTGTGGTGATAGAAAGAGTCCCTGCGTCCGTTGGCACGAATCATGTGAGTGTTAGAGCCAAGGAGCGTGAAGGTGACGAATGGAACGATTGCAGCAAATTCGTTTAGCGCGGACGAGTCCATTTTCATATCATAATCACTGTCGTAGCCGACTTCGCGCAAGTTCAACTCGTATTTCCTGAAATTCACACGAAAAATTGCAAAAAACGTGCTACGCTTACTTCATATTATCCAATCCCAGCAGAACAGGTAGAAATTCGTTGTACGTAATGTGCTGAATCTGTGCGGAGATAATTTTCCGCGCTTCTTGATAAAGTTTCTCATCGGACCAGTGCTTGTTGATCTCCTGAAAAGCAACAATAAGCCACGATTTGCTTTCAACAATCACCTTCAGTTTCGCAGCGATCAAGTTATGCTGACGGAGAAGAATCGTGCGCAGCGTGGAGAATCCGGGAAGCAGGTTGACGTCATCGGATCCGCTAAGGAAGCACTTCTTTCTTGGATCACTGGTGCGGCAATACGGCGATCCGAAGAGATCGAACGGCAACAGGTTGAAAACAGGTCCTAGCGATGATGTTGCGAGACGGCCGTTCGCGAACTGACGCAGTTTCACAGCGGTTTCGCCGTTTGTTCCTGCAACATTTGTAACATAGCAATTAAACAACTATTAAGAACGATGTTGTCGATTTTCGCATTTACACAGCTGTCCAACTACACACTTCAAACGCGCTGTGAAATCTACTTTTTTTCGCTTTAGTTTCCCGGGCATTTGCCCTGAACAACCGAAAAACGCAAGCAAATGCGGCTTTTCCTGCAAAAAAATGCGACTTTTCCTCACCGTAGAGATTGCTCGCATCAAGGAAGGCGGAGACCAGATTCGCTTGCTCCCGGTGACCGAGCTTGCAGTTCTCACGAGGCGCCGGAAGCGTTCGTGCATGCGGAATGCAAGTCACCGACCCGTTGTAGAATGTGTCGTTTTCTGGGATTTCAATGGCGTCGCAGTCGGCATGAACAAAGTCCGATCGGCAGCACGGAAGTGCGCGAGGCAGACCTAAATGGATTTGCGTGTTTCCTATTGTTTCGTTTGTGACTCACCGTCCTGGAGTGATTGGGTTGACGAGATGTCCGCGATGTCCGACGCGACCAAGTGCAACCACATTGGGAGCATCGCGGTTACGGTCTGATGTTGGTTTGTTGGTTCAAGGAAGAGGTTTTGCGATACAGCGCGGGCATTAGGCAATGACGAGCGCGATTTGGCGTCACGTGGTGCGGTAACTCCTAAACATAAACGGTCAGCAGCTGTCATAAACGGTCTTTTTGAGAGGTTTGTGACACAGTACACATGACCTACAAACGCAATGACGTAATAGGATTTGTCAAACTGCGAAACGCAAAATGCAAAAGGACAATTTCAACTGGGCACTTACCATCGGCATAATGTGGCGAGAGAATACGAGAGAGAGCCTCGTACGCTGATCCTGACAGCGGATGTTGCACATTGTTGCAATGACCAGTGAAACTGCGATAGGGAGTAGCAGAGCAGGAGGTGATTGCTTGCTTCGGACACACTTTTCCCAAAGCCGATTCTTCGATAATGTTCTGGGGGAGGCTAAATTGAAAGTCGGATTCTCGAAGTCCAAGCCTAAAATATTCGATTGAAGACTGTTCTTATAGATGCTCTTACAATTTGAGCCTCCTGGACATGGCCACAGAAACATAGGCGGCCTGACTGAGATCCTTGCAATGTTGGTCGATTTTGTGCATCTGATTCCATTGGTGGATTGCGTTCGCGAGCGGATTTGCTAAATTCATGCGCAATTAGTTAATTTGCGCAAAAACGAAAGCGACAAGAATTCTTCGCGAAAACCGGTCGTTCATCCATTGTTTGTAGACACAAAACGCGATTTTAAGCTCACCTGTGGCTAGCGTCCGTGTGTCAGTTTCGTTGAAGAAAATGTCGACTTCGTTCTTGGCCTCTTGTGCCGCTACTTTGATCAACGCTTCGGGCACTCGCGTCCTTCTCGTATCTGCCGTACTCACGGCAGCAAACGCTCTCGGTCGAAGGAATTCGAAGGGATGCGAGCCCTCAGCACACGGGAAAAAGCTCTTGCCACATGGAATATTCGAAGCGGCATCAGTAAGCGTGAGGAAGCCACACAGGGCCACTAGCGCAGCACTCGCGCCCCCCGGTAGCATGGTAGCGGTCAGCGGTCCGCGGATAAGCACACTCGGATCGTTCCGACAACCGTCGAGTGACCAGCGCACAGATGCTCTGGTTGACTCTCAGGTCTCTTAAAAGGCTCCAAGACGAAACATCCGGACCGACGACAAGACAAACTGGATTCGCGTGGAACATCTTCCCCGACGATCATCGGATAAATCAAATCGTCGGCCGCCCGTCAGCGAAGCGCGCTCGTCGCGAGAGCATGTAGCCGCTGCTGCGCTGAGCGCGTGCGTGCGCGCGCGATTCACTTTCATGCCCCACGGCCCTGTCTCAGGATGACCTCGACAGCGGATGATTGCGTAAACTATCGCGACGCGGCCGCCGCTCACAAAGAGGCGAGGAACAGGATTAGGTACTTGACGATCCTTTCGCAAGCCTTCGCACAAGCAATAAAGGAAGGAAGAAGTTTTCACTTGAAATGGTCATCAAGAATTGGTCACTTTGTGCATCAGCAGCAGCAGCAGCTGCATGTGTCTGTTACCAAATATAGGAGCAGACTTGTTTGCGCAAACGATTCGCTTTCTTTTCAATCATTTCCATTATGGTTGGTCTGTTCATGCTGAACGGCACTGATGCGAGGAGGATCGTACTGGTCGTTGATCAAGCGCATAGGGAGAAGACGCATTAGCCGGTGCGTGTTGATGCGTCATAGTCTTGGTGCACATCCTAAATCCTATCTCCGTTCAAGATCAATGTTCCCTTTCTGAGCTGGTTAATCGCAAAATAAACACCAGTTGAGGAGATGATCACGGAGATCTTTCTATCATGTTGAAATTGTCAACTCTACTCCACGACGCATTCAGATTACTATTTTTGGTACTGAAATAAGAAACTACGGCTGGTGGAACCGACGATAGGAACGACGCGCGAGACAATGAAATTAAGATTTCCTGGTTGTGACAGATCACAGACCAGAGATGAGTCTATCATCATTAGTGATTGGAATTTGAGGTATTTTGTGCATTGGAACTCACTTTCGAGCAGCAAATGAATCAATGACGTTCAATCCAATCAAAGGACCGCTTCAACGTTCCGCTTAGCCACAAATTTTAAAATTTCGGCCATTTCTGAGTTGATCGTCCAGGAAGTTTACGGGTTGTTGCTTTGTTTACCTCTTTTCAAACTCGTTTTCCGTATCTCTACCCCGATCTTGGTGGAAAATAGATATTTGACGTTGGGTTTTACAGTCCGAACTTGCCGAATTCCCAGTCCACGTGTTGCATCTCAGTCACACGAACGTTGAAAGATCGAATTAAATAATTTTTTGCGCTCGTTTTATTGGACGTCAATTAATCTCGCGGTTTTTGCGCGATTAGGCGGTGAACGCCGCGAGAAAGTGAAGGGGAGAATACGGACCTGACTAACTCGATCTCTCGCTCTTTCTCTCTCTCTCTCTCTCTCTCTCTCTCTCTCTCTCTCTCTGAAACATTCCGATCTCAGCTGAGTGCCGCGTGTACTTTTTTGTGTCGCCACTGACATTGGAATCGTCTGGTCGCGCCCGCGAACAAGTGATCTTCGTGCGAAATTTTGAATTTATTGGTTTTGTGCTTTTTTGGTACAGTTAGGCTCATATCTTCAGTGTAATGATCAGGTTTAGCGTTGAATTTGACAATTGCGAGCCTTTCTGTGGTCGTTCAGGCTGAAAAAACTGAAATATGAGTCACAAATCAAAAAAAGTGCTACTTGACTGGTCAACATCCACCTCTCCTGTGCTTCCGCGTCCACTGTTACGGTAAAAGGAAGCGGCGCGTAAACCTGATGTTCTTTAATTATCCACCTGTCCTGTCGCTTTCGCTTGTTCAAACCAATTAAATCCTCATTATAAGACGACGTGAAAGGAAAGAAAGCGAAGAAAGAAACATCTTCGCGCAGTCGCAATTTTCGGTCCGCGCAACTGTCAACCGCATGAAACATAAATCAGCTTTGAGATTTAAACGTTCAAATACAAATCCACTTGTTGCAAGAGACGAGGAATTCGGGAATTAGTCTTCGACCTGCGATTGAACAAATAAGTTTATCTAATTACACTAGCAGTCGCTGCTACGTGCTTTTCTGAGCCACACGCCGTTAATTGAAAGGTGTATTTGGAGAAAGGACAACGTGTACTTGTGAGCTCGGTTTCCTCGGAAGCCTTCTGGTTATTATCTCAATATGCACGCATACGGTAAGTGTTTGATGAAATAGCTTATGTGACAGTGTTGCTAGGTTGAGAGATTACTGTTTCAGTTTGTCAGCGAATTCAAAAGTGATAGAGCGAACGAAAGGAGTCTTCCCTGAACCTTCAAGTGCAGTGAATTTTGAATTGAAGTCTATGAAACGCTCATAAAGTACCGATAGCCATTGGTAACTCTTTTGTGGCGACCTACAGATGCGACCTGGCGTCATACATGCTTTTGTCCGAGCTTTGGGTTTGGTGCCGCTCAAATACGAGCGCTCCGGCGCAGAGAAAACGCCTAAACCGACCTTTCCCCTCTCCGCCGCTTCTGAGGATTGTAACTAGGCACCTGACTTCAAATCTCAAAGTACTTTGTTTTACAAAGTTGAGACAATGAAACATCGAAAAAGCGACGCACGCTTGACTCGCTTGCGTGAATGAGTTCAGACAGGTGCGAAATTGTTTTAATACGAAAGGATTTTCATTTGAAATTCGTTTTTTCACTCCTTCCGTACTGCGTTACACGTCAGAGAGAACCACCGCCGTAATCACCGCCTATGATGAGAACAACTGATTCACCATTTCTCTGCTGTACAAAAAATCGGTCGTGATTTCATTTATAAATACGCGTTTTTAGGCTTTTTCGTTTTATTGGATTAGAAGGTAAAGAACACTGCCTTACGACCGAATTAGCGAGTTTCACCTGCCACCGATTACCGGGCAAACAACTTTAAAGCATCGCTAGTACTTGCCGCAAGCAATTGTTTTGTTTTCGAAAGCTCTCGATTTGCTCGAAAAGCGACAATTTCGTGCTGAAAACACTTTAATGTGAATTGTTTCAAAAAGAGAATGATTATCTGCTGCATTCCTAAGCCATTAAAAGCCAAATATCACCAGCTCCAAACAACCACAACGCCCTCGATTGCCTAACAAAAACACACACATCAACAAAGCTATGATGCCCATTCACCCTCATTTCGCGCCACGATCGTTTTGTATTGTTGTTTAAGAGGAACCATTTTTGGGGGTGGCCGTGTTTGCAGACCGATTTAAAACTGTTTTTGTGTGTCCGCGGCGCTCTCAATGATGCTTAGAGCCCTCTGCAAAAACCAAACAGTTTTAAGGAAACCACCGACACCCACGATGCTTTCAACAGTGCTTTTTGCTTCATCCCACGCTCTCGCTTTGATACCCCGGCGGTCAGGATGTGTCGCTCGCGCCACCCAAACAATAACCTGTTTAGAGACGAGCTGATCGCGCGAGTCAGGGATGAATGTGTTTACTGCTGCTGCCTGTTTTCGTCTGATCTCAACTCTACGAATGTGCTCGCTTATCATCACTTTTTGCTTTCATTGATCGTGACGCGACGTTCACTGTCTCGAATTGATTACTCACTCGCGGTCGCGCCGATACGGGCAAATGCAGCGGGAATGTCAAATGTGAATTTGCAGATTTTGCAGGCGGAAATGAATGACTCGACGACTCTCGCGCCTGTGATCGACGGAGGACTTATAACGAGTACTACTTTCGGCTACATTGCGACGTTGATCTCATGTATCGCGTTCGGATTCATGTTCGCTCCGTTGCGGAAATTCGATTGTAGAGACGGTGAGTCATTTTAAGGGAATTCGGCCCACTATAATAAGAAAGCTTTGTGTGTTTCAAATCATCCAATTCATGGTCGATATCACTCGATGACCTGCGCTCTTCTCCTCTTTTATAACCCTCCTTATCAGTTCATCTCAATGTACTTGACAGTTAAGCAGTTGAACAATCATCATGAGCAATCGATCATGTTCTTTGATTTTCAAAAAAGCTCTGTAAATAAGCACAAAGCTAGATTTCTGGTGGAATCCTGCGTTTTTGTTCATAATAGGCTTCCAAGAGTTACTCTATTTCATGTTCAAATTGTGCTCAAGTTGCGTTTAATATCGACGCTACTACTTTCAGGATTCTTCGTTCAATGGGTCGAATGCTCGGTTGTATTCCTCTTCGGCTTTGTCATCAACATTGTTCGCGGATTTCCGAAATTCAATCTAATCGCTTGTATTGGCGGCTTCCTCTACGCCACAGGAAACGTTGCTTCGGTCCCGATTGTTGACGCTGTTGGAATCGGCTTGGGAATGCTGATCTGGGGATCTGTGCAGGTTTGCGAGTGATCTTCTGTCTCGATTTGCTTTGATTTGAACAATATTCAGGTTACGGTAGGATGGTGCGTCGCTCGTTTTGGTCTTTTCAACACGAAAGCGCAGGATGTTCAAAATAATGCGATGAATATTGCCGGATTAGTGTTGACCCTAGTCAGTGGAGTGATGTTTGTCTTTGTGAAGCACGATTCGAAGAACAAAGAAGAGATAAAGCGTGTTGGTCCTGGCGGTGCAACAGAGCTGCGCGTCGAGCGGAAGCCTTTGATAACGAAGAAGAAAGCTTTGTAAGTGTCCGCATTCAACCCGATGAAGTTCTCTCTTTAGCTTCCTTGGACTGGCCGTCTTTCTTGGCATCTTCCACGGTCTCATGCTCACTCCCCTCGAATACATTCAGAGCACCGATGCGAACGCTTCGGACAACGTGCTCGACTATGTCTTCTCCTACTTTTCATCCGTCTTCTTCTTCTCCACTCTCTACTTCTTTGCTTACTGTGTGTTCAAGAAGAATCGACCTTTCGCTAAACCCGACCTTGTGCTTCCGTCTGTTGGATACGGCGTCTTATGGAGCATAGGCATGACTCTGTTCTTCATTTCGAATCACGCGCTACTTCAAGTCGTCAGTTTCCCAATCACAACGAGAGTAAGGAGTTCACTATAGTTGCTCAATGGTAGTTTCAAAACTTATTTCCAGCTTCCCGCCATAATCGGAGCTGTGACTGACGTTCTTCTCTACCGAACAATCACAGGGAAAAAGAATCTTCTAGTTCTCACTCTAGCCATTTGTGTTGGTGTCACTGGTGTTGTACTCGTTGCTCTTTCAAATCAAAAGTTCTGAAAGGTCGGACGCTCGATGTGCATGCAGCATAATAAAGTGGTTGACCAGAGGGTCAAGTGCCAGCTGGGTTGTCCGGACGTCGAAAATAAAGAATCCAATGACGATGTGTTGAAGAACGTCAAAAACTAAGGTCTTGGTAGTCTCATACGGTATTTGGTGGTTTGTTTTCGCAAATAGAGCCCATCGCATCGTAATTGATGCGCTCAGAAGATTCCGAAGAGTTTCGTTTGCGGGTGTTGTCTAATTCAATACATTTGCTCCTCAAAGTGGCTGAATCATGGCACATGCGCTACGTGATTGTCACAATTGTTGATTTGTTCGACGATGCATTGCAATTGCTGTTGGTCGATGCTGTTGGTCTACGCTACAATGTCGAGCAGCCAGAACCAAGTTTAGAATCTGGTTATTGATTCGCTAAGGATGGAACTAAACCATTGTGTTTGCTTTCTTTCTGCTTTGCGCGTGCCCGTTTTGTTTTGAAATGTGATACGATCGAAAACGAAACCTTCAGAGTCATAAAATCACGCGTACTGCATGCACTCTGACTGTTTTCCCTTTACTTGTTTTACTTTTTACTTGTCCTGAAGAGAAAAATACTCGCCATTTGTCACCCGATCCGTTTTTTAGATCACACTATGACCAAACAAGCGGCCACGAACTTCTTCTGTGGTCAAATGATTCTGTGTCGCCGAGACGACTTGTGTGTGTTCTTCCAGGCTCGGATTATCGACATTTTCGAGACCGAATTCAACGCGGTTCACTACAAAATACACTACATAGTAAGTACAGTTTGCAACCATCTGTAACCATAATTTTAAAGAACAACACCGACCGTCATGACGAGGTCGTAAGCAGCAAAGAGGCTCTGCGTCGTTTTGTCGAATGGACTAAAGAAAACCTCGGTCGCGCGAATGCTCTGCTGCTTCTGCGACGCACTGAACAGAAATTCGTTCTTGTGTCGCATGATTTGAGGCGTCAATTACTGCTCGCCCGTTTTGCGGAAATGATGGACGAACTGGCGTTTCCTTTGAAATAGCGTAATGCGACGGGAAAGGCGTCTTCAAATGTTTATAAGCAAAACGAAGCGTCAATGAAATCGATTCTTATGAAGTTGATCGTGCTATTTAAATTCATACATGCAAATCATTGCGCTTATTCATGTAGACAATAAGTGAGCGACGTAGGAATGGAAAAACTCCTCAAATTCGTCTCTTCTCTCGTAAATGAGCCTAGAGTTTATATAAAAATTTAAGATACGCGGAAGGCGCAATGCTCCTCAGTTGACTCGAATGACGCTGGTTTTCGGTTATTTATTGCCTTTTGGTCTTATCACTTCGCCATCAACCGATTGCTGCAAAAGAAGTCTTTAAGAAGAATCCCACAAAAATCTATGTCTGGCGTCATTGACCCTGAATTCTTTGCTGACCAGCTGCGATCAGGCCAGATGGAACTCTTCCGATGCGATGGAGGGAATCGCCCAGAGCTTCCTCCAAAGCCGTAGTTCGAAGATTTGCCAAGACCTTCCTGTTTGACGTCCGTAAATCCGTCTCCGTAATAGACGCGGCCAAAATCATCGGAATGAAGACAATAGACGAGAATGCAGAACTCACTGGTGAGCAGGGTGAGCAGGGCGGTCAGCAGGAGCACCGTCTTCATCGCAGTCATCGTCTTATCGATTACGGGAACGCAGCGACTGACAGAAGCGACTTCTCGCGGCGGATCCAAATCGGTCTACATGTCTGTCTGTAACCGATTAATTCGGCTTGGATTGAGCTTAAAAATATGACCATTGACAAACAACAAATACAATTTACTGACAACAATCACCAATAAAACACAACACAAACACTTCAGTTCTTCTTTTTGCCATCACTGAGGGCGCTGCTTCGGGCCCGCTGTTCATATACGCGCTCAATGATGAGACGACGGGTAAGTTCACAACCTGCTTTGTCCAATAGTTGCCTCATGTGGTAGGTCAAATCGGCGACGGGCACCCTGGCGACCGCTTGAAATCGCAGAGATGTTAAGTCGAACTCATCGGCGAGGTCCAGGTCGTCTACGGTGAGCGAATTCTTGCGCAGTAGAAGCAACTCGCTGGTATGCATAACGGAATTGCAAGAGAGGACGCGAGCCATTTTCAAAACTTCCGGGACAAGTTCGGCTGAAATGGAAAGAAATCACCGAGTATCGACTCAAAAACTCACTTTTTCGGCAGGCGGTAAACTGAGAATACAAATGAGCGAGGATTTGCATGAAGACTTCGATCTTCATCTGATCAAACCGCACAATTTCCTTCTTTTTGATATCGTTAGAGAAGAGCGATTTGAAGAATGGTGACTGCGTGCTCAAGTACTGAATGGATCGAATTGCAAAGAACCCAAAAACGGGGAGAGAGCATACCGATTTGGAGACGTATATCTTCTGCTGTGCAATATAAAGGCTTGCTGCATCATTGGTATTAGAGATGAGTCCATGAGTGGGCGATGCAAAGTCAACGGTGAATGTGCTAGCCGCTTTCACTTCAAACTCGATCCAAACAGCGCCGTCGCTCTGTAAATACTTTTCCATGAAAGAGATCATCGAAGTGTCGATTTTTATTTCCAACTCCATTTGAGTTCCAATCCACTGCAAAGTGAAGATCATGAATGGACAGAAACATCGCAGTTGAACCTACGCTCTTCACAACCGATTGAGTCGCAGTGAAACCGAGCAATGTGATGGATCCGTACTTTTGTGAGGTGGACAACTGGCAGATAGTAGGCTTCGGACGCTCCTCGCAGATCGTGAGACGAACGACATCTTCGTGGATTGGATTCTGGTTGTTAGAAGTAATCCCCCTAACAAGTGCCAACGGTTAAATCGTGCAAAAAAATTAACGAAACAAACCACACGGATTCACCAAGCAGCAGTTTCGCTCCTTCAAAAGAGCCGCGAAGAAAGTCGTCTTTTGGGATCTTCCACATTGTCTTTCCTGCTTCCACTTTCGGTAAACGCTTGGGTGTGTTAAGTGTTGCGATTTCCGGTTGCGGTTTCTCCGCTTCCACATTCGGTAAAGGCTTGGGTGTGTTATGTGCTGCGGTTTCCGTTAGGCTTTTGGTTCGGCAAACTTCCGTCGGGTTCAATGACCTCAAGAATTCGGTGTCTTTCTTCATGTGGTACCGAACCTCAATTATCTTCGGAATTTGAGGGTCATTAGTACGGCGTTTCTTGCAGGTCACGATACCCGGGAATACCTTCACCAGCACAGATCGCCGATTCGGTTCATCGAGACCGAAGATGTCGTTCATCTAAACAACGAACATGAATTTACCGCACAGCAACTCGTGTTGCATACCACATTGACGTCGAGAGGAGTGCGGCGCTTGGCGGAGAGAGTTGCGCACAAAATGTTCAGCTCCACCCGCTTAACTCGACGGAGTTCCTTCAGAATATCAGCGCGCAATTCGTCGGCTTCGGAGGATGTAGACATGCTCTGGAATTGAAAAACGGATATAAACGCAACGACAAAGGCACTGATCGAGCTGCAGCTTCGCATCACGTGGTTGTCATCTATGCAATTCGCTGCGCGTGTCACCGTCAGTAAATAAATAAGCGCTCCCGTACAGTGCCGAACAATACGGCGCGCGTATGCGAATTGGCCTATTTATTCGTGCTCCTGCGCAAGCGGAAGACAACTAGTTTTACCACCTGCAATTTATCTGCGCGAGACACAGACTTTTAGAAACATTGGTAAACTCATCTGTCCCACGAGCACGCATTGTCAACGGTGCTGATCACTCAACGCTCGCGTTTCCAGCTCCGCGTACAACAATGACAAAACCCGAAAAACAAGCGCAAACGTGATTCGTCAACTGTTGAGTCTCGACGGAATACGTTCCAGGGAAATGGTAGTCGAGTTGACAGATCTTTTATTATGATGCCAGCAACATTTCAGCGCTCGCGTTCGAACGTGCGAACTTTACAAAGAGACGTTCGATTTCAATTCGACAATATATATTCTTTTACAGTTTCATCTCGGACTTGTTGTATCAACTTGACCAGATTTGTCAGTTTTATCTCAATTTTGTTTTTGCGCCGAATGCACGAATGTGCCCGAATGAAGAGTCGTTTTCTGCTCGTGTGTTGTTCACCAGCCATGTTGGGTGCGCGAAATCTGCTGCGTCGATTGACTTTTGTGAAAATGGCCAGTTTGTTGTACTATAATGAAGGTTTCGTTTAGAGCAGGCATGGCGACGACCTCGTCCGTGCCGATCTTCTACGAAACTTTCTCTGAAGCGCTGTTGTAAGAAATCCACTATTTGGCGCCGTTTGCTAATGTTGTTATTGTTTTCAGTTGGGAAAACCTCTACTAAACGCTGCATCAGTCATCCGAAGCCACTACCGGGTCGTGGAAGATTCTCTTCGCGATCGAAAGATACGTTTACTCATCGACCGGGAAAAGAATGATGGTTTGACTAATTTCTCAAATCTCCATCGATGAATATTATTCTTTCAGTACTTGCCAACTCAAAGGTTTTCGATCCCTCATCGTCAGAAACTTTCTGCGAACAGTGTTTCGACATTTTCAAGACACTCGGTGTTGGTTCAATTGGATAGGTGTTTGGCGTTCGATCAAAAGAAGATGAAACCTCGTATGCCATAAAACGCACCCTTGAACGGTTTCGGTCTACTGTGGATCGTCAACGCTTTGCGAGGTCAAGAAGCTTTAGTTGGTTAACCATCCCAACTTGGTGCGGCTTATTTGCGCTTGGGAACAACGCGGACTTCGTTACATCCAAACAGAACTATGCGAGAAGAGCCTCGAGCAACTGGTTTTGGAATCTCCGTCAAATACCTGAAGAATTACTTTTCTGATTTGTTGGAGGCATATTTTTTTGACAAAAGTTGCTGTTACTGACTTTTTTGATTTCTAGGCTGTCGACTACCGCAATCGCAATCTGGTTCATGGCGATATCAAGCCAGCGAACGTCCTTGTGACCAACGACGGAACGTGCAAGTTAGGCGATTTTGGCTTATTGTTAGATCTCGAAAATGTAGGGTGAATGTCTTCCGTAATTCTTTACAGCAACTGTCTTCAGGACAATGTTGCCAATTTCGACGAAGGAGACAGCAAGTACCTATCGACAGAAGTCATAAGGAAGGTTCCAAGCAAGTCCTCGGACGTCTTCAGTCTTGGAATATCGATACTTGAGTTGGCATCCGGAATTTTTGTTCCAACGTGTGGCACAGGATGGCACATGCTGCGGAGGAAGGAGATCCCAGATAGATTTCTGACAGGTTTAATGCTGTTTTCAGCTTTTGTTTTATGTCCGTTTCTCAGATCTCTCACCTGCCTTGGTCGCTATCATCAAACAAATGATGGATTCGGACCCGGACGCCCGACCGAGCGCTCGCCAACTCCTTGGCCATTCTGGGTTTCTTCAGCTCCGCGCAGACCGTCACGTGTTGCAGACGGCACCGTTGCGCTCTCCCCACAACTATTATCGCAAGCGATCAAGCACCGAAGTAAGCGTGCCTCGTTGTAGAGATCGCTTCACTTATCTCTCGATTTGCTTTTGGTTGTAAAGTCATCGTTTATTTCAGGACGATGGAGGTTCTCCACGTTTGCGTATTCGTAGAAATCGATGTTCTTTAGAATCCTCGGATGGTATTTTTCCCTAGTTTTCGTTTACCTTTTCATCGTTATTTTGAAGGCAACTCTCAGCAGGCAAGTGCTCCAGTCATGAAGGCACCCGAATCACAGGTTGGGATTCCATTGCCCAATATGAGCTTAAGGACGCCGTCGCCCACATTCCATATAGCAGTGCTTGATAGGTTAGCGCTACTTTAAAACGCATCTACTATTACGAACCTTTATAGATCTGAAACGCCTGAAGTTAGTCTGCACCGACAGCTCACGGCTTGTAACGCTACTACGATGCCGCTGCAGCCAGGAAAGGGTGGTGTCCTTCTGCGCAAGCTGCCGAAGAAGGTTGAGCGCATTCTTCAGCGATATTGAGCACTTGGACAAAGTCGGCAAATTATGGCAGTTTCCGTTCTGGCGTTACGGTGCTAAGGCTGTATTGCACTCTGCAAAGGAAAATTGATTGATAAAACGCAGGAATTTGGCTTACTTGATCCGATGCTCATAACGAATCGCATGGCTGAAGCATACTGTGACACGTAGTTCTCGTTGGGTTGACACGAGTTCTGGTCAGAAGAGAGCAGACAGACTCCGCGGGAAATGTCACCAGGGGTCGGGATGAATCCGGCAGTTGTGCAATCCTGAAAATCACGCATTATTATTTCTCCGATAGGTGCACCCTCACTTGTTCGAAACATTCGAAACGCAGTCGGCAGGGGTGACCGCAGGAACGTCGTTCGTAACGTTCAATCTGGGGACCTTCTGCAGCCGGAGCAGCGCTTGTTTCGGCACCTTCGACTGGGGCGACAGTGCTTTCTGCATTTTCGGTCTTGTTTTCAAGCAAGGCTTGTGTACTTTCTTCAACGGCGATCTCGGTGGTCGCTTCGGCCTTCTGTTTGCCGACAGGAGCAGCAGTGGTTTCGACTGCTTCCCCAGAAAGAACAGCGCTTGTTGCAGCACCTTCCTGTCCGCTAGCTTCTACAATCGTTGATTCAGCTGACGCAGCAGTTGTCTTTTCCGCGGTTGGTGCAGCCGTCGCTTGAGCTTCTGAAGCAGACGTCGTCGCTTCTTCGCCACTTCCTTCGACTTGCTCATCGTCTGTGACCTTTGATTCTTCGGCTGAAGGTGCAGAAGATGATTCAGCTTGTTCGGAAGCTGCTGTGGTTGCAGCACCCTCGCCTGTAGCAGAGGAAGCGCTAGTTGTTTCTTCTTTTGGTGCGACAGTCGTTTCCACATTATCAGTCTTGCTTTCGACATTTTTGCTCTTGCTGACACGTTTCACGGCTGTCTGAATGTTGCTTTCGGATGAGGACCGCATCCACGTCATCTTGATTGCGTAGACAGAAGAAGAAGCGAACGCACAAATGCGACCAGCAGTCACTTAAAGATATCGCGTTCGCTTTGGTTAGTCGAGAGCTCTTTGAGATGGCTGAAATTAGATCTTTCTCCGCTTGTTCTGAATTAATTTTTCGGCATTTAGAAATATGAATCCTGAAGCCGACGAGGTGAAGCAAGAAAAGCACCGAGATGAGGAGGAATCTGAAAAGTTCCCGTATCCGGTCGATGAACGAGGAAATCGCATCCCTCGAAAGGTGAGACCTATACGCAGCATTTCCCTAATTCGGGTCTTCTCTCGTGCAGAAAAATATCTTCTGGAATGGCAATCTGCCCGGCGTCGAATACAAAGCGCCCTATTCGGAGATGATGAAACAGGTACGTGCGGCAATGGACATCATCAATGAGCGGGACAAGCAGCGTCAGATAGCCCGTGAAGCAAAGATCGAAGAAGTCAAGCATGTGAAGAAAGGCGTACCGAAGCAGCAATTGACCCCAACACTGTGCTTCATGGACTCGATGATCAATTTGAAAGATTGACTGAAGGCTTGAGATAGATTATGGTTATTTATTGTCTATTTAGTTGTAAGTATTTATTGTATAATAAAACTTTTCTCATACATCACTCCACTCATTGTTCCGTGTCACTTTCATACATTTCGAAAATTGCTTTGTGATTTCGATATTGTCGCGGTCAGATTGAATTGTATACTTTGTAAATATATAAAGTTCACACCGCAGCCCAAACGTGCGGTCAGCGCGGGGAGTTTTCAACGGGAATTGCCACTTCGGGAAATCATTCACGATGAATTAGATTGAAATCCAGAGACCTTCGTAGTGTTTGAATGCATATCTGTGTGCAATTTTGAGCGGATTGGCGGCATTTGACTTGAAATTATTGAACATTTCGTTGGTTTCGTTTAGAGCAGGCATGGCGCCGACCACTCCTCGTCCCGTGCCGATCTTCTACGAAACTCCTCCGCTTTCTCCGAAGCGTGCGGTTGTAAGAAATCCACTATTTGGCGCCGTTTGCTAATGTTGTTATTGTTTTCAGTTGGGAAAACCTCTACTAAACGCTGCATCAGTCATCCGAAGCCACTACCGGGTCGTGGAAGATTTTATTCGCGATCGAAAGAAACGTTTACTCATCGACCGTGGAAAAGAATGATGGTTTGACTAATTTCTCACATCTCCATCGATGGATATTATTCTTTCATTACTTGCCAACTCAAAGGTCTTCGATCTCTCATCGTCAGAAACTTTCTTCGAACAGTGTTTCGACATTTTCAAGACACTCGGTGTTGGTTCAATTGGAGAAGTGTTTGGCGTTCGATCAAAAGAAGATGGAAGCTCTTATGCAATATAACGCACCCTTGAACGGTTTCGGTCTACTATGGATCGTCAACAGAAACTTCGCTAGGTCAAGAAGCATGTTCAAATACCGATCCTAAAGAAGTTCTATGGAGTGACTTTACTGATTGTGCGAGGCATGTTTTTTGACAAAAATTGCTGTTACTTTTTGATTTCTAGGCTGTCGACAACTTACACGAACCCAATCTGGTTCATGGCGATATCAAGCCAGCCAACGTCCTTGTGACCAACGAAGGAACGTCTCCGAGCGCTCGCCAACTCCTTGCCCATTCTGGGTTTCTTCAGCTCCGCGCAGACCGTCAAGTGTTGCAGACGGCACCGTTGCGCTCTCCCCACAACTATTATCGCAAGCGATCAAGCACCGAAGTAAGCGTGCCTCGTTGTAGAGATCGCTTCACTTATCTCTCGATTTGCTTTTGGTTGTAAAGTCATCGTTTATTTCAGGACGATGGAGGTTCTCTACGTTTGCGTATTCGTAGAAATCGATGTTCTTTAGAATCCTCGGATGGTATTTTTCCCTAGTTTTCGTTTACCGTTTCATCGTTATTTTTAAGGCAACTCTCAGCAGGCAAGTGCTCCAGTCATGAAGGCACCCGAATCACAGGTTGGGATTCCGTTGACCAATATGAGCTTAAGGACGCCGTCGCCCAGATTCCATATCGCAGTACTTGGTAGGCTTGGAAAGAAAGTTTGGTTAAAACTGGTTGAAGATGACGTATTGTAACGAATAAATGTAACGAATACCTCAACTTCCGTACTGCAGCCCTGTTCTCGCCTAATGTTTGCAACACAAGTGTGATTAACACCTTATGCGCCCTTGCATAAAAGTTATTGAGTTTGCAACGTTCCGCTCTTTTCGACTACTCTCGTTGTTACATTTCAGACGCGATGATATCTAGATTGCTGATGTCACCGCTGCCCGGAGTCCGAATCGCGGATTTCACTCGATTAGTCGGGGGATCTTTCGCGTTGACGGTCCTACGAGATCTCAGAGCTGAAGTGTGGAAAGTCGTACGACCCTGTAAGTGCTCTAGAAACGTGATGTGGCGCTTGTTGCGCTGAACAGCGCTTGTCGTTCCCGCTTGGCGGGGTTTTATGCAGGGATTGACTCGATGCGCGTTGATGTTACTATTTTGCAGGCACCGATGCTGCGCGGAATCGCGTTACCCCTCCGATCTGCAATCTGCGTTTCTGCGAATCGATGAATAGCAAGAGTTTGTCGATTGATTTGCAGAATGGAGTTGTGGGGAATGCTTCCAGTACTGGTGGAATGAAAAAGCTTCGACTGCGCACTGCGGAGCTCTGCAAACAGAACGAGAGCTTCTACTGCTCTGTAACAGGTAGGTGTAGCGTAGCTCTTCATCAAATCGTTCATCTTTCACGTTCCAAATTCCTTTTAGAAGATGAAAATCGTTCACGCGGCAGCAACGATTCCTCGGACTCTCAGACGCGAACTGGCGATCAGAAGAGAAGCGAAGATGGAGAGCAAAACGGCCGAGGAGACTCCGGACAGGACGGTTATTACCGCGTGCGTATTGGCGAAGTCTTGCAACAGCGATACCACGTTATTCGCAAACTCGGCCGGGGATACGACTCCACCGTATGGTTTTGCTGGGACGCAAAGGGTCAGCGATTTGTCGCTCTTAAAATCGACAAGTCAAGTGAGGTATGTGCTAGGAATTTTCCTTCCAAACGCCTCTAAATCCGAGATTCCAATGCAATGCTTTAAACAAACAAATCAAAACTTCAATAGACTCTCTTCAGCTGCTGCGTGGCGTCGATGAAGTGGAAAACGACGACAAATACCGTAATCGTCTCGCACAGACTCGCGACGACTTCAGGTTCGAAGGACCTAGCGGGATTCACTCCTGCATGGTTTTTAAGGTGAGCCGTTAATCGTCAAACCGATGTTCACATGCAATTCCAGGTTCTCGGTTGCAATTTTCTCAAAAAACTAGTAGAGAAAAGAAAAGGTGGCTCCACAGCGCTGCCGTTCTCGCAGGTTCGCAAGATCACGAGGCAACTCCTAGAGGATTTAGACCACTTGCACGAAAACTGCAAGATCGTTGACAAGGGAGCCAAACACGAGAATGAACTGGTCTCCTTGTCGCGAGAACAGCTCTGGCAGATGGCAGCCGAGGCGCCCGAGGCGCTCGCTTGCATTAAGACCGATCAGTCGGAGGGAATGATGAGCGGGGCGCCGGTTCCTGTGGCGTTAGATCCTGAAACCGTGAAAACATTGATCGCCGATATGGTACGTTACTCATTCGTCTTCCTTGGTCTTTATTGCTGGCAATATCTGCAGATTTTCCAATGCCGTAGTCCTGAAGTCATCATTGGTTCCGAATACGGACCGGCAGGCGATATCTGGAGCACCGCGTGTATAGCGTATAAGCTGGCGACGGGTGTTGAGTTGTTTCGTCCGTCTGAATACGAATGCTTAGGGATAGATAATAGTCATATCGCATTCATTTTTGAGCTGTTGGGTCCAATTCCGCCAACGGTTTTCAAACAAATACCCAACTGGAAACGGGTGTTCTACAAGGTTTGCCACATCTTCAAGACTTCTAATCCAAACGCTATTCTCATGCTTCAGTCTGGTAAAATTCGGGATGTTTACCGACTGAAACCTTTCTCGCTGTACGAAGTATTGAGCATGTACTGGAGTAAGAAGAACACGGACAAAATCTTCAATTTCCTGCTGCCTATGTTCGAATACGACCAAAAGAAACGTGCGACCACAGCCGCGTGCTTGCAGCACCCTTGGCTGCAGCCACAAACTCCAGTCGCGCGGAAACGCGTATCGAAGGACTCCGGAAAACTACATGAAGACAAAGATTCCTGAGGACCCGCAACTTTGTATTTACATCTGCGATCTTGCTCTGAGTCCAATGTAATTTGACCGCGTTTGTTGTTCCTCAATTTAATTTTTTGCTCATGTCTTCAATGCGCATAGGCTATGCGACTATTACACGGATATCGACGATCGCAAGGGTCTGTTTTTGCTTCTGACCTGCATGATGCCGCAGTGCACATGCTTGCTGATACCTTTACTATGCGACGAGCAGCCAGCAATGCTGCGAGTATTCAAAACTTAAGATTTTATTATATTAAGATATTACATTAGATTTACACCTTGCATTAAGTTGATGACGCAATAATTCCGGGTATTTACAAACAGATCACATTCTTTCGTTTTAGTCTACCGACATATTGCGGAGCGGACGCTGAGATACGTATGGCCCAGTCGATTTGTGCTTTCCCTCGGGTTGGTCGGCAACAAGAAATGACAAATCCTCTTCTGTGATTACATTGTCGTACTGTATCTTATTGGGAGGTTTTGCTGAAGCTGAAAGTTAGCTGGCAGTAATTTTAATCACGCGGAACGCAATATTACGTTCATTTAGTCTTTTCCTGCTGTACTCCTTGAAGGTTTTGATTTGACATTCCGCCGACTTTAGCGCAATGATTGACTTCATTTCACTGACCATATCTGTGATTGCTAGATTCGCGACTTGCTCGCGGCATCTGCAAATAGCTTTCTCACATGGAAAGTTTGTTCTGCTAGGAAACGCACTTGTCTACGCTGCTACAGCATTTGCCTAACTTGGAGCAGTGGTTCTGGACGACTCGAATTTGCTCGTGGCAAGAGTCCAAGATCTCATACGGAGGCAGCAGAGGCCAGTCCGATGGACAATCTTCCTGCAAATGGCCAATGTGCAAGAATTCATGACTATAGCGCTTACCGATTGAATTGGTCGATCTTCGAGCGCTTCGTTTACCAGTTCTTCAACAAAGCACTGGTCGAACGCGTTGTCTGCTTGCTGTTTCAGCTCGTCGTATTTCTAAACAGCTTTTGAAGCAAGTCACTTTTGCAATTACCTTGAATTCAGGGACGAGTTCCGCGTTGCACTGTCCGAATCTTCTTTTCGGCAACCCTGGCATGAGGCGACTGTTGTTCTGTTTGCAGCGATGCTCAATTGACTTCAGTTCGTCCGCGCACGCTGCGAACAGTTCACAATAGCCAATCCGCCGCTTTGCCGCATCGTATTCCTGACAACATTACGTGTGATTAGCACCTTTTTGACGTCTTTCTGCGTATCTACCGAGCGAGGCCTTCTCAATAGAGCCAACCGTTCGTGTTGCAGCTCTGACTCCATCTCCTCTCGCAGTCTACCATGCTGACTTTGTATGAATCCTTCTAATTCGATCATTAGTTGAAATTTGAGATCATCGATATTGTTGTCTTCGTCAGCGGAGCTTTCATTACTGTAAGAACGTTGCATGTGCTGATGTATGCAAATTGTTAGCGGCACATTAGGCGGGTAAATTAGCGACTGATTTGATTCTCGTTGTTCTCTGGGACTTTTAGATTGGTAAGTGAGATTAAAAGGTGCATAAATGCGAGATAAAGTTAGATTTTTAGCAGTTTATTATTATTACAGCTCTCTATCTATGCATACACAAATGCAACCACAAGTATGTTACACACAAAAACACGAAGGACGCGGCGACGAAACGCAACACATTTACGGTAACCACCCGCGGAGTCGATCAAGCGTTGTAAGCGAATTTTGAGATCACCTGGAGACTGCTGGTGTGATGAACGCAGAAGGCGACGGCGCATTGTCGACAACGTTGGCGTTCGTTCTAAAGAACATTTTTGAGTTGAGTGCTCTTCACTGAAGAGCTATATTTCTCACCTCTCGTGCTCATCCGTAATCTGATTCAGGAGGCTGTCGGGACGTTTTGGACGAAGACGATGAATGGGAAGTTTCGTTACAGCGGCCGGCACATGCTTAGCGCGGTGAGTGATTGCGTTTGCGTAATTGTAAGCAACCCGTCCCTTCGGCCGTTTTAGATGGCGACGTGCGAAAAGCACTTTGTTACGGTAGCCCTTGAGACGATGTCGCTTCGCAGGCTTCATCTGTGGGTAAAACACTTTGTAGAAGCTTTCGGGCATCCGCGGAGTGAAAAGCGTTCCACTTGCAGCGTGTGGAGGCATTGTAGTCGACGTATTCTGCTGCACTTCGCTGAGAGGTCGTTTTGTGAAATGATTACGGTAGCCTGGTGGCCACATCGTGATCTTTATCCTACGCGGCTCCTTCGTAGTGATCGGAAAGATGCCAACGCGATTCTGTTGCGAATCGTCGACTAGATTGAACGGAATCCGCAAACCGCCGCTGCTCTTCGTTGTGTCGATGAGTTCTTTTTCAACAATGTGGGGCGTCGAGTGTTCGCCGTACTGATCTAAATGTGAGATAACGATAGCGACGTTGTTAATCGATTAACTAAGCGTTCAAGTTTTGTGTTTTGGAGGATTGAATGAGTAACAGCAAAGCAAAAGCGGTCAAAAAGCAGCGGATGAATGAGTTATGCGGTTATTTTAAGCCCTTACCTTTCGACGGCCGTTCACCACTTGTCAAAAACAATGGCTCGGCAGTGGCCATCTCTTCAACCATCTTCCTCAGTTTTATTCTCGAATACTTTCGCTTACTGAAGCCGTGCTTTCCACTTCTGCGAATCTCGTTTTCCTGGTCCCCAAGCAGTTCTCTGTGATAGGGACTGACGGGGAATGTTCCTTCTTCGTGCGTCACGATGAGATCGTTGTTGTCTCCGTTGAATTTCTTGCTTTCCTCTTCTTGCGGAGGATCCAACGTCCAGGCGCCGTCTTCTCCGACATAGGCTTCAGCAGGCGGCTTCGTTGTTTTCGGCAGTTCTCCCTTGCCCTTCCGAAGGTATTCTTGCAGCTCAGCGGGTGACTTTGTCGAAAACATCTCGACTGAGTTACTTTCAGCCATCTTCTTGGCAGTTAGATTAGGAATTAAGGCTCCTGAAAGCTCAGCTCCCATGATGACGGGTCTTCTCCGCGGAGTCTTTAATTTCGGCGCAATTGTCGTCCGTGTTTGGCTGTCGATAAGAGGGACAAACTCAGAGACAGGCACAAACGTTCCTCTCGGCCGGCCAAATTTGTTCGCAACGTTCTTCCTCCTCGTTGTACTCGGTAAAGTAGACGTAGTTGTGCTTGCTGATAACAACACCGTTGTAGAGTCGGTCGAAACAGTCGTTGTCGACTTGATAACCTCACTTGACGAGGTGACAGTAGCAAACTTCAATTTCTTCCAAATTTGGACTTTGGAAAAGGTGTCGTTGACGTAAAAATCTCCAATTTTTCTGTTCCATTTTGCACCGAGTTGAGCAAATGTTGAATCTTCACTTTTTCACCTTTGCTTCCTTCGCGCTATGGAGTAGTAGCATCCGCTTCTTTCCGGACGTGAATCCACTGCCGTACTTCTTCAGCAGCTCTTTCTGCCTTCGTCGATGACGTTTCTGCGTTAGAATATCCGCCAGTTCCTCGGCGATTCTTGCCAATTCCGTGTACCTCGACTTTAGAATCGACGTGACGTTCTTCGCATTCGTCTTAACGGATTGTTTCTTCGGGAAGAATGGATCGGCTGCTTTCTGAAAGGTCAAAATTTCGGAAATTTTCAACATCAACAATGTAAAATACCATATCTTCTGATTTCATAAACTTATCCTGGCCTACCACGTCCATAACCGCTTCACTTCGCGCACTGATCACAGCGTGAGCTCGACTCACAATAGGACTAAAAAATGTAATGATTAATTCAGTCACCAAAATGCGAAAAACTTTGATTGATCGTTTCCGTTCATCTTTATGATCTTCTTCATTTCGTTGCGACATTTCAGCGTCTTCCGATTGATGTCAACATGTTTTCGGCGCACCAATGCGGTCGTATCTGATGTTGCGAGACGCCTCATACATCTACAATAGTAAAAGAGAGACAATTGTGATCGGACGCAAATTAAGCGCTTACCGATTGGCAGCGGGGCAACACTTTTTCAAGCGTTGACAGCGTCGTTTAACTACCGCCACTGATCGCCAGCAGCCTTGGATTACTGTGGGCTCGAGGACAGTGACGTTGCACTGGAAAGAAGGAATGTGAGAATTCAGTTCCACTTCGCGAACGCTTTCGTAACCAACGCAAATGGCGAATTCAGTCTCGCGCATCGACATCAGCGCTCGCAAATCCCTGAATTTGTGAATATTGCTATATAACTGGAGGAAAGAAGAGCGGAAATTACCTGAATTCATCCACCAAATTGCAAGTCTCGCTTGTAATGTTCCTCGACCGGTCTGAACACTTTCGATGAAGCGTCATCATCTCCGCTTCGCACTGCAGATACTCGGCACAATGTAGAGCTGTTCCCTAGAGAGCATGAATCAGAACGGAAGTGAAAGCAATGAGGCAATACCTTGACTGAAGGCACGAATGCAACTATACCGAGCAATAATACAACATTTTTCATGTTGAAAACGCGCCGGTCATGCGTCGATTTCTGAAAAAGAAAAGCGATCTCTCCAGTTTCATCGTTCTGCATAACTAATTGAGACCACGCGTCAAAAAACAAATCATTGCACGCGAAGGCGCCGCTATCAGATCGCGACAATCTTTCTTCGGCGAATCCTCTCGTCACCCTGGATCCTATTAGAGTCGATTTCGTCTAATCGCCGCGTAGCGACAGCAAGCTGACCGGGCGGAGGCGCAAGAGGAGCCACGACTGACTGAAGATGAGGCGTCGCGGTGCGAGGGGTGTTGCATAAGAAACGGCGGACACACTTGAGAGATAAACGTTGACTATTGTAACCGTTGATCGACACGAATCTCATTAGCATATGCATACGAGCACCGTTAATGTTGAAAATGCATATCTTCACAAACACCGTAGGGAGCCGTTGCGACACAGGCGCATCCTGAACCATTAGCACACATCGAGGCGATCCAGTTTATACTACGGATTGGTGTTTTTAAAGTGAAAACGCTTTTATGGGTCGTGTTTTTTGAAATCATCAGATCAGTATTAAGTTTGAGGGAATTACTGTGGTTGCTAGCGTCGACAGTCAACTCACAAGTTGAATTCTCCAATAATACGGACAAGAAGACAGCACTTTGCACAGATCGCGCACTGAAATAGCCGTCTATAAGTCCTTATACGTGAAGCCAATTAACGGCGCTCACAGGCTCCAAGGCAGTCGAAAAATACGTGAAAACAGCACAGAGGGATATCTTAAAGCGCAAGCAGACCGCCAATGCCATCAAAATTAAGGCCTCCGTCCACAATAACAAAAGCAGAAGAAAACCCGCTCAAAAGATCACATTTGTAGCACAGAAAGACCCTCCATTGAGACAAGAAAAAGAAATGAACTAAAAAGAAGAGCACCGCCGATCTGCCTCCCTACAGATATGGCTGGTATTCGAAAGAGAGGGGCTAAGTATTCGGCACTTCCCCCACGCGTCATCGTGCCGCATGATAGAGATCTAACACGGATTAAAACAAACAGAACTCCTGTGAACCAAAATGCGGCGTACGAGAGTCGAGCGGAAGGGTCTGATTCGGACAACTGATAACCATGCGCCGGGATTAAGGAGAAGACATCTCCAAAAAAGTGGGTGTAAGGGTCATTCGACAACGAGGAGGAGGCAACTAGTTGGCCGCCGCGTTCTTTCAGTGTCCACGACGTTTACACTTTCAATTAGCAATAAATTAAGGATCGGAAAAAGGCGAAAACAGGACTTCATCTCTTCGGCAGGCGGACAAGCGTTAATTGCTGAGATGAATCCACCAATTCGATAGTATGGATCAGCAAACGTATTATAGATGCTGAATGTATGTCAGCCGTGGTTTGCGACAGTTCGCAAAAACGTGAGCTCGACGAAGCGGAAGCGAGCCGGAAAAGGAATAAAGTGCACTGAGGGCTGCATTTAAGGTGAGAAGAGGCGCTTTTTGCGCAGATTACAGATGAGGTCACAATTTGCAAGTGACAGGGTTAGAGACGAACGATTCGCAACACTGTGATGTTGCATTGGCTGTGCAAAAAAACGGTCTGTAGGTCAATTGTCGGAGATGCAATCTTTGCCATGTTTTTTTGGAATGTGGTAACTGCAATTGTCTAACGAAATGGGCGGTTTGGTGTTTGTACACACGGCGAAGGAAGAGAGCCATCGGCAATTGTTGTTTTAACAGAACACGAACGGTCGTAAATTTTAAATCACAGTAATTTTGCGAATTTCGAAGGATAAACGTCACGTTCCGCGCGACCCGAACATTGGAATTGAAAAGCCGGAATTCTTCAGATGACCTGTTGCACTAGGAAAATCCCGATGAGAACCCATTATCGGTTCAGATAGCATCTCCGTCTCTCGAAAAAATCTTAAAAATGAACAGAAATAACAAATATTATTAGCATAAGAAAACATCCAGGTGATAAATAAGAAGAGTAATTTTACGTTTTCAGCTCAATTGGTCCTCATTTGGCAGAAGCATGTGTATGTCCGTCGCAGAGGAGTGGAAATGAGGATTGTTACTGCAAGCTGCGATTCTAGGTGGTAATTCTGTTTGTGAAGATGTAGATTTGCACAGTGCATGTCCAATCGACTCGAAAGGAAAATGAACGTTGCCGTTTATGTGTTAATCATCCATTTCACGCCGGGCAATTAAGATTAACTGCGAAATATAAATTGCAGTGAACACTTTGATATTGTTCAGCGGCCTTCGGCGATTATATGATGCGGACAAATTGCAACTTGGGGTCGATTCGTGCAGATGTTCCCGGTGATCATATCTTGTAAGAAGTCTTCACATATCGTAGCCAATCAACTCTTCACACTTCTGACCTCACCACTGTGAGCATTGTTGAGTCGTCGACTGTGTACACACACAACGATGGTGGTGGTGGGCCGGAACGATTTCAGCATGTGTGGTCTGTGCACCCGGACGCCATCACCCGCCATGTATATAACGCACGTTGTCGACCCAAACGCGCGGTGACCTCCGTCGACAGTGCGCAAAGCTAACTTTGCAATTTGAGCGTCACCACGATGTACTGGAAGTCGATTATTCTGTGCTCTCTCCTTCTATTTAGCTTTACGTTAGCTTCAAAAAAGACAAAGAAGGACATTCGCGACTTTACCGATGCCGATCTCGAGAAACTGTATGAAGAATGGGAGGAGAACGACGAAGATGAGTTGCCCGATGACGAGAAGCCCGAGCATCTCAGACCCAAGCAGCAGCTTTCTTTCGAGGAATTGCAGAAACAGGTAGTGAATGAATTTGATAATGCTTACTTTAGATCGTTGTTTGTAGGCTAAATCTCCCGATGATATGATGAGACTAAGCAAAAAAGGCCAATCGGTGATGATGTTCGTCAGCGTTATCGATCCAAGCGGAGCTGCTGTCACCAAAGACTTTGCCGATAAAATTACTGGAATCTGGCACTCGAATCTCTACAACAATCACATTGATGTCCAGGTTGGAAGTTGAGCATTTGATTGTGTTTAAAAGTGGTCTCAGGTTTACAACACAGACGTCGATCGTGCTCTGTTTCTGTTTAAAGACGGCACACAAGCCTGGGAAGCGAAGGAGTTTCTTCTGAAGCAGAAAGAGTGCAAAGAGATTACGCTCGAAGGACAAAATCACCGTGGAGCTGGCGTTGCAAACAACGTAAAGCGAGAGCTGTAGCCGCACTTATTTTAGGAACTACGAAAGAATACTACTTGTGCCTTTGTGTCGGCTCGAACGACGGGTTTATCCTGCTTTTCGCTTAATAAGTTCTTTTTATAAAACCTGGCTAACTAAAACCGTTTACACAACAAATCTCATCCAATAACTACTCTCGAGTGAGTAGTCCGGATGGTGTTGAACTCAATGCTCGTGGAGGATAGCAACGTCTCTGTACGTGGAAACGAGAAACAGCCGTTTCAAATGAGTTCTCGGATAGCGGAAACGAGCTCATGAAGCCGAAAATGCAGATATGTCTGTTTTTGCATCGTACACGTCTTGAACAGCGTAATCGCAAACGTGTCTGCTTTTGCGTCGTACACGTCTTCCTGAATAGCGAAATCGCAGACGTGGCGATTGCACGATGGAGAGACACGGAATCCAGCTGTTATGGTCCATCATTTTCATTCTTTGATCAGTTGAAAGGACGCGTTGTGTTCAGTAACCGTCTTTGCATGATAACTGTGATTGCGGCATTCCATTTCAGAACAATGGGCGATTTCTGGAAGTGGGTGCATGTCTTATGCCATGCGTGGCTCGGAGCTGCGTCCGTGATTCGCGCAACGCTAGTGATTCGATCAACGTTGCTGATTCGAGAATTTGTCTATGAAATGGGTCTGCTTTTTATCGAATTCGCCGTTTGATTGAACAATTTAGTCGGTTTGAGCGTGCTGAGTTGTGTTGGGAACGTGGCTGTGAGTGTGTCGACTTATGCTGGGCCACATGATTCGCATCGATACATCCTCCAGCAGTTTGTCATTATTGTAAATATTTTGGCAACTCTTTGTAAGCTTACTACCTTTTACCGATTCTCTAATATGCTTTTCAGCGGTGCCTCTCGAAGACACTGAGTGTTATTGGACTCCGATCGCGTCGTACTGCCTTGCGGTCGCGTGTTTTTCATTCTACATTCTAGAAGACATACTCCTTTGCCTGCACAAGGTAGGTCAGCTCGTTTATCGCAAATTATAGCAGTCCAATTCAGAAGAAGGAACGTGTAAAGGCCATTAAACGAGCTCGCTGGTACGAAATACAGAAGCTGACGGGTACGGTCCTCAGCAGCGAACAGCAACCTCTTGTGGGAAGCGGCGAGTGCGGTTTCTGAGTAAAGAATGCCTTCTTTCCGAGTGATTAAGGAATTGTGTGTAATGATTATAAAAAGACGTGTAATGTCGTGTATCAATAAGTAATAAACGTTTTTCAGTTTCTGATTTCGTGTTGGTCGAAACGACGAGCTATCGAGCTGATTTGTCGAATTGTTCTCAAATTCTGGCTACATATATGCGTTCGGGAAATACTGCCCATTTTCTGCATCCAAAAAATCAATCGTCGACGGCACACGAGTGCGGTTGGTACGAAGGCCACTCGCCATCTCGAAAACAACATTTTAGAAAGCGCAACGTGCTATCTATCGTTGTTTGTTTCACTTGCTGTCGCGTTTTCGCACAGGTTCGTTACCGTTTCAGCGATCAGAAGTATTATTCGAACCAAAGTTAACTAGTGCCAATGGCGTCTGTTCCCAGGTACGTGGATTTGCGGCAATGTGCACTAAATACTTTGCGCAACATTTTCAGTCATGTAGACGAAAAGACAAAGAAGAATGAAGAGCTCGCGACGGCTATTTTGAGGAGCAAAGCAAAGCCTAATCGTCTAATCGTGGATCAGGCTCCCGACGACGATAACTCAACTATTGGACTGTCGCAGGTTGGCAATTCTGAATGCGGTTTTTTCCCATCTTTGCTGCGCTGGTAGAATGTTGACAAACGAACTGCTGTCACTAAGCGCACTGATGCGAATGGAGAGAGCATCGCATACAAACACTGCGATTTCAGGCGAAAATGGATGAACTCGAGCTGTTTCGGGGAGACACCGTATTTTTGAGAGGAAAGAAGCGCAAGGAAACAGTGTGCATCTGCTTGAATCACGCGGAATGTCCGAATGAGAAGATTTTCATGAATAGGGTGGTGCGGCACAATCTGCGCGTCCGCCTCGGCGATGTTGTGAGCTTATCGTCAGGTCCGTCTATTGAATACGGTAGCCGCATCCATGTTCTTCCAATTGATGACACCGTCGAAGGATTGACTGGGTAAAAGCTATTTAACGTTGTAGAGGTTAATTGATGTTTTAATTTAGAAATCTCTTCGATGTGTTTTTGAAACCATACTTCATGGAGTCCTATCGTCCGGTCTACAAAGGCGACATCTTCACTATCAATGCAGCTATGAGAAACGTAGAATTCAAGGTGGTTCAAGTCGAACCTTCGCCGGCTTGCATTGTATCACCCGAAACTATTATTCATTGCGAAGGAGATCCGATTGCACGTGAAGATGAAGAGGAGACGATGAACGATGTCGGATACGATGATCTCGGTGGAGTGCGGAAACAACTGGCAAAAATCAAGGAAATGGTCGAATTGCCGCTTCGTCATCCTCAATTATTCAAGGCGATTGGAATCAAGGTATATTGTAAGCGCACATCATAGCCTGAAGAATTGTTTTGAAGCCGCCGCGCGGTATCCTGCTCTATGGACCACCGGGAACGGGCAAAACTCTGATTGCGCGTGCTGTGGCAAATGAAACCGGAGCTTTCTTCTTTTTGCTGAACGGTAACGATGCTCTCAATCCTGTTGTAAAATGATTTCATTTCAGGTCCGGAAATTATGAGTAAAATGGCAGGAGAATCCGAATCTAACTTGCGTAAAGCATTTGAAGAATGCGAGAAGAATTCACCCGCGATTCTCTTCATCGATGAACTGGACGCCATCGCTCCAAAGCGCGAGAAGGTACATTTGTACATCTTGAATTTGGCGGTATTTACTCTGATCATTGTAGACGCACGGCGAAGTGGAGCGGCGCATCGTTTCGCAGTTATTAACATTGATGGATGGGTTGAAACAGCGTGTTCACGTTGTTGTGATTGCGGCCACAAATCGCCCGAATTCCATTGATCCTGCTCTTCGCCGGTTTGGCCGATTCGATCGAGAAATCGACATTGGCATTCCTGATGCTGTTGGGCGTTTCGAAATCCTCCGTATTCACACCAAGAACGTGAAACTATGCGATGACGTTGACCTTGAGCAGATCGCCGCTGAATGCCACGGATTTGTCGGCGCTGACCTGGCATCGGTTTGCTCGGAAGCCGCGATTCAGCAAATTCGCGAAAAAATGGAACTGATTGATTTAGAAGACGAAAATATTGACGCCGAAATTCTCAACTCGCTTGCAGTTACGATGGAAAATTTCCGCTTTGCCATGGGTAAGAGCAGTCCGTCGGCTCTGCGCGAAACGGTCGTCGAAACTCCAAACGTGACGTGGACCGACATCGGTGGGTTGGAGAACGTAAAATTGGAGCTTCGCGAACTTGTCCAGGTACATTTCTGTTGCAATCATGTGTGCTCAATATCTCTAATAATTCAGTATCCTGTCGAGTATCCCGACAAATTCTTGAAATTCGGCATGCAGCCATCTCGTGGAGTGCTGTTCTATGGACCACCAGGATGCGGAAAAACGCTCCTCGCTAAAGCGATCGCTCATGAATGCCAAGCCAACTTCATAAGTATCAAGGGACCCGAGTTGCTTACAATGTGGTTTGGCGAGTCGGAGGCGAACGTTCGCGACGTCTTCGACAAGGCGCGTACCGCAGCTCCGTGTATTCTGTTCTTTGACGAACTTGACTCGATTGCGAAGTCTCGCGGAGGAGGTATGGGTGACGCGGGAGGAGCTGCCGACCGTGTAATAAACCAAATCCTTACCGAAATGGATGGCATGGGCGCAAAGAAGAATGTATTCATCATTGGTGCCACAAACCGGTTGGTCGCTTCTGTCGGAATGCTGGTGAATGTTGGACAATTTAGACCTGACATTATCGATCCGGCTATTCTTCGTCCGGGCCGTCTCGACCAACTCATCTACATTCCTTTGCCGGATAACGCGAGTCGCCTGCAGATCTTCAAGGCTAATCTCCGTAAAACACCTCTTGCCGTGGTTAGTGATGCTACCAGGGGCATTTTTTAAATGTCCATTTAAGGAAGTAGATCTCGAAGTACTCTCTAAAAGCACAATTGGATTTTCTGGAGCTGATATTACGGAGATTTGTCAGCGTGCGTGCAAGCTGGCCATACGCGAGAGTATCGAGAAGGAGATTGCCATCGAGAAAGCACATCAGGCGCGTCTGGCTCGCGGTGAAGAGGATATGGACCAAAACATTCCCGATCCGGTGCCCGAGATCACCTGTGCCCATTTCGAGGAAGCCATGCGCTATGGTCGTCGTTCGGTCTCCGATGCGGACATCAAGAAGTATGAGATGTTTGCACAAACGTTGCAGCAAACCCGTGGTTTCGGAAATAGCTTCAAGTATCAATTTATTGTTTTGTTTCGTGCTTTTCAAATGCTATATTCAGATTTCCCGAACAAGGAGACGAGGTCGCGGAGACTCCCAGTACTCTTGATCAAGAGGAAGAAGACTTGTACAGTTAGATGGACACGTGTACATAGACCGCAATGCGATGTTCCCTCTCGTATTCAAATCTCTTTAATGCGTCATTGAACTGATGATGATACCCCTAGTATATTTTGATATTTTATTATCCTCTTATTATGTATATATATAAATTTAACGCATCTATTGCAGATCGGTCAAGTAGCGAAGCTTGAACCTCTCCATATTCCTCAGATGCTGACCGATGGTCTCTTTGAGCGTAGACTCGCATCTTTCCTGCTCAGCGTCGACTTGCTTCAGGAACATTTCCAGCTTCTCCTTAGCTCCGGGAGCTTCCTTCTGTGCACATCTTCAGCCAAATATTCGTTAGCTAACGTGCAACAATCGAATACTTACGTGTCGTGTTGAGGACAGCAGTCTCGAATTGCAAAGCATCGCTTTTCGATTGTCTCAACTCGTTCCAGGCATTCTTTCAAGTCAGCAGCATCTTCTTCCGTTTCATTCTTTGGCTTATAGTGTAATGTAGCGTCACATCGTTCGATGACGCCCATCTGAAGGATGACCGGAGCCGCTTCGCTCGCACATATGTTGTCGACTAGCGCGGATTCTGATTCATACTGATTGTACTCCTTTACAGATCTGTCTGTGATGAATGCCATGCAGGCCGTCTTGACGCCGTTGATTTTCACTTTAGAATTGTTGTTAAGTCGCTCACGGAGTTTCGTGTTTGCTATTCCTGAACAAGACTACAGTTACCCTGGTTACAGTGCTGTTGCATTACCATATTGAAGGAGATCTCCAAAATGTACTTTTTCGCAGTTGGTACGAGCTACCGCGACAGATTCCTCACATCGCATATACTCAGAGCAGTAGAATTTGTTGAGAAATTCCATTTTGCGACTCATCATCTCCTTCTCTTGGCGTTTTGCTGCCGCGCTCAATGGATCTTCGGTTGAGACTATAGGTGTCGTGCTGCTTGGAGGAACAGCGGTGCTAGTGACGAGATTTGGGAAGAGCATGTGAACGAGATCGTTCCACGCTTTCTCGGGCGGCGGAAATGTGGGAAGTGGAGGCAATGTTGGCAGGAGAGTTGGCAGCACAAGAGGGCTTGAAGCCTCAGTTGATGCAGCTGTAGAGGTCGACGCGGTTGTTGTGGTTGTAGACGTGGACGACACTTCAGGAAGAGGTGTTTTCTCTTCTACATCAGAGCTATTTTGTGCTTTGCGCACAACGGTCTTGATTGGATCTTCCGTGAACGAGTCAAGATGCGCATTCTTCACGGCTTCCTTCCAAGGATCGTAGGTTACAGAGGAAGGAACAGAGGGAGGTGGTACTGGAGATGAAGCAGCTTCTGTTGAAGTTGTTGTTGAGGAGGTAGTAGTTGTTGTCGTCGATGTAGAGGAGACAGTCGATGGCGAAGGGACCGGTAGTGGTGCAGGAGGACCTGGTGGTGGTGGAGGAGCGGGTGCCGATATTTCAACCGGAGCAGGAGGAGCAGCGTCGCTCTGAGGCGAATGTCTTCTTTCAAACGTGTTCTGGATTAGCTCATTCTGCACCTCAGGAGGAAGATCGGTAAAGGAGACCTCTTTCTCTTCTTTCTCCTCCTTTCCAATGTGAGGAGCGAGCCCTGTGGTGTATTTGGGTCCCTCCTTCAAGCAATCAAGCAGTTTGTCGGCCATCTCCTTCTCGGCATGATATTGATTGTGATACTGCTGCTGGTTGCGTTTCGAGCACCTAAAAGTAAATAAGACCTTTATGAAAACATTGAGCAGACGTCAACATACTCCTCGTATTGCGGGCAGCACTCGGCTAGGATGTCGCATCGCTTCAACACTCGTCGATAGATCATAGAACATTCGTTTGCCACGGCGGCTGTTTGGAAAACTGATCCAAAACCGGAAAGTTCAGTTTGAATGCCGCTGCATGTGAGGTGCTGAAAGCAGACGGCGCATTACTCGCTGTATATCGACGATGCGCTGTTTTTTGTGTGTGCACGGATGGCCGAGTGGTCTAAGGCGCCAGACTCAAGCGACTGCTTAACGCGACGGAGCGTTCTGGTATCGGTATCGATGCGTGGGTTCGAATCCCACTCCGTGCAAGAATTTTTTGTTGTTGTTACTTTTAATAATTCCTCTTTTTCTGGTCTTTTCGGATTGAAAATTGCAACCAGAACACTTCTACGTGCTGTTCAAATGCCGCAATAACACATAATGCAGCGTAGCTTACCTTCTCCTCGGTCATATTGGTGTCTGTGATAATAAACGGCTTTCCGAAGCACTCCATCATAGACTGATGTCGTAGAGCTGCTCTTCGAGTAAACGCGGCTTCATCGACCGGAGCGGATTCTAAATAGCTGATTTGTCGTCGTTTTCACCCAACATTGACCCACCTTCAATGCAAGTCTTCTTCCAGTTGTCATGATAAGCTAACAAACGATGCGCTTCGAGGTTATTAGCGTTGTCGAGCAGTATAGCAGTCCCTATGCCTCCAAGACACGCGATGTAGTGCTGCCGCGTCTCATAAACGCAATTCTGGTATCGCTGACAATGACCCTAAAAGAAAGATCGCGGGTTTATAGTCGTTAAAACTGTCTGTACCGTAGATTGGCCGCAAGCAATAGCTGCACAAAGAGCTAAACCAATAAACAGCGTGAATCCAGCATTTGAAACCATTGCTAAGCGTTTGGAAAGGAAATCCGTCGCGGATCCGTACGGTCTCCCACAATGGTTGCAAAGTGAAAGTGTTCAGCCGCGCGAAGAAGTCTAACTTCGCTCATCGACTGATCCCGATCGTCAATCAATTGGGTCATCGAAGAGAGTGTTGAAAGTCTCTATGTTGATCACCTGAAACAAAAAGGCTCGGAAAGTTCTTTGTTTCCATTAAAGAGGCGATCGAATGCGCCGCGCCTGTTGGTGTGTGAGTGTGACAGGTTGACAAAGATTTTCTCCAAAATTTGAGATTTTCTTCTGGAAGGCAGGAGAACAAAAATGAGGTTGGAACATCGGAAGGAGAATATTTAATTGAAAGGTGTGAATAATTTATTCAGAGTTGTTCGGATGCAGCGTTTGCAAATTAGCTTTGCATGTTAATGAATCTTCTTCGCAGTCTTCATTTCAAAGCCGAGAATCAAAGGAATCAGCAAAGCGAACCTCTAAAATGAATTAATTCAGGTCTACAAGGCCACTGTTCGCTCATCTAACGCTTTTTTATAGAATTAGAATGTTCCCGGTGCTTGTTGAAGCCCGTTCAATCCAATCGAACGCTTGAAAACGCTGGAGTATGAAAATGTAATGCTGAAATTGCCTTTTTTAGTTGGAACACCCGCTTCCTGCTTCATTTCCTCCCTAACAACCCTTATTTGGCCTTCTTTCTTCACTCTTCTCATCTCACGGACGTAACTAATGACGGATGGCTGCTGTGGGACATGGATTGAGACTTCAATCAAGCGATGAAACAGTTTTTCAATCTTGATTAAGCAATTGCTTCTTTTATTGATTTCATTCTTGGCTTTGGCGACAGGGGCATGACGTTCGTTATCGACCACTGCGCAGTTGTCGCCGTCAACCTCTTCCGCTTCAGAGCTCATAATGTAATCCACTCTCATGTGATTGTTCTGTTGCCAAAAATGGCGGTGTGGTCGGTAGCTGCTTGCCGTTGTTGCACTTAATTACATGCGCATTGACAACTAGCCGGCAACACATGTTGTCTGTACTAACACGCAAATCAAGCTATTCACTGCATTAAACAGCCAATTGGGAGTCATGTGACATTTTGTGTGTTTCGAAATCGCTCCATTTTCATCAACAAGCGCAAGACAAAGGCACTATGCTTACTTTGTTTTGAAATTCGGGGCTTTTAAGCATTTATGGCGAAATGTGAAGAATGCAATCGACGGAAAACGGAGAGCAAAGACTGGCATCGATAGCAGCAGCAGTAGTAGCAGCAGTAGCAGCAGCAGTAGATGCACGCTTCTAGTTCCCTATCGCATAAATGGACTTTGTCACTTCTGGCAAGAGTGCTGTTGTTGTTTTGTCCATTTGCCATCGTCGATTTCGTCCCTCATTGTGCATTTATTGTCACGAAAACGCCGCGACCGCCGCACACAGCGACTATGTGTCATACGAGTTAAAGTACCACACAGCCGCAGCACAGCCCCACCGGTACTGACAGCGGCGGATATTTTGCGGTCTCCCTCCGGCTCCCTGGATGTGTGCGGTATCTTTTGTATTCGGTGTTCGGCAACGATGCGCATCGCACTTCCGGCGGTACCGGCGAGCAAGGACGCCGACAATGGATTCTGCCTGCGCTCAGCTGTTCGTTTCGGTGAGTGTGACAGGTGGAGGAAGGACGAATTTTCCATTTTACGACTTTCCTGTGTTTTGCGGCTGCGGTACATGCCACAGTGACTTTTTCGTCTTGTTGGTCTTATGGTCGTAGCATCTCAGTTTTGTGCCCTTTCGGTTGATTAGAGCCGAGCGGCTATGCAAACTGAGACTCTTGTTTGTGATAACGAAATGTCACAGGAGAGTGAGAATAGCGAATGGGGAGGGTGGCGAGGCAACTACTCTAATTTGGTTTTTCATTTTCGACCTTTGAATGAGTTATAATTAGCTAAAAATGACAAAACAAACGGTCCTAGGCGATCGTGGTGCGATCACGGTCATCAACGATCAAACCATGATGCATTGTGCAGTTTTGGCTCATTTTACCATTTCACACCATTATTATCCTATCAAACGAAAATCTTTTTTCGCCGACTGTCATTTATTTTTAATGTTTCCAACCTTGACCCAACGGCAAATTCTCCCAGGCGCCTATTTTCAACGGTCTCCTCACTCCTCCGCACATTTTGCTAATGGCCACGTTCCGATTTGAGCGCTACAGTCGTCATTCCTCCCCTCAGTGACGGAGACGTTCTCAACGATGGATGCGCACAGCACAACAACATGAAGAATCTCTTCTTCCCAGGCACTTTTGATTCAGAGCTACCGGTCCCCGCACGAATGAAGCATTAACACTCGTTCGCTCGATGTCGACCGCGTAAAATTGAATTGATTTATTCAAATGTTGCGCTCTGATCTGTTGGATTCAAGTGGAATGGCACTTTGTTCGGTCGACAAAAGTTGGTCGATGCAAATCAGTATATTGCTCTTTGCCGTGAATACACGAATTGCAGAGTGTTTTTGCGAAATTTGCACTGTTTTCAGTTTGTCTTTCTGCGTTTTGACTTTACAGCGCAGCGGAAAATAACAACTCGCATTGTAGTACTGGCATAGCGGATTGTACAGAGGGCAATTTGAATTTCCACCTCCAATTATTCATGCCTTCTGAGCACCTGGTCGTCTTAGTAACACCGCAATTCAAACACCCGAACACCCCTGTGCACTTTTTCCTTCTCTCCTCCATGTTCTCTTGTTATGCCTGTAATCTTTTAACGCTAGACTAGATTTTGTTTTTTACAGTTCTCCTACGTTGTAAGATCAAGATAGTCCAACGTCGGCAACGGCTATCCGCCTCGTACACGTGATATTCCCGCGAAAAACATTATCCAACCGATCAACGCGATCAAATTTTAGAATTTTGTTGAAATCGCATTTGCATCGTTGTTTGCGAGACAATCTCTTTAAAATGCCGCATCGACTGACTGCGCTTCACTGTACACAGAGAGAGTTTCATTGAATTTCCCTATTTTGACGTCAGCCATAAACTGCGCTGCCGTCGTGGTCGTCGTCGCCGCCGCCGCAGCGGCCAACGCGGAAGTCATTCGATTAGAAGTTAACCTTTTTATAGCTTTCTAACCATGAATCCAGAGAGCAAAGTTATTTTAAAACGTTGATATTTGAGGCTCAGCGAGCGCGTCGATCGTCTAATGAGTCAGCAGTCCGGGTAGATTCCAGAAAAGTTTACGTGCTTGGCGGCATTCAAAACTCGGATTGGTTCGACTTTTCGGTGGTTACGCAGAGGCGGTGGCTGTGCCGCAAGCAGGACTAAATTGAATTTTGCATGAGAGAGAAAATCGAATCGAAAAAACATGGCAACTTTGCCAGACGAATAATTCGCTTCGCCCTTTTCGTTTATGTTTGCCCGCTTTGCATTTGCGATTTTCGGATCAAACTCCGGACGCGCCCCGGAAAATAATTAAGTTTTTACATACTCTGTGTGCCCAGGCAAGAAGATTGGTGGCTAGACAGCCGCGAGGAGCCGATAGGACATTTAAAGTGCTCGACGCAGGCGGAAAAACCTAGTCGGGTGGAGCAGATTAAACTGAATTCACCGGCGCACCAAAGATCGCCTCTCGCTCGCTTTCTTCGCGACTTTTGATCCTTGAGGAGACCTTGATAAATTGTTTTTCATCGTTCTTCCGAGATATGAGGCGTTGTCAAATCTTCCGGGTTACGGTAGTTGCTGACGTATGATCATCGAGGGATGATGGCGACGACGACGACGTGCTCTGAGCGAGTAGCCATTGTGTGTTACATCAGCTTTTACTCTAGCGAAATCGAACCACCTATCAGTTAGTAGTAGTAGTAGTAGTGGTAGTAATCGCCAAGATCGACTTGTTGATTTGAAGAATTCGATTCCTCGCTTTCTTAGTGCACACACACGCGCACACGTCGTTGTGGTAGTAAATACTTTTCCAGTTGTTATCTCCTCTAGACAACCGACCACTCGCACCACTTGACGGCGCAGGTGCGTAAACATGAAACATTCTCGCGAGCTGTTTTTGCCTTTCACCTTTCAAAAATTGGACTGTCCTGGATTTTTTCACTCTCCCACACAACCGGAGTTGATTGGGTTGTGTGACGGCAGGCGGCTTGGCAGGGACAGAAAGGCAAGAAAGAGAGGGCACGACGCCGCACATACAGGCAGCCAACGACGATGTCGATCTAACCTAATTGTGTTTACAGTCAAAGCCGTAGAGAGAGAGAAAGAGAAAGAAACCAGTCCTCCAGAAGGCTATCATCACTCAACGAATCTCCCTATTTTACCGCTCTTCGAGAGGGTTGTTTTCCTTTTTCCGACCTCTATTTTTGGGGACTCACTTTGCCCACGGTCCCTCAGCCCTCAACCCTCGATCGCCGTGGTGTTTGCATTAGTGCGCCGCGGTGTTATAGTAAGTTACTTATCTTCTTAGCTTCAGGGAAGAGTCGCCAGTCGTTGACAGAGAATTCTGCGTCATTAAAAAGGGTTGTAAAAAGTCGGTAACTGCTTTCGCGAAGTCACGTGTGCCATTTATGCTCATTAAGCTGTCGTTGCCGCCGCGGTCGCCGCTCGCGATGATCGGGAATGGCACATGACTCCCAAAACACACATACAATAGCGCTAGAAGGGGCGTGAAGACAAACCAGAATCGCAGTTGGGTGCGTGCGCTCACAGAAATCTACTCCTATCGTCTTCAGTACTACTCGAGGTGTGATCGATGCTCCGGATAACGATCGTTCGGGTTACGGTATGACAGATGGCTTTGGGAAGACCGTTCTTCTCAACGACCATGTTTTCGTTTCTGTAAGATTGAGTGTCGCTCGCGCGGAACTTGTTGCAAACAATGGGTTGTTGTCATGTGCTCAAGGAAGAAGAAGAGTTCGTTCGTTGTCGTCGTTTTGCCGAATCAGCTCGGAGGGTTTGGCGTTTCGGAGGGGCTGACGACGGCGCCGTGCAGGAGGAAAGAGAAAGGAGGATTCGGCGACGCGCAACGTCCATCACATGACCCTCGGAGCCCACTCACGTGATGCGCGCTCTCTTCCTCATTGGCGGCGACGAGGGCCCGCCGCCATCGACATCTCGGCCCAGGGCCACGGGGTGGAGTCTAGCCGGAAAGTTCGAGAAGTAGTGGAGCTCTCCGTTGACAACGACAACGCGACTGTTCCTTTGCCGCAAGCGGGGAGGGCCGTGGCAAACAGAAACGGCGCGAGGACTACCGCCGTTTGATTATTGATGGCTTATTATTATGCAAATAGATTGGTGAGTGTCGTTTTTGGTCATTCCTAGTCGTCATAGCCGCATCTTTTCATCCCAATCGTCCATTCAGCTGATTACTGTATCTCGCGTGTTTCCTTACGTGCCGTTTGTTGCTAGCCGTGATTGCCTTTCTTTTAAAAAGTGACTAATGTGCACGCTTACGGCGCGCTGACATTGATCAGTGGTCACTTAACGACGGTGGCGGCCTCCCCGTCGCCGCGGCCGAATCAACCAACTCCTCCAACTCATCAGTCCACTGCGTTCGCTTCGTTGGTGGTGGCGGTGGGGCCATTTGTGCCTGTGACAAAGACGGCAGACGTTTCGGACGGGTGTAATGTTGATTAGCAACGTGCCTTCGACGAAAGGGCATGTGCACTTTGATGAGGAGAAAAAGCGGCGGCGTTGAGGAAGGAGGCGCCTCCCGCAGCCGCCGCTTGATATTTGGTCGCCGCCACCACCGTGGCTGTGGCCTTCGGTAGAGAGCTGGTTTACGCGCATCCCCCTCTCACCACTCACTACTACTCTTCACTGTCTGTACGGACGTCTTTCGCGCGTGCGTCTTCCTTTATCTCCGTTTCATATCTCCCCTGTTAACAGCTCTCAGATGTTCATCGCAGTTGTCGTCAGAACATTACAATAGCGCGACGACGTCATCTGAGGGAAGGTCGAGAACCAATATATCAGCGAGTGAGCGTTTGGATTCTGCGCCATCAATTGCACTCCGGGGGACCGTGATGTTAACCGAACTGCGCAGGCCAATGATCAAACCGCCGAGCGGCGCCGAGTCGATCGCGTTGTCGGATGGAGAGCACAGAGTTTCTCCTTCGCCGACATCGAACCATTTTTTTTGGTTTTCGGGAAAAAAGCCCGAAGACGTTGAATTGAATTCGTTCCATCTCAGTCTCCTCATTTCTTTCTCCTCTTTTCTGCGCCTTCCTCGCACGTCTCGACATTCTCGGTCGAGGCAGCAGCGGGCGAAGTTCAGCAGCTACGGTCTATCATCTCCTACTTGCGGTATTTTCGCGTGTCAATAGCCGCCATCGCTCCGCTTTATCACTACTAGTGACGAGAACGATTGAGTCGTGTTGTCCGTGCTCGTTTGGCGCATCCTTCCGTCTGTCCATCGCTCGCTCGTTGTCATTCCCGTTATTTCTCAACGATTCGCGATCAAACAACGTCTTCTTCTTCTCCAATCACGGTCTTCTTAGCTTCTACGTCGACTTCGACCCGACGAATTCAATCATCAGACTTTCTGACTCTTCCCATTCGAATGAACGGGGCGATAATCCAGCAGTCCTGCAGTATAGGCGTCTAAAATGCCTCATTTCCTCATTCGCCGTCGTGCATAATCATATGAGACGAGAGAGGAGTGCTTGTTTTTTTTTTTGGACGATGGCGGCGTTGCAACGTCTCGTTTGTCGGAAAAGAAGAGGAGAAAAGGAGGTCTGTGCGGCCGGTCCCCCCCGGCTTGCGTGTGTTGCGTCAGCCTTCCTTCAGCCTCCTTCGGAGAGAAAAAGAGAAAGAGATGTTTACGCCACTTCGGCGACAGTCGTGTGAGGGTTGCGTTTGGCCACGTCCCTGGTTTCTACTGGCCGCCTGAAGCTTTTCGGACTTTGGAGACAATATGCCGATTATTGCCATCTTCGGAGTCGTTTTGTGGGCGTCCCCGTCAGCGTTTTTCAAGATTATTTCGATCGACTTGCACTTTTAAGTTCGTTTTTCTCTTAGCATTTTCGCCCAAACCAGTCATGCCACGTCGATTTGCACTTTGCTTCAGGGTTAAGGAGGCATGAAACGCGGCTCGTCAGAGCTCCTCATTCTTTGACCTATCTACGTTTGCGATCTGTTTATCTTAGCTGACGTCGAGAAGTGTTTACGATTCCAAAAGTTCTACCGCAGTGGTACGGTATTTTGCCTGAGAATCTTTGAGTTGCTCGCACATCTTCCTTTCGCGCTGTGTAATTTCACACAAGGTCCACCACATCGCCCATCTCATCTCACTATGCTAATCGGCTTTTCTCCCCAATCGCGTGAGCGTAACCACAAATGTTGTTGTTCACAAGTCGTAAAGTATTTATTTACATCAAAAATTACCTTTTGCGGTGCCCACTGCGAGTACACCCGCTTTTTAGTGCTTTACACTTTGGCGTTTGCTTCCGTTTTTCACGCGCGAGCTGCGAGTGAGTGTCAATGACACTTCCGTGTACTCGACCAAGTTTGGAACGAATTCACGCCTGCGATTACAATCTACATAATGTGTATTTTTTCTTGTTTTCACGCAGCCGGTTCTTTTCAAAAATAGATTTTTATCGCGTGTCACAGGTAAAACTAGTAGATAGATCATAGGAGAGCGAGGCCAGATGCCCATTCCGGGCGAGAGTGGACCACGTTTTTTTTACCAGTTATCAGCTATTCAAGTACACTGTTGTTTACTTTATCTATTGCGCCCAGCTGCGCTCGATGGTCGATGGGCGAAGTCGTCGATGCGCTCTACCCCAACCTCTACTACCGTTCACCGTCGCTTGTCGCCTTATCAGTCCGCAGCCCGACATCTTGTTGGCTAGCGCTCCGTATGCTCACAGGTCGATTGCATAAACACCGTCGCGAGACGAGATGGTCGTCGTGGTGCCGTTTTGTTTGCCTTCTGCTTTCCGTGGGTTATTTAGCGCGGCTGGACGGGTTAGCGTGGCAAGAAGAAGAAGAAGAAGAAGAAGGCTTCAAGTCGGGCAATACACACACCGCAAAGAGCCAAACTTCCTGCACTTTCTCGCGTCGCGGCGAAAAAACGCGTTCCGAGCAATTAATCTAATCATCTCGTTTGCTTTCAGATTCCGAAGAAGATCCTTGACTCAGCTGTCAACCGGGAATCGCTAAGAACTTGCATTGGCAAGCTGTTTGTGGAGGTGCCCTCGCCTTTTTGAGCAATCTGCCAAGTTGAACGACCGGAAGATCAAAGCGGCTTTTCCTGTTGGGTTGATACTTTCTCCAAGTGTCCTTCCCACGCTCTCAGCGCTTCGTCTGCTCAACGCTCCATCAGCCGAAAAGTCGCATTCTCGGGCGCTCTGAAGAACAGTTGCCATAGGATTCTCTCGACACCGACACGTTCAGAACGAGAAATCAACGAAACACCAGCATCCCAAATGGCCGCAATGTTCTACTTTGACGAAGACCACTGCGAGGACGGATTTGGTGAGTGATCTTGTCTATATTTATTTTCTTTATTTGTTTTCTCTCCTCTCTCCCACACAGCGCAAACCCGCACCTGCTAATTATCCATGCGCGTCATGATGGATAGGTCAGCGCTGTCTTTTGAAGCAGCAGCTGTGTGGTGCGCTTGTTAACGCACTCCGTTCGCCCATCAACCGAGCGGGCGAGCAAAGGTCGTGATAACTGAACAGATCACCCGCATCAGCAGACGGGCCACGTGCTCCGTATGATGAGGAAAAACAGGGTACCAAAAAGTCAAAGTCGGATGGCGATGGCGCAGCGTCCTCTGCGCTTTTGCGCTCTTTGTCACTGAGGATTACTGTAAACGTCGCGGCGGCGAGGCGAAAGGTTTCTTTCGGATTTGCTCGCTGCAAAAGAGAGCGGCTAATGAATTTGCACCAAATCCATTTGTCACATCGAGAGGATTAGGTCCCTCTCGCGCTAAATTATGCGCAATCGCCATTTCCCTTGCTGTGTTGTTTGTCGTCATGTCGTCGATACAACCGTGACTATCTGACTCGCGCACCCTACTGCGCGGTGAGTGAGATTCCCACACCACTTTGGCATTAAATAGCATAGAAGAAACCGGATTTGTCATCACTGTGAGCATAATTGTCGTAAATCAGCGAACCAAGGATCAGAGCGAAGTTCGCACTCTACACTGCTAATGGCGGCTCTCCGGACGTCGAGTGAGGCGCGAATAAGCGTGCAAAACGTTATATTCGTGCCACTTTAACTTTCAACTAGGCGCCTCTTCCACTACATTCACACAATTTTAATATGCGACAAACATCGCCGGCCACTGGCGACTCTAGCACCACTCGCTCGCGCGTTATGAGTTAAATGGTGTCATCGTCCGCTGTGGCTGTTTGTATTTAGTCAGCTGTACGACGAAACCGAAGCGTCGCCGACATTTTGCGCACCGAGCGAAACTCGGTGGGTGCTCTGTGTACGTGCGAGTGCTGTTACCGCCACCAGCAATTGCTTACTTCCTTTTAAGTTTTAATGGCGGAGGCGCAGTATCGCGAACACGCGGAGCACCGCCAGCATAATGCATGTGCACGCGCGACCCTCATATGTGATGTGATGATCGGGTTTACCTTAATGTAATGTTTGGCTCGCTGATCATCTGCTCTCTGGCGAGATACCGCGATTTAGGCCGCGCGTACGCGTTCAGCAACAATGCGCAAGGTTGAACCTCGCCTCAGCGGTCAACCTCCTCAATTTGGGAGTCTTTCACGTTGCATCGGCCTTCCGCACGCATCTGACAATGTTTATTAGTTTCCTCAATTTCTACTTTTGACTGACAACCGCACGCCATTCGGATCGATGTGGATGTCAACTACCACGCGCGTGGATGGCCCTCTCACTAACAAAGCGAAGAATGATGATTGAAGGAGCGCTAGTACCGAAAATGTAGTCTTCTTCCACGTGTCGACGCCTCATCAAGCTCTGTCTTTGTCTTATTTATTGCTGCTGCGACTGCGCTGCTTTCTTCTTGAGGGAGGTCCGCAAGCGAGATCGTCGACCGGACCAAAATGAAACCGGTGCCGCGCGCGCGCACTTACAGGTCGTCGTCGACGCTCTTCATCTTCTGCTGCGTCTTCGCGCGAACGATAATTATCCGCATGCACCAGCAAAACCACCACAGTTGGCAGAGCGTGTGTTCGCAGCGGTAGCAGCGAGCGACTGAGACGCATTTGCATTTTTGAAAGGATTAGTGCGCTGTTTATTTGCATGTACGGTAATCGATGACAGCAGAGAAGTGTGCCTGTTCTTTGTTCGTCGCCGCGCGTAAAACAGTTGCTCGTATCGCATTCCAGTAAACTGTCTCGCCACACACGTGTGCGTTCGCGGAATATCTTATTTTATTGTTGCTTGTAAAAAAGCGCGGAAGTCGGCGGAGGTGCCCGCAGCTCGAGCGAGCTCTCTTCCTGCTGCTAACGTTTGGCCCTTTGTCCTCCGCCAATTCTCGTCTCGAGGTATCTGTCGCGTTTCCTGGCTCGAACTGAATAAATAAAGCGCGCATCCTCTTTGGGCGTTGTTGTTTCCTTCTTTTGTTGTTGCTCAGAGCGAACTGTAGCCATATTTCCATTCGCGCTCCCCTCTTCTCCGCTTCTCCGTTCGTGTGTGCTAGTCGAGCGAGTTATAAGGGGATCTCCAGCGGATTTGTTGTTCGTGTGTGCAAAGGCGATTGGAACATGTGGCGGTAGAAGGCTGTGACGGGCTCATTGACGGGCGAAAAGATCTCTAGGAACTAGCGCAAATAACACTTTGAACAGAAAAATACGATCGTGACTTGTGTGCAATTTTTGACGTCGTCAGAGGGTCGAGGCATAGGCGAAATTTGATTCCACAAGGACGGCTTTGAAGGCCGCCAGAGGGGGAGATTCGTGAGAGGATGCGTTTACACTTTTGATTGCTTTTGATTCTCTGGATTCCACCTCCAACCTCCGCCATATCCACCAATTTGTTTACAAAATTGCGTGGGGCGATTTCGCAACTCATTTTCGGTTTTCCATTCACTTTACGCGAGGGAAAAGGCATGAATGGCAATATGGGGCGCGGTGTTCGCGAATGTTCCGTTTTTTTCGAAATTGCAAAACAACAATCCTACTGTAGCCTCGTGCGCTGCTTTCACTGGTTAGCTTGCTGCCCTCACATTGGGTTTATTGAACCATTTGACCGCCAACAGCTGCAAGAAAACACTTCATTGAGGTAAAGAAGGTTCCAGTTGCGTGTCATTCTGCAGAGTTTTTCAAGCATCCAGAATTGTGCAAATGGAGTGGGGAGCAACTCTTTTTCGCTCTCGCTCACGCATTAACCGGTCTTCCAAGTTACCAGATTAAGCGTTGACGATTGTTTTGATGTGAACGCGCCCAGCACAGAGGTGACCACGTTTCTGGAGCGTGCGCGAACAGAGAGAGAACATTCGAGAACAACTGACCAGAGATTATTTATCATCCGCACAATCGCGTCCTCTCTCTCTCGCACGTGCGCATCATGTTTGTGCGCTCTTGACACCTCCCGCGTTCTTTTCCTGAGCTTGCGCTGCCTCTCTCTCTCGCGCGCGCGCGCACGAGCTCTCAACGTATGCTTTTTACCGTAGTTTTCCGGTATGGCCGACCAACCGCAGCGTGTACCAAGCTCACGCTTGAGTTATGCAGGACAGAGACAATCCAGCTGTTAGTTCGCAGGGTGAGAGGTTATTTTTGAGTCGGAGACGGCAGTAACCACGCCCATTGCGGAGGTTTGCGATGTTGGTGGCTGGTTATCCGCTATTTCGGCCTCCGCCGTCGCCGCAATTGCCCAAACATCTAACGCTAGGCCTGCGCGCTGAGATCCGTTCGCCCATTACCATTTTCAAAAGTGTCCCTCTGCCTCCTCTCAATTGTCGCACCGAACCATTTCGCTGCTGGGATCATTGCGCACAGCTGTTTTGTAATGGAGAACGAATGTACGCGCAGGGCGGTCCGCACTGGAATTATACTGTTTTCCCAAAGCACATCGCTCTGCCTGACGTTGTACGATGTATCCAATTATAAGATCGACGTCGCCAGAATTGTTTGTTTATTTGCGCCGAAGGAACGAAGACGACGCCTGTCGACGCCTTCATTCAATATTCTCTAACTTAGCTAGTTCCGCTGCTCTTCTTGAATAGCATTACTCGTTCGGTGGTGCTCAACCGTGAATTCTCAATTTTGCGATGTTTACTTTTGTGAGTCGAATACCCGGTTGCTGTCGCATTTGAGCGGAGCAATCCAGTGATCTGCGATGCTGTGTGGTCGGTGTTTTGTCGCGAAATATATTTCACTCATTTTGCATAATTTGGCCAACGTTCTCATCGTTTTTGTTCAATTTAGGTGCACCGGTTTCTACTCCCCACGTTTTTCTCGAGGACGCGACACAAAGCTTGAAGGGAAAGCGCGACTTTGCGCCTCCTGAAGGCAATTTGCGCGCGCCATCATCCTCCGACGACGACCGTGCGACGAACAACTTGAAGAACAATTGGCCTTGCAAGTCGGAACGATCACTCGGATCAACTGGTTCGGCTGATTCATCCGACCAAGGCTTTATCAGGTAGGTCGACATAATCTGTTCGCACTAAGCGTTCGTTTCACGTGCAAATATTTAAATATGTGGAAGATGAGCATTTAAATGTGGAGAATCGGACTGCACCTCACAGTGTATGCGCCTGGAGTGTTTTCCTGAACTCGCTGAAGCCGTTATTTCTGGCTGCTATTGTCAGTGTCAACTCGTGCCGTTGGGATAATGTAAATGCGATGGAATATTTGGGTTAAATATCTAGCACGTAGGAGAGCTAAACGTTTGCCACTACGATAACTTTTCGACCGGTTTTTTGTGATATTATTATTTATACGAGCTCGAGTTTGTGGATGATGTGCGTTCGGTTGTGATCACTGGTGCGTGCTAGCCAAAGCAGCACTCGCCGTTCTTTGGCTCTGGGCCCACAAACCGTTGGCGGCTCGTCAGATGATATGACACTCGTAAATATAGATCCTTTTGTCGACAACACACGCTGTGTTCGAATATTTTGGGTGTACTGCTAGCAAAGCTGGTTCGTGGTCGCGTTGTTTTTTGTGGGGCGATGTCATTTGGTGGTGGTAGTCGCTTGTGAGGAGTTGAAGCGCAGCGCTGAGTGAGCTGGTCGATTTCTCCACAAACAATGCTCATGTTGCGTACATAAATATTTTTGTCAAATGGACGGATCTGTATTACATATTTGCATATGCATATGCTTCTACATATATTTCATTTCCTCTCATTTCAGTCGCGAAAAGATCTGCGGCAGTGGCGTCGGTGGAAGACAGTTTGTGATTGGCGAAGACGAGGAACGTGAAACTGCCGAGGGTGCTTTCGACGAAGATCAACTGCGTAGAACGGATCAAGTGAACGGTGCTGATATGACCAGGAAGCTGTTCGCGCGATCATCCTCCAAGTTCTCCTTTGGAAGCAGCGACGAAGAAGACGAACGTGATCAACCTGCTGAATTGGTACCTTTGGGGATGCGTCAACTCAACTGCTCGGGTTCTACGCGACGAAGTGACGCTCGTCGTTCTCGCAACAAGTCGAAGATGCACTTCACGGGTAAGCGCTTCTTGTTAATTCCTCACGCGTCGAATAGGCCGCTAGCCAGGCATTGTCTTATTGTTTGCGATGTGACTGTTGAGGGGGCACCATAGCGCGATCATTAATGGCGCAACGCCGCGCTTTCTTAGAACGGTCAAAAGGTCACTCTCGCGCGCAGTGTCAGATTGAGTTTCTATGAGTGGGAATTAACTTCGTTCTTTTTAGACTTCTACAAACTTACTGGTGATCATCTCGGAACTGGAGCTTACGCCAGTGTGCGCACCGCGATCTCGATTTCTTCGGGAAAAGAGTTTGCGGTCAAACTTGTGGACAAGAAAGCACGCGGTCACACTCGATCACGCATCATGCGAGAGGTTGAGACATTCAAATTGTGCAAAAACCACCCGAACATCGTCCATCTCCATGAGTGGTTTGAAGATGACGACACCTTCTACATGGTATTCGAGAAAATGCGCGGCGGTCCTCTTTTGAACCACATCCAACGGAAACGTTTCTTTACGGAACAAGAGGCCAGCTTGGTTACCAAAGACATCTCAACTGCTCTGAAGTACTTGCACGACCGTGGCATTGCTCATCGCGATGTGAAGCCTGAGAACATCCTGTGTACTGAACCTGACCACGTCAGTCCTGTCAAGCTGTGTGATCTCGATCTAGCTAGCAAGGTTCGTGCACGATATTCTTGAGACTGTAAACGGTTGTTGTCTTATTGCAGGTTGTTGTGTCGTCGAAGAGCAAGACGCGATTGTCGAAAGTGAACAGCGAGCCCGACTTGGCTAGCCCTGTCGGCAGTGCTGAGTTCATGGCACCTGAAGTTGTTGACACGTTCGTTGGCGACGCCTTCAAGTACGACAAGCGGTGTGACATGTGGTCGCTTGGGGTAATCCTATACATCATGCTGTGCGGATACCCGCCCTTCTATGGCGAATGCGATCGCGATAACTGTGGATGGGATCAAGGCGAATCGTGCCCTGACTGCCAGGATAATCTGTTCGCTCGCATCCAAGTGGGACAGTTTGATTTTCCTGAGGAGGAGTGGGCTAGCGTTAGCCAGGAAGCGAAGGATCTGATCTGTCATCTATTGGTATGCTGGTGTTTACAATGGAATGGACTAAATCTCACCGTTTAGGTGAGAAACGTGAATGAGCGATATACCGCCGATGAGGTTCTTCGTCATCCTTGGGTAATGCACGGCGCACCGGATACCGTACTGCAAACACCTTGCAACTTGTTCCGCAATGATAGCGCTCGTGACATTCACCAAATGTACGAGCACTTCAATGTTATCAATCGCTTCGCTGCTGTGCGCCTCAGCTCGAACGCTGAGCGTTCGTCTACTGAAGACACGGCTTCTGAAGAAAGAGAGAACATTCAGACGGATTCGTCAGGAGAACTTTGTGAGTTGGATCATGTTTCCATGGAGAACATAGCTAGCGATCAGGAAAACGATATCAAGTCACCGATTAACGAACTGGTAAGCGTGTCGTATCTCGTTGACACAAGGTAAATGTACATGTTTAGGAGTCGAACGTTCAGATGAACGGACACGGATCCAACAATTCGTCAGTTCACGCGGAAGGAGCGCCGTCCCCTCATCCATTTCATCCCAGCCAGCAAGTAAACATGGCTGCTGCACCATTCAACATGAATGGAATGTACATTCATCCTCCTGTGATGGCGCCACATCCGAATCACTACTTGACGACCCCAACACCTCATCATCCAATGGTAAGATTTGACGATCTTAGCTCACTTATAGCAACATATTTCAGTATAAATTTCAATACGGGAATACAGTTGCGGTTGGAACAATGCAGGTTTACGCACCAACTTCGGACGGTGTCTATATGCAAAACGGCGAAGTAATGATGCCGATGCTGCATCACGAGTATTATCATCAACCCGATGGAACAGTCTATTATGCGTTGCCAATGCAGCATCAGCCGCCCACTTCTCTGCAGTCAATGCAGCCTCAGCTGCAGTTACAGCTTCATCCCTCGGCCTACCATGCCAATTATGGTGGTGCACCAGCCGCCTGTAACACGGGTAGCGGCAATGGTGTGATTAATTACGGGCAACATGGCGGTCGTTCATCTTTCTCTAAGACCGGGATGACGAGCTCTGTTGGAGGCCGAAAAAGTCAGGTCTTATCTCAAGTCGGGCTCGAAACATGCCAGAATGCGATGGCTCGTCAAGTTAGTCTCGTTTTCGCTGTTTTCATTTTAAATGTGTGCTTTCAGGATTCTATCAATGAGATTCACCAGGCTACGCGTGAAACTCAAGTCAATGTCTGAGCTCAGACGGTTGAGATTTGACTCTCACTCCATTTTGTTACTTTGACAATTTATCATGTTTAGTAAACCAATACTAATTCTCTCCTAGTTATCCGCTCAATGTCTGCTTAGATTTCACTTCACTCTAGTTTGCGACCGCACTGTATATTCTTTCCCTTGTTCTCACTAGCTGCACCGACTCTATATTGTATATTTTCCAATAGAGTAATAATGGTTTACGTGTTATGCCTACACGATAATCGTGTGCCTTTTGATAACTTCTTCGGTATCCCTGATCTGCTAGACGTGTATTCTTGTTTCGAACTCGAACTTCTCTTGGCGTTCTGTCGTCAAATCAATTCATTCTGTGCTAACTCTCCCTTCCTTGCAATTGGCGCACCATGAACTGTTTTGTTGATTTGTTGTTGTTATTGGTTTCGACATCGGGTGTAATTATTATTAACTTCAACGGTTGATTGTTTTGTTCTCTCTCAGTCCCTTCTCTCAACCTGCACTACTCTCCCTCCATCCAACTGTTGCTCGGTTCTTTGCAAAAAATCGGACTAGTTGTCTCTCTCTCTTATGGGTAAATTAGGGTTTCCCGAGGTTTCTCACTCTCGCCCTTAAAATAACAAGGCCTTTGTCACCAGTAGTAATGCGTTGTATATTGGTTTTTTTGTAAATACGGTCCCTCCTCTCTCAGTTCCGAACTACCGAGTATTCTACCATTTCATGCCTCTTCCTCCTCCTAGATAGTCAAGTCTGCTTTCCAATCTGTATATATTCTTCGCAGCACAAACCCATCCCGATGCAAACAATCCACTTGTATATAGTACGTGTATATAGTCAGCAAGCCAAATTGAGAGAACTGCATGATTCCTTGAGGTTCTCTCACTTCCACTCTCCTGCTTTTGAGTGATTCGCACTCGATTTCCCTCCACTTCTCCTCTGTCAATCCAATCGTTGACTAATCTTATTTTGTTCTCGAAGTTGTCGCTCTGGAATTTTAATTCAAAGTGATTTCTTCCTTCTTCTTGTTGTCTTCTCAATCTCTCTTCCTCTCTCCCTCTCCTTCTTCTCCTCCTCCTCCTCCTCCTCTCTCGCTTTCTCGCTCTCCTCCATCTCCAGCTACTTGCAAACGAACGAACAATATCCAAAAAACGGCAAAATCGATAATTTTTCTTGTGGCTCTCTACAGCTTTTCAACGATCGTTCGCGTAGAATTGTTTGTCACAGAGTCGTAGTGAGTCTATCCGCTTACTAAGACGGCCATCTCGAAAAACGGTGTTACACTATTTCTCTTCGTTTTGTGTCTAACATCTCCCTGCATCATTTCACTAGCTACGCTCATATCCTGGTTTCGAACACCACCAGATCGACAGCGATGAGTATTATTCTAATCGACGTATTCTGTTATAGATTATTGACGAAAGCAGTTGCGGCAGCAATGCAAAGACGTCGTGCTTGACACTTCGAAATTGTGTGTTGTCTATATTGTCTCTGTTGATTGCCTACAAATGCTTACGATTGGATCAGTAGTTCCAGTAGCAGTAATAAATAATTTAATTACGTCTGGTGTTCAAGCGATCGCAGTTGAGTGCACACATACACGGGGATTAAGCTTCAGCATGCTGAAGCGCGCCTCCTGTTCACCGGATCTGAAGTCTACAAAGCTTGGCGACAAACATGTTGGATATTCAAAAGCCTGACGGCGGATTAAGACCAAAATATCGAGGATTAACAGCTTTATGAAGCTTTGAAGCTTACCGTATCTGACCTATTTTCCTATCTGAATTTCGGACTTTTGAGCTGAGTAATCTCGCGGATATGAGAAAAGCAGCGGTTGCGTCAATGGGGTATTATGACCAAATGAAACGTTTCCCATTGTTTTTGAGACGCTTTCATTAAGAAAGTTGTACCAATTTTGCGAGGGACCATGAAATGCCAAAAGGCAGTTAAATTGAATTAGTTGTTGTGTGGGCGTGGGCGCAATCGAAGCATCGTTCTCTCCGGAATGTAATAACTTTTCGACTTAGTCTTCATAACAAATACAAGCAGTTTTTCGGTCTCTTGACATCTTGCGGACGTCATCAGTCTCGCGTTGCTCGCAAAAAAGCGATGATTAAAGCGGATGTTTTTTTTTTTCAAGCACTTTCATGTCATTGCTCAGAACATACGGATAGGCGAAACAAGCAAGCGTGGGACGGCAACATTGTTTGGAAAGCTGCAGCTCTTTTGAAGAGGCCACCCATGATTTCACACAATGGCAAGAGGAACCATGCGCTGACGTCAAAGGAAACGGGTGCCATTTGTGTTGATTCAAAACAGCATTTGTTGGAAATGGACAGAGGATCTTTGAAAAAAGAAAGGAATAACAAATTGCCTGATTTCAAACAACAAACAATCACAAATTTATTGATGAAATGCTGATCTTTGGCTCTGCGATTGCTAGTTTTATGAATCTGCAGTACTCACAATGCAACGTTTCATGATAAACTAATCTGACCTACATGATATAACTGTGTAGCAATATGCATTTGGGTCAAGGCAGTAATGCCGCTCGCTCTCGACTTTCCGCCGGTCAGTCAATCGGTCAGTCTCCCGCGACAATGGCCGTCGACAGCTTTCACGCGGTCGCCATCGGCTCAGTGATTGCCAGCTGCGTCAGTCTCGTCGTTCTCGGAATTTCGGCATTTGTTGTCATTAACAAGGGAACTGATATTCGCAATGATCTTGAAGCCCGAAGCGTGCGATTCCAGGTATTTCACTCTTGGTATGAATGTAATGTAAATGTTTAATTGTTTAGGATAAAACTGATTGGATTTGGGGGAAAATGATAGAAGTCAGAGGAAAGGGAATGTTTGCCGATGTTCGCTCCTATCGTCATGTCGATCCATTCAGCCAAATTCTTGAGAAGTGCAATCGTAAGCATTGGTGATTTACAGTATGTTTAAGCTTCTTTTAGAGTGCACGCGTTTGCTTTGTCCGTTGGGTCCTCCTGGCTTGGTTGGCTTACCCGGACCAGACGGAATTCCCGGTAATCCAGGCAAGATTGGCTTGCCCGGTTCCGACGGAATCGATGTTGAATTGGAGCCGGTGAAAGATCTTCCTTGTAGCATCTGTCCAGCTGGACCCCCCGGTCTTCGCGGCTCCCAAGGAGAACGCGGACTTCACGGAAAAGCTGGTACATCGGGATCACCTGGATATCCCGGAAAGCACGGCGTCGATGGTGAGCACGGCAAACAAGGTCCTGCTGGACTTCCTGGCAAACCTGGACTGAAAGGTCCCAAAGGTCCCGTTGGTGATACCGTCATCTGTAAGTCAACAAGTCCGCTTTCGCTTGATAAACCTTTTTGTAGCTGGAGTAGGTGTAAAGGGACCAAAGGGACCTGATGGTCCGCGAGGACCTAAAGGAAGTCCTGGAATCCCCGGCCGCAATTCCAACATTCCTGGACGAGGAGGCTTGTCTGGCCCAATAGGACCACCTGGACCACGCGGAAACGTATGTTACCTGCTCTGCTCCCAGTTGACTCATGAAATCGCATTTAGTTTGGACCGTACGGCGAGCGCGGAGGCTGGGGAGCACCAGGAGAGCCCGGAGAACCTTCAACCTATTGTCCTTCTGACTGCGGTGTCTCAAAAATCCTCGCCCCTGTCATTTATCCTTTCATGCCTGATGAGGAAGGAGATGTGTACGATGACGAAGGTTCGACTTACAATAAGAAATGACAGGAAGTGGCAGGAAAATAAAGTTTTAACGATGTAAACAAATGTTCACTATACAAAAAGGCTCTCACTAACTCTAAGCTAGCAGATCTGCGCCAATTGACAGTGGTTATTTTGTTCTGCACACAAAAAGCGCAGTGCGCAATGTTGCAATATAGAGGGAACTGCGTTGAAACGCAACGACCAATGAGGTTTGATTGCAATCATTGTCAGAGCACTTTTCAGAAATACAAGGCTGAGACGATCGACGATCACAGAGTCACTGAAGAAATGCGAAGACAGACAATCATCATTACCTCACCTGCCATTGAGAATCACATTTTGCGTACGAAATGACTGAACGGGGATTCCGGCTGCTAAAATGGAGCATGCTGGGGGAAAAATTTCGTGTCTCTTTTTTGTAATGGTAATATTCTAATTTTTTAATTCAAGTTTTAATTTTTGTAAGTGCCGCGCATATCCATTTTTTCAATTTTTCATTCAAATTCTTATTTTCAAGTTGTGTAATTTTTGAAATCTGTTTCGTTCTCAAAAGTACATCTGAAGAAGCACCTGACGATGGAAGTCGTCGAAGAACTGAGATGTCCATCAATCCGTGCGTTCACCCTCTCTTTCTCGAATTATCCATCGTCTGCTGAGCTCGTTTGCATATAGGAGAGTGGTTACAATGTGTTTCAAGCCAAGAAAAACGGGAAAACTTCCGGAATTGTTCAATCGCAGTAGAGGTCCCACCACGCTGGCTTGCGTTTTGAGCTCGCTGCGCTCGCCCAAAATTCACTAGGCGAACCCTGCGGCAGCTCCTAGGCCTAAGCCTGCACGAAGTACGAACCGGTGGTCTTTTGCTCGCGTTATCTTTTGCACCGGTGATCTTTTGCAGCATAATCCGATGCTTTCCTTTTGCTTTTTGTTCTCGCTCGCCGATTTTGGCGCTTTTCAGCTCAAATTTTATCGTCGGTTAATTCTGCGTGTATTTATTGGTATTTTCATCTAGAGCTTGGTTTATTGAGCTGTTGCACGCATCGATTTGAGCATGTTCGAAAGTCAGATCTTTTGGTTTTGCGAATCCATTATCGCGATTTGTCGATTAATCGAGTCGCGATTTGTCGAATCCATTTATATTAACATCGCATTGTTTTCAGCGAGTCAATTGCCACTAGACATGGCTAATAAACGCATCCAAAAAGAGCTGCAAGAGCTCATTCGTGATCCTCCCGCGCTTTGCAGTGCCGGTCAAGTCGGTGATGACCTCTTCAATTGGCAAGCAACCATTATGGGTCCTCCAGACTCACCATACGAAGGCGGCATTTTCTTCCTGAACATCCACCTTCCCACGGACTACCCCTTTAAGCCGCCTATGGTGTCGTTCCGCAATCAAATTTACCACCCGAACATCAACAGCGCCGGTAGTATTTGTTTGGATATTCTCAAGTCGCAGTGGTCTCCAGCGCTTACCGTCTCGAAGGTCCTCCTCTCCATCTGCTCGCTCCTGTGTGATCCCAACCCAGATGACCCATTCATGCCAGAGATTGCCAGACTGTACAAGAACGATCGAGCGCAATACAATCAAAATGCCAAAGAATGGACTAGGAAACACGCGATGGAATAAGTGAGACGATGTAATCTTGTTTGTTATTTATTGAAACTACGATAAATGTTTAGCAGCTTTGTATCATTTATTACTTGGAGCAGCTTTGTATCATCTGTAGTGCATTTATTGGCGGTTTTGTTCTTTGTTATAGCTTGTGGGGTCGTTGATGGCGCTGTCGCCTGCGATATGCGGATGGAGCGAACTACTCGCCAACCCGCTCGCAGAAGAGTTCGGTAGCGAGCTCCCTGAGACGATATCGGCAGCCCGCTTTTTAAAATTGCGCTTTCAATTGTTGTGTGTCTGTTCGAGGTCCGATTTTCGCGTGTTAGTTTCCATTTCTGTATTTGTTAAGTGAGCGAAGTCAGGAAAAACTCTGTAAATAGGCCGTTTCGCGTTTTTAATCTCGTTAAATACATGGGGAATTGTCCCCTCGGCGCGATTTCTATGGCCAACCTGATTGCAGAGTATTTTCGTTTCAGTGGAATGCGTGACCGAAGCGCCGAACGTCAACCCCGTAGAAGATGCGGACCGGAGCAGTGAAACCTCAGCAGACGCGGAAGAAGAAGACAGACTAGAACTCTTTCCAGAGATTATTGTAAGCAAATAATTAACGTTTCTCGTTCTCATTGACAGCGCTGTTCAGGTTTGACGTGCCTCGATAGAACTCGTGTAGTCGTTGAAAATAGCGACGACGAGCCGGCAGCTCAAGCCGGTTGTTATTTCTGGCAGCTATTGTCAGTGTCAACTCGTGCCGTTGGGATAATGTAAATGCGATGGAATATTTGGGTTAAATATCTAGCACGTAGGAGAGCTAAACGTTTGCCACTACGATAACTTTTCGACCGGTTTTTTGTGATATTATTATTTATACGAGCTCGAGTTTGTGGATGATGTGCGTTCGGTTGTGATCACTGGTGCGTGCTAGCCAAAGCAGCACTCGCCGTTCTTTGGCTCTGGGCCCACAAACCGTTGGCGGCTCGTCAGATGATATGACACTCGTAAATATAGATCCTTTTGTCGACAACACACGCTGTGTTCGAATATTTTGGGTGTACTGCTAGCAAAGCTGGTTCGTGGTCGCGTTGTTTTTTGTGGGGCGATGTCATGTGGTGGTAGTAGTCGCTTGTGAGGAGTTGAAGCGCAGCGCTGAGTGAGCTGGTCGATTTCTCCACAAACAATGCTCATGTTGCGCCCATAAATATTTTTGTCAAATGGACGGATCTGTATTACATATTTGCATATGCATATGCTTCTACATATATTTCATTTCCTCTCATTTCAGTCGCGAAAAGATCTGCGGCAGTGGCGTCGGTGGAAGACAGTTTGTGATTGGCGAAGACGAGGAACGTGAAACTGCCGAGGGTGCTTTCGACGAAGATCAACTGCATAGAACGGATCAAGTGAACGGTGCTGATATGACCAGGAAGCTGTTCGCGCGATCATCCTCCAAGTTCAAAGGAGAACTTGGAGGATGATCGCGCGATCGAAGCAGCGACGAAGAAGACGAACGTGATCAACCTGCTGAATTGGTACCTTTGGGGATGCGTCAACTCAACTGCTCGGGTTCTACCCGACGAAGTGACGCTCGTCGTTCTCGCAACAAGTCGAAGATGCACTTCACGGGTAAGCGCTTCTTGTTAATTCCTCACGCGTCGAATAGGCCGCTAGCCAGGCATTGTCTTATTGTTTGCGATGTGACTGTTGGGGGCACCATAGCGCGATCATTAATGGCGCAACGCCGCGCTTTCTTAGAACGGTCAAAAGGTCACTCTCGCGCGCAGTGTCAGATTGAGTTTCTATGAGTGGGAATTAACTTCGTTCTTTTTAGACTTCTACAAACTTACTGGTGATCATCTCGGAACTGGAGCTTACGCCAGTGTGCGCACCGCGATCTCGATTTCATTTTCACCGCCGATGAGGTTCTTCGTCATCCTTGGGTAATGCACGGCGCACCGGATACCGTACTGCAAACACCTTGCAACTTGTTCCGCAATGATAGCGCTCGTGACATTCACCAAATGTACGAGCACTTCAATGTTATCAATCGCTTCGCTGCTGTGCGCCTCAGCTCGAACGCTGAGCGTTCATCCACTGAAGACACGGCTTCTGAAGAAAGAGAGAACATTCACACGGATTCGTCAGGAGAACTTTGTGAGTTGGATCATGTTTCCATGGAGAACATAGCCAGCGATCAGGAAAACGATATCAAGTCACCGGTTAACGAACTGGTAAGCGTGTCGTATCTCGTTGACACAAGGTAAATGTACATGTTTAGAAGTCGAACGTTCAGATGAACGGACACGGATCCAACAATTCGTCAGTTCACGCGGAAGGAGCGCCGTCCCCTCATCCATTTCATCCCAGCCAGCAAGTAAACATGGCTGCTGCACCATTCAACATGAATGGAATGTACCTTCATCCTCCTGTGATGGCGCCACATCCGAATCACTACTTGACGACCCCAACACCTCATCATCCAATGGTAAGATTTGACGATCTTAGCTCACTTATAGCAACATATTTCAGTATAAATTTCAATACGGGAATACAGTTGCGGTTGGAACAATGCAGGTTTACGCACCAACTTCGGACGGTGCCTATATGCAAAACGGCGAAGTAATGATGCCGATGCTGCATCACGAGTATTATCATCAACCCGATGGAACAGTCTATTATGCGTTGCCAATGCAGCATCAGCCGCCCACTTCTCTGCAGTCAATGCAGCCTCAGCTGCAGTTACAGCTTCATCCCTCGGCCTACCATGCCAATTATGGTGGTGCACCAGCCGCCTGTAACACGGGTAGCGGCAATGGTGTGATTAATTACGGGCAACATGGCGGTCGTTCATCTTTCTCTAAGACCGGGATGACGAGCTCTGTTGGAGGCCGAAAAAGTCAGGTCTTATCTCAAGTCGGGCTCGAAACATGCCAGAATGCGATGGCTGGACAAGTTAGTCTCGTTTTCGCTGTTTTCATTTTAAATGTGTGCTTTCAGGATTCTATCAATGAGATTCACCAGGCTACGCGTGAAACTCAAGTCAATGTCTGAGCTCAGACGGTTGAGATTTGACTCTCACTCCATTTTGTTACTTTGACAATTTATCATGTTTAGTAAACCAATACTAATTCTCTTCTAGTTATCCGCTCAATGTCTGCTTAGATTTCACTTCACTCTAGTTTGCGACCGCACTGTATATTCTTTCCCTTGTTCTCACTAGCTGCACCGACTCTATATTGTATATTTTCCAATAGAGTAATAATGGTTTACGTGTTATGCCTACACGATAATCGTGTGCCTTTTGATAACTTCTTCGGTATCCCTGATCTGCTAGACGTGTATTCTTGTTTCGAACTCGAACTTCTCTTGGCGTTCTGTCGTCAAATCAATTCATTCTGTGCTAACTCTCCCTTCCTTGCAATTGGCACACCATGAACTGTTTTGTTGATTTGTTGTTGTTATTGGTTTCTCGAGCTCTAGATGAGAAACGTAAATGAGCAATATAACGCCGACGAGGTTCTTCGTCATCCTTGAGTGATGCACACGGATTGCAGAGAATGGAAGTGAAAGTGGGAATCTACTCGAACTACTACAACTGGGAAGAGATTGTCGGACTCGAGTGGTAGGAAATGAAGAAATACCCGCTCTGGTGTGCCGAATACAACAACAACGAACGTGGTGCAGGTGGATTTTTAAAATCACATAAACTGATTGATGATTATATCCGTTGTGATATTCTGAGTTCACTTTATCGTTATCAATGTGTCATCGGAGATCGGCTGAGATTAGGCGATCAAACAAGCAGTACTCCTCAATGTGCATTCTTTGGTTAGTTGCGTTGAACAAAATCGTGATGCTCGAATCCATCCAAAGTGAAAACAAGCCACAATCTGCTCGCGTTACCAATGCTCGCAAGATTACGCATGCTTTTAAAGTGAAATCATAGCACATCTGTACAAATTCTTCATTATAATTACACGATTTCATATGTACAAACAACTCCTACGCCTATAGGATAGAGTGAACTTCCAAAATCATCCTTTATTTCGAGCTTCAACTATACGTGCTCTTCAGGCTTGTGAAAGTCGACCATTTCGCACGACTTCGTTTTCAGATCCGTACCTTTTTTGTAGGTTATATGAGTTTGATTCTTTGAACACCGGGTTCTGAAATAGCTAATACGGTCCTTGTTTCAAGCGCGCAAATGCATACTTCAAAAATGGAATCAAAGTCATGAGAGTCTCTCGGTACTTTGATCCTGTAATCACGAAGACAAGAAATCCAACGTAGCAATTGATGAGTGAGAGGAGATCGAGGATATCAGCAATCGACATGTAGATGAATCCGTGGAACTGATATGTGAACACGGCTGTAACGGTCACTTTGACTTTTGTGTGCGAAACAACTTCAAATACCATTGAAAATGGCGAAAACGCCCTGAGGGAGTTCAGTGGTCAAGAAGACGGCGACCATCAGAAGGAGTACATAGGTGATGCGGTCGCTGCGTTTGTCGTCGTTTATATGCAGCAAAGCAGAGCGCTTTTTCGAGTTTTCTCTGAGTTTTTTGAGCAAAGCGAAGGTGAACCCCAGCAAGAGAAAACATGGAACAGCCTGAAACATAACCGATCGGCTTACAAGCCGATAGGCCAAAATCGAGCTTACTTTCAAGACAATGCCGGTAAGCCACAAGTTCATCTTCAGCAGCGCGCACTGATTGTCGAGGAAGATGTTCGAGAATCCAACGCTGTATTTGGTCGGCAGACTAGCATCGTCGCCTTCGCTCTCTCGCGGGTAAATCTGATGAACGAGGAAAGTCGGTATGCAGAGGAGGAAAATGCAAATCGCGACTATTCCGGACGTGGCGCTAAAATGCAGAGCTTTGATCAGCTGACACATCAATGTAGTGCTTACCAAGCCAATTGAGGCATCATCCACTTTGTGTACTGCGCTTTAATCGCCATGAAACGAATGAAAGCCATTAAAACAACGAGATAGAGGGATATCGCGTGCAGAGATATGCTGAAGACGGCGTGCAGCTTCAGAAAAACTGCCCACCCGTAAGAATACCCGCTCGTGTCCATGAAGAACTCAAATCTTGTTATGTAGATCTGCAAACAAACTCGCCAAGTTCTTTGCTACCGTAATCCGCATGCACTTACCGAGTATGATATCATCGTGCCCATGTCGGCCATCGCAATGCACGTCAGCACCGTGTGCACGGAGGAATCCCTCATTTGCGGTCTGGTTAACACCCAAATGTGAACGGAGTTTGCAAGTAGTCCGCACACGCAGAGCAGAATGCTGATGTAACGATGGACGCTACCGTACACCCTAAAACAAACAAATGTTTGTTTGTTTATTGTGCAACGAGACTGGGCGTCTAGCAAAGCGCTCCCTGAGGCGAATTCGGAGAATCTCGCTGATTAGTAATTCCAATTTTGCGAGAAGCACGAAAGAACAAACAAGACTGATCTGTCTGGGTGGTCTTTTGCTCTTCACAATTGGCTTGAGCACATTTTAATTAACTTTCGAGCCCCTGGAGAACGCAAAAAGCGCTGTTTTTGCACCCAGAAACTACCCGTTCAACGTTCATTTCACTTTAAAATGCAACGTACGCTTCCGGGAAGCATGAAAACGAACGCGCATGAATTTTTAATTCACACATACGTTTTGATATTGAAGAGAATGTCCAGGAAACGTTGGCTCTGGTTGTTGCTCAGGTCGAACAGTATCGGGTCGGACTCGCAGGCCATCATTGTGATAGAAGCAGCCTGTTCTGTGGTCCTGGAATTATTAGAACAATTGTATTATAAATCAAAGCGAAAGGAGACGACCGCGAAGCGCGAAAACGTCACCAGAAAACTGAGGTGCTAATTGGATTAACAGGGAATCTGTCCTTCTGAATGTAGCGGAAACGAAATGGACAACGAACGATGTTTGTTTTCGCGACGGAAGTGCGTGAGTTCGCAAGGTAGATTATCACTTGGATGCACCACCGTCGACCTCTAAGTGGGCGGATGACTGAGAATTCACGCCCGAGAAGCTCTAGTGCAAACCGCAAGCTAACATTTTGTTATAATTGACACAGGGGGTGGATAATTGGTGCGCGCACTCGTTGCTTCGCATGGTGCGTCTGTCATTTGCAGTCTCTCTTTTGGGGGCGCTCTCGGGAAAGAGACACATTTTGCCAAAAGCGGAAATTGGTCGATGTCAACAAATTCTGCTCGAACACCAAAACGGCTTTCATATTTGAGGAGAGCAGCTCGTTCACAACCATTTGAGGGGATTTCGATGAAGATAAGAGCTGGAAATTCCACTGGTTGCACAAATACCGAGAGAGAGCGAACGATGACTCTAATGGTCCTCGACCCTTGAGCACATTAAACACATTCAAAGATCATTGTGGGAAGAGAGAAGAGTGCGTGTGTGGATTTTTCATGCGAGTTGAGTTGGGAAAGTACACAGAAGTATTCTGACATGAGGAAGAGTCGGAGAACAAGGAGTTGAGCGAAATCAAGTATACTAAGTGCATCGAAAGTCACAATCTTCGTTTTACACTTGTTTGAGGAGGCGAACACCAATAATTCGATGGGAAAGTGACGTTTTTGTTAAACACAAACACGTTCAATCTGGTTTTCACGTCTCCAGAATCTAGAATTGAGCCTTTGGAAGCTTTGAAAACTTGCTGTTGCTTGTTAGCTGAATGAAAGACAAGACAAGCTGAAAGATAGGAGACAAGGAAGAAGTAGGTGTTGTCCCTTAACAACAGCATCTTTAGACTATAATTTCAGCGTTTCCGTGAGCGTGATTTTGACAAAATTCATCTTTAAACTTGTTAGTTTAATGTTGCTGTACAGGTTTTCGAAAATAGACGGAATTGCACGCCATTCAAACAACACCGTTCTACTTCCTACTACCCGAATCACTAGCTATGTAAGCAAAGTGCTGTCTGCTTGCACTTTTGAATATAGACTCTGAATAGATCCTTTGACGAAACAAGCACTATTTAGCAATACGAAAATAGAACAAAGCAAAGAGAGTGAAACAGAGAAAAAGTTTCTGCAAAATTCCATCTTCACCGAATAACTGAAAAGCCCACTTAGTCGACCTTTGAGCGGATGTGATGGACAAAAACATAAATTCAAACGAATCGAGTCACTCGGACGATTCGAATCCATTAATTTTTTGCTCGCGATTCCCGCCACGATTGATGGCGACTATGTGAAACACTCGGTGAGGAGGTGTGAGTCAAAAACAAACAGCTTAATTGTTATGAATGATGAGGGCTCTCTTCTCTGCTGTGCGGCTTCCGCCAACGTGGCCAACAGCACTGAGGGACAATTTTCAAAAAAGAATAACGATCTTGACGACCATCCATTATGACGACATGTGACTTTCCAAGTGAGACGTTTTTACACACGCCTAATAGATGATGTTGGCCGCGTCGCGTTAGTGGAAACGACACAAAGGTGTTTCCGCGAGTTCCTATAGCTACCGATGCGAATTGATGATTCAATTTTTGATTGTGCCATAACTCATTAAACTAAAGATGATTGAAAGCGACATTCAGGAAGCGAAAATAAGATTTTAGTGGTGATAAATTCTGCGCCAAGGAGATAAAATGCGGTGGCCGAAAACAAAACAATAAGCAGAACGGAGAAGTTCATACATAACGTTTGTAGCGTCCTTCCTTCGTTCGATTGATTCTAAGCGTGGCACCACGTAAGCGGGAAGAGATTAATTTTTTATAGGTAAACAGATCAAGAATTAGTGCAAATACAATATGATACTAACATCCAAAGCAGCCGATACACTTGTACTTGAAGGGATTATAGCCTTCTCTGACGCAGGAGGGAGATCAACTTAATGGCAAGCTGTGAGGACCTACAGCCGTTGCGTCATGGTAAATCGAACAGTAGTAATCAACCTAAAAGGCGCAAATTTTCAGGCGCCGCCGTCTCAATCACTAATGCGCGATGCATAAATTGAACCTAAAAAGTCATTTTCTCAACAAAAAAAAGTCTGCGTGAATTTACTTGATTAGAATGAATTCAGCGTACTTTTAAGTGAAAAAAGCGCCCAACGGTATCGTCCCACAAGTTTGATATCGCTAATTTCGTGTGCAATCAAACGTTTGTGAGTCGAGCATGGCGCGCTGATCAATTCAATTCGAAAATTTCTGCTTTTTTGCTTCAGCGGAGTGAATCGAAGCCTAATGCAGTTACCGCGCATAACGCAGTTACAGTACGAAATCACAAACACAGAGATTACGATAGCGCGCGCGTTGAAGTGTGATATCAAGCACAAACATTGAACGTGCGGCGGCGGTCCGCAGTCGGTAATTCGCTGCGATAAATCAGGCAACGTTCGTTCCCCTCAATGCCGCCTGCGGACCACGGCAGGCGGCACGCATCGAAAACTTTTAATTGCCAACGCCGCCACTCATGATGATTTTATTTTTGTCGACCTCTTCGCACGAATTGAATGTCGTAAAGAGGGACGACGCGTCTCCTCAGGCGCTTTGTTGATATCGTCATCGGCTGTAATGAGGGATAAACCGACAATGGCCACCGCTGCTGCTAATGGACAACAAAGCACACAGCACACACACACACACACACATTGCTGGCACAGAATGTAACATGCGAGAAATTAATTGGTCGGATTTGCAAGCGAGTTTTCTTTTGCTTTTTTCAAATTACGCTCGTCTCGAGTTTGATTAATAGCAGACAAAGGGACAAACTCCTTCTGTGGCCGCTTCCGCGGCGGTAGGATCGCTCTCAAATCGGACACATTCAGAAAGCAAGAAGTGAGAACGATGCGAGAGAGAGGGAGAGCAAGAGTCGCCCGAGTAAGCGATTTCGAAGATGAGGAGGTGGGAACGGAATCCGCTCTATTCTGAAACACCCTCCAGAGAAGTGCGCAGGAAATGTGCGCCACTGACGTGGTGCGACGCCGATTATGGCTGTAGAGCCATGCTATACAAATGCGATTACTTTGACTAGAACGCGATCAAAAGAAAAATGAAATTTGATTAGGTAAAATCGAAAATTTTGCCACAAAGCGATCCGCATAATCGCGGAGAGATTCGCTTTTTGTGGAGAATGAATTTTGTCCTTGTAGAGAACTGCAATAGTGGAGATTAGGATGAAAGTTGGACAGGAAATGAAGAGGACAACCGTGAATGCCTAACTAGATTACAATAGTTGTGGATCGAGAATTGCTAAACGCAATGAAAAGTGCAGAAATGGGAGCAATAATGTTAAAAATTAATCTGCATTCTTAGACGGAAGCAACATTTGAGCGAAATGCGATTATAAAGGAGGCTGTGCAGCTATGAACGAAGCGACCGTTTCCGCCACATGGTCATCATGGTTTATTGAGAACAAATTGGAAACGCTCTTTTTAGGGGGGTAGAAAACGGCCTCCGACGCCCGAGTTTTTGTGTTTTGGCAAGCAACGAAGCATCAAAGTGCGCGCATGACAAAATCTCAGAGAGGGAGAGAGAGAGGACGCATTCTTGTTTCGCTCTGCCAACTGCACGTCGCAAATAACCTGGAAGTGACAACTGCTACGGCAGCGACGAGAGCAAACGCACTGTAGGGCGCCGTCTCAATGCATCTTTAATGACAAAATTAAGGACAAACTCGAATGCGTGTGTGTGCAAGAGCGGGGGTGGAGTTGGACCTAACCACGCGAGCACTTTCAAAACAACAAAGCTACAATGAAGAAAAAGCCATTAGGACAGTTGTACGGTGTAGAGGTAATGAATTTTAATGGCCAGGATAAACGTAAACAGACCCAATCGTCAATCGTTCTTTTTTTGGGAAATGAGTTCTGGGGGAATGTTTTGGAGCCAAGAGCGTGACCGGCCAACGACTCCACAGAGCCCAAAGATGAGTGCACTTTAACCAATAGGTACCAATAGCATGCCGAACAGCTGAGTTGGGCGGAATTCTCAAGTGGTGATTCAGTTAATCCACAAACTTTGGATTTTGGTCTCGGTAGCATAATTTACGGCGGCGTGTTTGACGCATGAAGACCCTCATTAGCATTAGCATGTCAAAAAAGCAAAAACAAGAACTCTGTAAAGAGACTATGAGGCGCTTCATCAGGACCACAATGGAGTGTGAAGTGTGATACTCGAGTGCGCGCGAAGAGAAGACAGAAAGTCAAAGTGTTGACCTTTTCAAGTTGCTAGCTGATTTAACGTCAGAAACTGACATTTTCAATTTAAAAATGCACTTTAGGAAGAAAAAAAACAAAGTTACTAAATGCTTCCGCCTTGGAACTTTGAAAGAAAGACAAAAAGCCAATTACGAATTTAGTGAAAACATGAATTTTTAAAACTTTTAACGAAAATTTCAAAAAGAGTTTAAAATATCACTAGTTCGTCCAGCTGAAAACTGGTATTGAGAATAGAACTCATCCAGAAGACGAGTACACACTTGAACTGAGAAGACAAAACGACGAAATCTCCTTTTCGTGAGCGCAAATTGCGCGGAAGTTTAACGCGGCGCGTTCTGCAAAACTGAAAACCCTACACTTCGCTACAATCAGCAGGCGCGATTGCGTGATGCGATTGATACGCTACGCTCTAGCGGCTACAAAATCGCTGAAACTGAATTAAGCCACCTACTTTTACTTAAAAAAAAAGCAGCCTAAGCGCAAGTGTCTCGAAGATGACGCACGTGTGAGCGAGTGAGAGAGAGAGCGCGCTAGAAAAATAAACGGAGTTCGCGAATGACATTTTTAAGGGCACAAATCGAATTTTGAGAAGATAATTCAATTCGCTGTAAATGACACTTCATCAAGCCTATTTCTAGCTGAAAAAACATAAAATAATTTGAGAATGGAAAATATGAATTGGTCGGGGATTGGTCTCAGGAGGAAGATGAAGAGGAGGAGGAGAAGCTACTCAACGCTTCATGTCCAATCGACGAAGAGTGAACTGAAAAAACTGAAAAGTACACTAAACCAATTTGTAGAGGAATAAAATTGATACGTGTCAAGCAGTTTTCAGTCGTTTTTTACAAAAACAAAGACAAACACTTGTTCAGGAATTGTGCTCAGAAACAGAGTCAACTGTAAACTTGTCCTTGGCTTTGCTCTTTTTTGGCTATTTTGCCGCAATTCTGTGTTTCCAGCAAAGCTCTAAAGCAATCGCAAAGAACGCTCAGGAGAAACGTAAAGCGGGAAATTCACATTTCCCTCGTTTTCCACCCAAATATTCAATTGATTTCAAAACGCGGTCGTAATCTTGCCGCCGCAAATGTGGAGCCTAGGAGCGGTAACAGGTCACAGAACCGCACTAAACGTCATAGTAGAATGAGAAGAATGAAAAAATGAAAATTTTCAACGCAAACAATATTATGACAAATCAAAGGAGTTTCAACAACTAACCAAAATAAGCACTTTTATTGCTCACGAAGCTAATTTTACAAACACGTTGTTAGAGTGACAACTTCAAGATCTTTAAAGTTGTTTTTAAAGCTCTTGTCTCACAAAATGGGACGAGATTAGACTGTGCGATAGGCTATGACCACGTCAACCAGCTATATGTTATCAATGACATTTTGATCTTGAAATATCAGAGCTACGTGCCCATAGGGAAGAAGCGCACATAGCAGACAACAAAAAGGACAGATGTGAAGTGCATTGCGCGAATCTGTGAAATTCATAGTTTGTCATCAGAAAACTCAAAAACTCTACGTAACGATGTTTGTTTGCGGGAGACGCACGGTGATATTAACAAGCAGCCGTTAAAGTATATTAAATTATCTAAAAAGCGCTAGCCATTCGTTAAGAGATCAACAAACGGCGTGGCAGCTCTGCTATGAATTATTAGCAAGAGTTATGTCAATTTAATAACAGGGAAACGAGAATGCATTAAATATTGAAAACTGTTGACTCTGGTGCAAAAACGCATCGTTCAGGCATGTATTTCTACATGAATTCACAATGCCGCTCGTAGATTAGTCAAATTGAAGCTTCGCGCTGTTGTCACTTGTGATGTTTGTGAGGGCGCGCAACAAGGAAGTCCAACAAACAAATCAAAATAGTTGTTATTTGATGGTCGCAGTCGACGTCTTTTCTGGACATTTTCAACGAAATGTCGTTACGTTTGCACTGGAGTGCGTAAGTAAACAGATTGCTCAGTTTTGAGGCAGTCAAATAGTGTATTTGAAGTGATGTATCGATGCGCTAGTCGCGTTATCAAAAAGAGACAGAGCAGCACAATTGCGTCTTTGCGTTTTAAACAACAGCCTTAAAGCTTTTTAAGTGTAAAACCGAAAAATAGGAGCGTGAGAACTTATTCGGTTCCGTGCGGAGATACATTGAAAACTACGCATTTTATGAGGAACATAATACACGTTCAGAAAGTGCATTATTGTCGTTTTTCTCATCAAATTGGGTTTGTTAGCGTAATGCAAAAACAACCTTCGTAAAGTTCAAAAAGTTTGTTGATTTTAAAATTTAGTCTTACACGGTAAACGTACTCAAGGTCTAGATTTTCTCTGAGCGTGAGCTAAAGTCAGTTATTTTGACTATTCAAATAGGCTGATCAGACACTACTCACGATCATAGGTTTGAAAAAACGGTCTGAGCGCAGCCAGTGACGTAGCTCTGCTTTCCAAATAGCGGAAAGCGGAAAGAAAGTCTAGAAATCGCAAACACTTATTGGTTTAGAACGGAATCGTAGCTGAATGTGCGAAAACCGATGAAAAAAAACTGTTATTATCCGGTTGACTGTTCTGTTCAACTCGTTTTGTGCTCTTTCTCGGCTGTTTAACAACATTTATGTGCTCCTAACGCTGCTCTTCACCAGCGACGAACACTTATGCGAACAGAATTGACGTGAAACAGTCAACTCCAACTATCAACCGCCAGTACAGCATGTGTTACCACAATCAAATCCTATAGAGACCGCCGATTTTCAAGTTAAACTAACGCTACATTTAGCTCTTACAACCAACTTGTGATTGCGGTGTGGAACAAGAGGACTTTGTTTTTGTGTCAAAAAAGGACAAAATTTTGTTGCTGATCTTTAAAGTCTTTGAAATGTAAAATTGAATATTTGAAAGCGCGTGGGTGGTTACATCATCAACTCACGTCTTTAATATTCAATTCAACGGTCCATTCAATAGATTTTCACGAAACAACACTGAAAACAGAACTTCCATTTGAACGTTCATCGCCGTCTTCGTCGCCGAAAGCTCAAAGCACCGAAATTCTCACGAATATCAAATGACCGTCGGGACTACGTAAACTACGTTTTCGTCTAAAATGTTCACAAATCTTCTGCACTTTTCACACAATTTACCCTCAATCTGGCCCGGTAGCGAACTTAAAGTTGTAAGTGCGTCACGCGTTGAACTACAAATTAGAGCGGATAACGTGGCGGCACGGCTGGAACAATTCGTTTTCTATCGACTCGTTATCCGAGTAAACGGCGGTGTTGAAGGGAGCAAATCCTTGTTTTCTGGTTAATCCGTTCGAATCGAAGAATAGATCCGTTGATTGTTTTTGTAGCATTCTCCACGCTTTCAGGCAGCGCATGAATTAAAGAAAATAGCGCCGAAAACACACCGCAAAATTAGCGTCTAGAACGGAAACTCAGCGCACACGTCTAGGGACTTGTCTCCTTCGTTTGAACGTAACACTTGAATCGTTAATAGCGAAAACGCATGTGTTTTAGTGATGTTTAAGGGAGAACGACTGGCCGCTGAGCAGAGTAAACACGTAGGTAAACGATATAAATAAATCAATTGTCAGTGTGCGAGATAAGTGGCCGAGAGAATCAGCACGTGTGGTGGAAGTGTTGTGTTGGGGTGGTGGGAGGCGAAGAGGAGTTGAGACAAACAGTTCAATTATCTCGTCACTAAAAACAAATTTTTCCTCTCTTCTTCTTTTCGTTAACGCTTGGAGAGCGGCACCGCCCTGTAATTAGTCCGACCAGCTGAGCTTCGCTTAAATATAGCAAAGTGAGAAGAGAGCTGATTCACGAGAAGTGGAAAATATGCTTCACAAGGCGTGTCGGTGTGTTTACCGCAAAAAAGACGCCCACAGTGCTTTTGCATGTACAATTTTGATAGCTGTCGAGTGTGGAGTGCAGTGATGTCAAACAAAAAAAGGAAGGGAAAATGGAATTGAAAACAATGTGAAGATGAATTAACGTGCAAACCTCAATGAGCATTAAGCTGCGATGCCACACGTTTTTTATAACACCACACTGACATTAACAGCATTTAGGCGAAACAGGACTATTCGGCGCCTGCTTGAAAGAGCGTTGCATGAGGATAACTAAGCACATAGACTACGTGCCAGGTTCAGCTTTTTGTTTTAGTTTTTTTTAGCTAAACACGCTTCATTGTGCTTGTTTAGACGCACCGCCGTAAAAATGACCACACAGACGAAACGGTCGAACCCACCAAATAACCGCCAACGTATGGCCGTCGGCGTAAACACTCGACTAAAAGCACAACTGAATTGTACTTGGTGCAAAACATCCTCTAGAAAGAAATGTTTCCGCTTAGGTTATCGGCTTCCGGGTAGATTTCCACTCAAAATTTGAATAGAAACAACAGTATGACGCAGTAGGAACATCCGCTTCTCGCAGATCGTAGTGCTTCTCAAAAATTGCTACTCTAAAAATAAGTGTCGGGTATTTGAACCGGGAAGCATCGGGATCGTCGGGCTCGAAGGGTTCAAGTGGGAGAGAACATAATTGTGGTGAAAACTAAATTGTATGCAATTTCGCAAGCACAAAGATCACGAGAATATGTGCCAAGAGAGGGGGGATTTGATATTGTATGAACTGAAGGTCAGAAGCGGGGTTTGCCACGACTGGCCACAAGAGTCTCGTGCCGCGCTGAAATAAAACGACAATTTCCATCCGTTTCCGTTCTCCGCGACTCATCGCGAACGGAACGAAATGTGAGTAAGAAAAACAAACCTTCGCGATGCGAGTTGAACACGCGAATCCGAAACAACTTATTCGCACGCGCTCCACGCACTCAACTAGCCAACTTGTCGAAAGTGTCTGTTTTCCAGCGCTTATCAGCGAGTAGATCCGTTTAAGAAGCGGCAGCTTCACCGACTGAACAAATCGACATTTCTCCAAAGGGCACGCGATAATGTTTAAATGAAATTTTCGCACATCCTTTGAAGGGAGCGCATGACAGCTGCTGAAATGGGGTGTTCGCATCCTCAAGTGTGTCGGCGGAGTGATGGTTTCGCTGACTGAAGGTTGTTTTTTCCAATTTGATGATGTTTGGAAGAATCAAGACAAAATCTTATTCACAATGAATGGTTACACGTCGGAGTGTACAGGAAATGAGAGAAAAATTGACATAAAAGATGGTCGGGATGGTGGAGTTTTGAATTGATTTAAAATGATGCAAATTTGTAAAAGTAGGTCTGTCCAGAATTCTATAGTAAAGTCTATAATAATGTATCAGATTTTTTAGTTTTTGATAACGCGACATCACTTCAAATACACTATTTGACTGCCTCAAAACTGAGCAATCTGTTTACTTACGCTCTCCAGTGCAAACGTAATTACATTTTGTTGAAAATGTCCAGAAAAGACGCCGACCGCGACCATCAAATAACAAGGTTACACTAAATCATGTAAAAACCCAACAATTCAAAGCTCAAGTTATTAACGAACTCATTTATTTATTGAAAAAAATGTGTCAAACTTGGAGGTTCTAGCTTTCGTTAAATTTCTGTTTATGTTCATGGATCATAGGCAATTTGCGGCTCGCAGCGTGTCCAATTCCCGGTGTCGAGTTACTATGGTCCGACGAGACAAGATTCATGAGTCACAGTGGTCTCATCTAGTAAAGTAACATGAATATTTACCGTACACGATCACTACTTAACCGAATTGTACGGTAACACGTTGCTCTACTCGTAGAGAAACACCACTGTCGTCTGGGCGACGAGTACAGCAGGTTCATTTAGCAGATTGTAGCGTTAATTCATGAAGCGCTTGCCATCCGTGCCTTATTTCACTGTGATTGTACCCTTAAGCTTGAATTCTAAATACTCAACTGGATCGACCGGAACACATCACGACGATCGAAGCACATCACGACGGTTTTCCTATTCGCACTTAACAGCTTAACAGCGCACTTTCGAAAAATCAAAAACTGTCATAATTTCCATTTCATTACACTTTGATCCGTTGCTTAACTTTGATTATAAACAACCGCCTCATCAAAAAATGAGGCACTTGTCATGTATCCTCATTGTTGTAGCCTCGTGCGTTTGTGTGATGTGCGCGGTGTCTCAGTTTGACGCCCGGTGCTGTCGGTTCTTTTGACATTTTCTGAACGACCGGCCGTTTCAATGTGTCAGGTGCGGACGGAAAAACCCACATACAAACGGTTGGTTTTCGCCTTTTTAGAGAGGGATTACCGATTTTTTGAGGTGCTATCTGCTGTCATTTTTCAACAGAAAACTCAAATTGAAACGTCAAGAAAAGTGGCGAAGCTTAAAGCTCATCAGTTATGCGCTTTCCGATTAAGCGTAAACAAGATTTAGTTTTTTGCAAGGGGCATCAGCGCATCAAAAAACATTAAATTAGTGCTCTGCAAGTTTAAATGATGTCCTATTTAATCTGAATACAAACTGCATTCAGCTTCTCCCTGTAGAACGCAATTCTGAAGATTAGCAACGATATCGTTTCTATGGGATGCCTGTGAAAGCTCGTTCGACAGTTCGTTGATAAGTGTCTTCGGAGATACGCGTCTTGTTTCAAGAAATTGGGCTTGAAATCAGCATAAAGCTACGCGTTTCAAGCGTCGTTTGCCCCGGGCACCACTTTTGTTTACCTGCGATTTTCACGTCACTATTCCCACACGATCAAATTGACTTTTAAAATAGCTCAAAAACGGCGGCACGTGCGGCAGCTGTTTGATGCGAAAACGCTGATAAAAAACATAATAAATTACGCAATTAGTCAATCTACTCACTTGTCAGCGCTTCTGTTTCAGTTGCTGTCTGTCCTGTTTGTTCTACTACCGACTTGTTATTTAAGAATTTCTAAATTCTGCAAAACTCGTAACGTCGTTTCTGTTTATTTCAGGAAAATCTTCCTCGTATTTGAGGCGCTTCGTCATTTCCTGATCTATAAATTCATAAACAATAGGTCGCTCTCTTGTCACTCATCGTTTCACAAGCCACCTGAAACACCCTGATCTGGTTACGACAGCGACTAGACTGCGGCAGTTTTGTTTTGTTTGTCAAGTTGACTCAAAACTCAACACGTTGTTTTCTTCGCAAATTTTGAATTGCCGCTCTGTTTCTGACAATTGTTATGGGTCTCCTAGGAGTAGGAGCACACACAGTTAACACAGACCAATCATGCTCTTTTCCGCAATTGACACTTTAGTGGAGTAGATTGAGTTGTTGTTCATTTCCACGGGCGATCGCGTCATTGCAATCAAATATTTAAACGTCACTATGTGAAGAGCAGCGACAATCCAAAGTTTCGCTAGTCTCTCATCATCTGTTCGTTGACGACATTTAGGCAAAGTAACGCCAGCGATTTGAAAAGAGAAAAAAAGCTAAATTTTACTATGCTTGAGTTTTGCGTTTGATACATAAAATGAAGTGTTTATTGCCAGTTTTTGATATTTTCTGATTTCTCATTGTTGAAATGTTGCAATGAAGTCGAAATTTTCTTTTTTTTCTTCTTTTTTTTTCAAAAATTCTCAAAAATAGAAAAAAATTTTTGAAAAAAATTCGAAATTTCGAAATGAACCATTTTTTGTTAAATATAATATAAATAAATTTAAATTTAATTTATTTAAAAAAAAATTAAATATAAATTTTTGTTAAACATAATATAATAATTTTTTGATGCCCCAAATTGCGCTTCCACATTTTTGTAACATATTTAAGACCACGCTGAATCGAAGGTTTTCAGTCGGGATCAGACCGTCATGCTACGCTGATCAAATCGTTTTTTAATGCTCCAAGACCATTCCTATTTTAGCCATTAATACAAATCACTATTACTTTCCAAAATTGAAGCGATCAAACGACAATCAATTCGGTCACCACGATCTAATTCTAATTTTCCAATAAATTTTCGTAATTGTTGCTCATCGTTCCAATTGCACGCGGCCTCTTCAAATTTGTTAATACATTATGAATTATGCATATTCGTCTTTCAATTTTTGAAGATCGCCTGACTGCACTGAAACGTCTCGCATTGTTGTTGAAAACAGCTGCTGACCTAAATGTCATTTAAGTCAAAAAGTTAAATTGGAAGATGCTGAATGCTAATTTATTCCGCGTTTTCGAAGCGCTCATTCCAAGTGTCATTTGAAACTGTTGGCCCGCAGTAAATGAGCGCCTTATATTTATCGCTTCTCCTCCCTTCCTTGAGCCTCTTCTATGCCGGAGTGCAAGTGAATCGACTAAAAAAAACGGGCAAAGTGAATATTGAGATTTGTTCTTGTGCACTCCGAGTCCACTAAAAGGAAGCGTTCGCTTTCGCACCCGCATCTGTGCTTTCCGTAATTCAATTATCCTTTTATAAATAAATTTAGCTCTCCGCTGTCCTTTTGGTCTTACTCTCCGGCCAAATTTCAATTGCACTCAATTCATCGCAGATTTATTTATACGATAACTAATGGGTTCAGCGTACAATTGCGACTTTTTCCGACTGTTGGCCGCCAATTAGACGCTCTATCATCGTTTGCGCTCGCGCTAGGAGGAGCGAATGTCACATTAGGCGTGATGCTCATTCTGCAGAGACAGAGAGTTACGGTTTTTGCTGCGCGTGCGGCATTTTTCCCGCTCATCCGCAGTCCGCTTTTTATACCACATTTGTCATAGCGCGAGAACGCGGTGCTGTCAAGAATCTGTTATTTCCGCAAAGTTCTCCTCTCCGCAGAGACATTCATCACAGCGGCCAATGAGTCTGTTTTTGTCACTTTTTGGTCTTTTTTATAGCGTTGCTTTTGGCTCTCAAAATTGTGTACATATTGATAACCAATACATGTTGTAAGCGGCAAGTTGTTTGGTCGGCAAAGTCCGCGATTTTTGAGTCTAAACACCAGTAACTCTCGTGGATACGGTAGAAAATTTGGAATTTTATTGATTTGGTGAATAGCGTTGATGAGCAGCGGCGTGAACTCCAATGACGCCTCGTTTTGTTGTACTTCCCGGTACATTGTGAAAATTTCCGCTTTAACCTAAATGGATTATAGGTGGCGCTAAATTTGGCTCAGTAAACACGGAAATAGAGGCTTCTAGTGTAGATTTCGTTCCGGCCAAAACACACACAATGCCCAGCAGATGTAGTTCTTGTCTTGTGGTTTTCGGGCCATTATAATTGATTGCAGTCTTTTCACCGAATTGCACTTTTGTCTCATTCACTCAGCGAACTCACCCAAACCGAGTGAAGTGTTTGTGTTCATTAAGAATGCCCATGGGGGCGCACTTGACTGATGGACAACGCGCAAATTGTAGCGTTTAGCCAATTGTCACCAAAACTTTTCGTTTCATGACGTCGCTATCGTTGTGCTCGTCACTGGATTGTTGTCGACAAAATTGCTTTAATTCCTCCAGATTTGAGCAGAGCGACGATGCGCCGCTTTGTGCCGAGTGGCGCTTGGTCGGCATTTCAATTAGGCGCGTGCTGCACATTAAACACCCCAGCACAAACAAAACTTCTCTCTCTTTTATTAGGCCGCAATCTCATTTTCGTTCATTTTCTCTCTCTCCCGCTCACTCAAACCGGTACGCACAACTTTGGCCGCCTAATAAGGACGATTGGTTTAGGCGTAATGCGTTTGCTTTGCGCGCGCGAGTTTGCCAATCTGCGTTGTTTAAAAAGAGGCGCGCTCAGGCTCACACCATATTTGCGAGCGCGCGAAATGATTTATTGTAGACCAGTGAACAAGCCGCCGGCCTCTACGTATTTTCTTCACTTTTCCTGATTTGACCGATAGCAAATGGGCCTCCTCCTCCTCCTCCAATTTAGCAGATGCTGTTTTCTTCCTTGTACTTTCCAAATGTTTTCAATTCTAAAAGTACGCGATTTATTCACGTAATGTTTACACAAGAATGGCATAAATGAATTCAAGCAAATGAATTGTTTTTAAGGAGACCTCGAAAAGGGACTCGTCTGCCTATCAGATTTCAAAGCCGATTACCTCTTATCGGATTGTAAGCGGAGAAACGAGCATGAAACTCCGCCTAAATGATTTGCTCGCGCTCAAATCTGATTAGGCTGCAAGACAGGGTCTCGTTGTAATTTTGTGTCTAGACCACACGAAATTGTCATTACTCTGCGCTACGCTTACGTTGCTTACTTGTATTTTGTAAATTTGAGCATTCATTTGCTGTCTGGCAATACAGCAATTCGTCAGAATTCGTCATCGCACTATGTACGAGTGAAGAAAATGATTTTATTGCAAATTTGATTCAACTCAGACAACGTGCAAGTCACAAAATTGTCGAGCAAAAATTGAATGCTTCCGTTGTTTGCGGTTAAAAAAGCGGAAGACGACCGCCTGCGTTTTGTTGAGAAAAACCCCTCAAAAACGAAGCAAAACGATTTTAGCACTTTTCGTACTGGTTCAATTCTTCGAGCTACTTCGTTTCAATTCTGTGTCCAGCGCTCTAGCACTTTAGCAAATCGAGACTTTCGATCTATTTCGTCATTTCCCATCTCTCCGCAACGCAAAAACCAATCATTAGTGGATTAACTTCAAGCGTTCGTCCTTTTAAAGAGCAAATTTTTTATTCTACAATGCTCTTCCGCTTCCGCTTTGATAATCCTGCACAAACGACGACGTTTGTGGTAATGCGATTGCTACCAGCGTCACTTGATTTGATGCTGCTGCTGCTCAAACATCAACGCGTAAATCGCGCTCTCCTACAGTATATTCATCTTCACTTAGACTTTATTTGACGTGCGCTCGCTGCAAAGCGGCAAAAAGCAATTAGCGAAAATCTGAAGATTAAGTGAGCACTTTTTTTATCTGTCAGAAACTAACATAATTTATGTCTAAAAAGCGGACCGACGTTCGTCTCTCCTCTAATCCTTCCGTAATATGCATGTCCTCCTCGAAGACAATATAAAAACCTTTCGCTTCTTTCAGACGCGTTTTTCTTCTTCAAAGAACAACGCGATGATCTTGTTGGTGGTCTTGGAACGAACGCTGGTGATCCTTTTTATGCTCTGCCATTTCTTAGATTCTATTATTGAACTGCGTTAAAGCATGGAATTAAAGGGTTAGTGTAGTCGATCGCTTTTCGAAGCCTATAATTTCTGGCTTCGCTTTCCAGATAAGAAGAGGATGCTCGTGGCGTCTCAGGACAAACATTAAATAGATTTTGGTGTTATTGTATGCTTGCGCTTACAGCCACGTTGTCAGCTTTAAGTGTGAGCGGCTCGAAACTCACTCTGTAATTTTTGCTCTGTCACGCGAGTATCATTAAATTGCGATGATTCTTTGAGAGGTTGACGTCATTGACGCGGTTATTGACGTGTTTTCTAGTGCTTCTAAATATAGGAATGCAGCTCCTTCTGGCTGCTGTTCTTTAAGTTATTTCGAGTTTGTTTTTTGCTTGCCGCGTGGTCAAGCGTGCTCATATGGGGAAGCTATTAGACCGACCATACACTGCTGTAACACCGCTATTATTCTGTCTCAATTCCAGAAACAGGTTTGGATGTTAGCGGTTGCTACCGTAGCCATAGGTCATACGACCATTCGAAAAGCAGCTTGTAAAGTCGTAGTTCTATCCGAAACATCGAACATCCACAAAAACTCATTTTAAGCAGTAAAGCACGCTAGGAGAACTCTGCGCTCCACTCTTCAATTACACTTTCGAATCTGCGCAAAATTTCATTTTCGCCTAAAAGGCGAACTTTCAATGGACCAACAACATTTGTGTTTTTGTGAGTGCGAGCGTACAAGTCATCTCTCCCTTCTCGTCTCTTTTTCGAGAATCTAACAAATTGTTGTTTAGTCCAAAGCAATTTTTTAACCGCTGCCGTCATAGGCGCGTAGCGCAAAGATTGAACTAAAGTTTCAGAGAACATTTCAAACTAATTTGTTTGCGCGAATCTGGCCTTTCGAAATAGAAATCCTTTGTTAAAATGCCAGCTTTTTGAGCGTTTTTCTCCGAAAAACCGCCTAAACACGGGACTTGAGCGTAATTAGCGCTTTTAAACGTTGCTCGTTAGACACAGGGCAAGGATAGGGCACGCAGGTGGTTCAGAATCACGATTACAAAGATCTCCCTGATCTGGTTTTTGTCTAAAAAGAGAGCAACGAGCACGTGTGACCTGAAAAAACGCCCCATTGTGGTTAGAAACGCCAATTCGTTGTGTTACATGAAGCCACAAACTCATCCATGAGTTTCTGATGCTCAAATACCTTCTTTTTTACATTTTTCATTTTTGAAACCTAGATTAAAAGCTTAAAGGTCGCATCACTCGTCTGTTGAGTAATCGACAGACTATTAGATTATGCAAATGTCTCCACTCTTATTGTGATCCTTGATCGTGAGCATCATTCCTCCCGCACTAATCAGCTTAGACGGGGGCGTACGTAGAAAGCAGAGTCTGGGCACCGTGGACAAAGCGACGAATCTCAGTTCTCAGAATCGCAGTTCTCAGTTATGCTTTCGAATGGCGCTGCGCGTTTAAATTCAATTTGCACAAATTGTAACAAAAACTTCTTTCAGAAAGAGTTACAGAAAGTCTCCTGAACGCGCGTCGTTTGCTGTCCGGGTGATTTATTAGTCATCGTGATGGGTGGAGTAATTAAACGAGGCACTGTTCGGGGCTCTTTGAGAGTTTCAATGCTTGATCCCTCTAATGGATGAGCCGCAGCACGTCTTCGCAGACGTTCAGACGCCAGCCGAAAAGACAAGGAGGTGTGGCGGGGTCGTCCGGGCGAGAATAAAGCGAGCGTAAACAGAAAACACGCAATTCAGAAAAGGGGTGATCGATGCGCGCACAATTTTTGCCCGAATCCATCTATGTTTGTAGTACTAAAGCCTTTGTTCAACTCTTGGCGCAATCTAAGGGCTTCGCCCACATCGTTTTCGTCTACTGCTGAACCTTTTCAGCGCTCTGCTGGTATTTAACGCTTTGGGTGAACAGGAACGTTGAGTTTTGTGGTAAACTCAACTTTGGACCCTGATTTGCTAGAGTAGAGTAGTTAGACCAGTCCCGGGCTCAGCTGTCGCGTATCATTTAGCAATCCTTAATTAGCAAATCAAACGAATTCGTTAAAACCTTCAGGCAAACTTTATTGAAATGCTTGCTTAGTCAACTCCCGTCAATTGCTTTGCCAGGCTCTAGCTCAATCTCCAGAGATCTCAACCTGAAAAGTGCACTGATCTCTTGTAATTCTTTATAATTACAATTGAATTGACACTTCAGTTTTGAAGCCAATTTGCTGGTTTCGTCAACTGTCAGCGGCACGCAGATGTGCGAACACTTACGCACACTTTTTACACGTTTTTTCAATAAAACATCTGCTTCAATCCACCGTGCAGACTCGTTTACACGAACAAAGTGCTCGTCGCTTGCACTTTCTGAGGCGTTCGCTCGACCAAAAGTCGACCAGATTTCTGTGCTGATCTCTCTCTGTGTGTTCTTGTTCTTTCCGATCACCGTTGTATCATTTCGGCCGCCACTTCTCTATTACTCGGTGTCTTTCTTCAGTGACTCCTCCAAAAACATGTAATTACTCAAATGAACGCAACGAAGCACGGAGATCGCATTGCGCTCGTACTTGCGTACACGAGCCACAATTATGCGCACCTTGTGAATTTGTGAATGATTTGCCATCTTTGTCAATGCCAATCTCTCACCTATTTGTGACCGTGTTGTTTTTAATTAGTAGTTGTGCGCGAGAGGGTGTATACTTGGCTGGAGACGAACAGAAGGAGCGGAACCCCGCCTGAGCGCAGCGACCCTTCCCTGTTTTTGTGTCTCCTTTGGATTTTGCGTTAATTCCAATCGTATACATTTCAATGCCCCCTCATGAACGAGTATTCCTATTCTCTGCAATTGACATCATGAGCAGTTCCACATTTAGCGGTTTGAAATGAGTTGAAAGCGTTTTATATTTTTGCTTGTTCGTAAGACGCGTTCGAGAAGCTGCTACCGATCTGGATGCTATTATTCTCATCAGTATTGATATTGAAAATACGGTTTTAATGCCACTCTGACGACGTTTACGTTCAAGAAAACGTTTAGAGAAGCATCTTTTCGTTCCATCTTTGCGTTTCCGCGTTCTAAAGATGAACTCTAAAGATGAATTTACAGGCCAGTCCACACGTTTGTGTTTACCCCCCTCTCCTTGTCCGTTTAATTCTTCGATGCGGTAGTAGAGAAGAAGAAGGAAAATGGAGGTGAACGCAACGACTGAAAAAAGCTGCGGAATGAATCCGCATGACTTTTTGGAGGTATTTCAGTAACTTTATCGCGCAAAGCTTATTGATTCCGTTGTCTAGGTCAAATTCTTCCTTATCAGCGTAGTCGGAACGTTGATCGGCGTTTTTGGACTATTCGGTAATATCAGTACGGCTATCATTTTGACCAGGTAAGTGAAACGAAACGTTGGGAGGCACACTGAGCTCATAGCAGCTGATTTAATCAGCGCAAAGACCAAATTTTGTCGTTAACTTGCTTTATAAAATTTGGTTTTAACACCTCTAACACTTTTGATTGCAGGCCTTCGATGCGCAATCCAAACAACCTATTTCTGACCGCGCTCGCCGTGTTCGACACCTGCCTCCTGGTAACAGCATTCTTCATTTACGGGATGGAGTACATTATTGAGTACACAGCTGCCTTCGATCTTTACGTAGCTTGGCTGACTTATCTCAGGTACGCTCATCTCATAGTCGTGTCACGAATTAACAGAAATTGATTGAAGGTTTGCATTTGCTATATCACACATCTCCCAAACCGGTAGCGTGTACATCACTGTGACTGTAACGATTGAGCGTTATCTGGCGGTGTGCTATCCTCGTCGCAACAAACGCTACTGTACTTCACACGGTTCTGCGCTTACAATTCTCTGCGTTACCTGCTTTGCAATCCTCTTCAATTGCACAAAATTCTTCGAATTGGAAGTTGTTCGCAATCCTAAATGTGACGATGGTCTCAACTGGCAGTCCTATGAGCTGCTGCCCAGTAATCTGGCCGCGAATCCGATCTACAGTCAATTCTATGTTCTGTGGCTAACCAACATCGTCATGGTCTTTCTGCCTTTCCTCACTCTTTTGGTTTTGAACTCGATCATCGCCTACACTATAAAGAAATCGTTGAACAAATTGAGCGGCGACAGCGTCACGTAGGTTACTGTACGCGTGAGCTGATAAACTAGTTGACCGTTTAGTGGCCGTAACGAGTTGAAAGAAAAAAGCCGCGAAGCCACTTTGGTGCTCATTGTCATTGTTTTCATCTTTCTCCTCTGCAATTTCTGGGGATTTGTGCTGACTTTGCTCGAGCAGGTCATGGACTACGAATACCTGACTAGGGAGCACAGCACGTTCTACACGTTCTCCAGGGAAGCGATCAACCTGCTCGCTATTGTCAACTCGTCGATCAATTTTGTCATCTACCTTATTTTTGGCAAAGACTTTAGGTAAGTCGCTGTTAACTGGTCAAGGCCAACGCCAGCTAAGCTGCCATGAAAGTAGGCTTTTCAAAATGGCTTATTGTGAAACATTAGAGAAAATTGTTGAAATTTAAAGGAAGTTAAGAATAGAAAGTGCGGGGCGCCGCGCGTAAAGTTCAAAACAATTGGTCACGCAGTTGAAGTGCGACTTGAAAGGACAACAAGCACATAAGCTCAACTGTCTCACGAAGGCTTTCTCCAGACGTTGGGGAATAGAAACCACAACTACCAGAACGCACTTTTCAGGAAGGAACTGGTGATTGTTTACGGATGTGGAATGTGTGGGGTCACCCTGAGGCTTCCCGCTCAAGATAAATTCCAGTATTGGCGTCAATTCTCGCGACGACAACTCACTCGAAGCAAGAGTCCTCGCTTCGTCAACAGTCCAGTGTTCGTGAATGGAATGCGATTTCTGCGACGAAGCAGCGACTCAACCAAGGTGCGCTCGCCGCTGGGACCCGCTTGTTTTATGTGTTCTTTCCATTCCATTCAGAAGTCTGCCAACAGTCTCCAGGTCCCCCCATCGCCTGGCAACAGTACATGCAGCGACAACATCGTTCTCAACGGCAACGGCAACCATCTCAAACCGCACTTTGCCACTCATGGTAGAGGGGAGCGCGTGACCGGCTATCTCACTCCTGACTACAAGCCGCCGCAGAGCCCGAAGCCGAGCATCGAAGAAGAAGATCGACAGTCGTTGCAGTCGTTCATTCTCATCTGAATATTTTGTATAAATTGGCTCTTTTTTGATTGATTGATAAAATTCCGAGCGTGCTCCTTTGTCTTTCGTCAGCACGCGGTTTTATGCGTAGTGAGCAAAATGAAAAATTAGTTTGTGCGCGGTGACAATTTGGACGGACGCTGCATGTTGAAATGAACGCGCGCTTGGCGGCACATCTGGCGGTTGTTCCATTTCCGCCATTTCCGACCCGACCGACCGACCTTCAAGCGTCTCTAGCTCTCCCTGTTGTGCTTTGTTTTGCGAACGTTTATGGAAGTGCTTATTGTGTGTTTCCAAGCTAACTAAATCGGTCTTTGCGTTTCCATGTCACTGTGCATCCATAGCTCGTGTGCCCGACTTGTCGTACACGTTCATCTCCAGGAATCAAGTAGCTCTTTTGGCAATTTCCTAAGCAAAAAAACGGGCCAGCTGCAAGAGCAAAGCATGTACAAGCCTTCGAATTATGCTGTCAAGCAATCGTTTCTAGTTTGCCGGCAACTGTTCTCACGGTTCCTTCGAATCTAATTGAAGAATGCCGCTCGTTTTCACCAAATTGTGCTCGCTTGCTGTTTTCCGTTACTCTCCAAGCTATTTCCTGGCTTATTTCAGGAGAAATTGAGAGAATTCCGCGCACTATAAGCAAATTTTCGGCTTAAAATGTTACTATACGTTTTGCCGTGAGCCCAAAGGCTAAACTGAATTTCTGCAGCAAGAATTCAACCAAACGTAATAGCAAAATCTTGCATCGGCGCATCGCGGAAGCTCCCCGGAACTGTTTCAAAAACAAAATAGCCAAAAAGCGTCAAAATGAAGCCAAATTTAGACTCATTTTCCCACAATTTTGCACTTTCATTATTTGTTTAACTTGTTTGTTTTAAAACAATTCAATAGAGAAAAGAAAATGAAGCGGAAGAAGTGCACAACTAGCAGTTAACTTCATTTGTGTTTCCTCATGGCCCAAGCACTAAAGGACGCTCAACCAACGACGCTCTATTGGGTTTGTTCTCCGTTTTCGCGAATTTTAAAGCAGTCCCCTGTGGCGCCGTCGCATTTTTTGCTACTTCCGATCGCTATTTCTGTTTCCGCGCTCATTGAGGCTTCAACAAAGAGTCAGCAAACCTGATTTGAGCGATTCTCGATTTGTCCTCTTTTAGATGGAACGAACATTTTGAATTTTGCTCGAAACAAGTGCAGAAGAACGATTTCCTGTATGAAAAAGAGTATTTTATACCAACTGACTACACAAAAACAACTTTCAAGTCTTTTGACATGAGCTTTCGAAATACCTTTCGAAACTGATCGTTTCCAATAAAAACATCTAGCATTCAACTGATGGAACAGTTTTATGACTTTCTGCCATGCTCTATGGAGCCTAAATTCTCGTTTTCTTCTTTTTCGGTTTCGCTGTTCTGCTTTTCCACCGATGCCGACTGTTTCAATACCATTGATACGGTTTCGCGCAAATCCGGTCGCGTATAACAAGCGATTTGCATGATATTTGTGATAAATCGCGCTGGTTCACCTCGAAAACAGCCCCCGCCGATTGTGTTGCGCATCTCGACAACTCCTCCACCTCGCACAAAAATCGCGTTTATTCATATCGACAAGTCGTCTCTCATGGACGGTCGCGCACTAAGCGAGCAACAATGCTCGCTTGCACTGAGCGACGCTCTCAGTTTGAACGCCCCAGCTGTTTTGCAGTCGAATCGAAGGAATGCATGCAGAACTTCCTCTTTGTTGCTTCGGTTCTTGCGTTTCGATTATGATTGCACGCATGTATCAATTCTGGTCGATAATCTCCGACTGTCGTGGCCCCCTCTAGCGGCCGGCCGCTGTGCAAGTGTCCCTCGTGGAACGCTCACTCTGCGAATATGTGAGAAATTTGCATATGAGCGCATCAGCTGCGTTTCGCAGCAGAAACAACATATAGCATAGAGATACAATGCCGTTCTGTGCATAATTGCCGCTGAGAGTTCTGCGCCCTCAGGGCATTCCCCAAGGCCAATTCGTCTCACGACGGCCCCCCACCCTCTCGTGTGTGTGTGTGTGTGTTCTTCCTTTACCAAATTTAGACGTTATTTGCTTTCGATGTGTTGCGACGAGCGTTGTAAACAATCGTGGAACGTTTGCGGCGTTTGTGCTAACCGCAATGCTTAATTTTCTCGTTTTCAATTTAAAACTGCTTGTTCGCTCGGGTCAGATAGCCCGCGTCTGCCATTAAGCTTCCGCGTTAAATTAAAACTTTGGACTTTGTCTTGTTTAACAGTACAGAATTCCGGGGTGCTCGTAAATCCATTTTAGCACACTTTGCTTATATGTGCGGAGCCGAAATAGATCGGTTTGGTGGCGTTTTTTGATGTGATTAAACCCATTACTGCAGAACGGATGATCATTAGCCAAACACGATTACCCTTTTACTAGTATTGATCTTTCTAGCTGTGTGTACATTTGGTGAATCTCAAAATCTTAAGATAGATACCTAGTTGACTGTTCTGTGTCGTTACAATTGAAACCGAAGCGGGAGAACTCGGTGCCGACATGATTGGTCGTTAGCTTCGCGGAGATCGTAACCTATTGTAAACGAAACTTAGAATGCAGGCTAAGCTGAGCTTACTGGCTACCATTTTAGCCTAGTTCTTTGGTATACCAGGATGCGAAATGCGTGGCGCTAAATTGACTTCACCAAATTGTTGACATTTTAGATTATAACAGTAGAATAATAAAAATGGATTTGGAGCAAATACAGATCTGACGCTCGCTCATAATCTTAATTTCAATGTTTTTTTAAACCAAGCAAACAAATTGTCCGCTTGTGTAAGCTCTCCGCGGTTACGGTAACCATCATAAAAACACGTTCTTCCTTTCTGTGAAACTCAAGTTATTCATGCGAATGAAAGCGTTTTATGTTGGCCAGTCTACGATGCTAAGCATCGCACCTTGTTTTCGCTATAGAACCCATTATGACGACATCAATGTTTTCGTTTTTTTTTCTTCTCAGGATGTGGCCGGTCAGGTCTGCATGTGAAATGTGCGAAGCTACTTTTGTTACAACCCAAAATTCATTTTTTTCTTTGATTCTGCTAACTAAGATGTGTGCACTCAATTCAAATTTACTTTTTTCAAACCTCTTTGCTCATTTGTGAGCGCGGTTTAGCTGCTAATACGCACAGTTTCGAGCACTCTTGACGTTGTTCCTCATTAGAAGCAGTTTATAAGGAAAGCAAAAAGGCTTTTGAACAGTTTGGTCCCTTATTTGAAGAAAAATTTCAATAAATTGATGCCGTCGTTGTCAGTTGATTCATTTCAAAGCATTAACAAGCAAGATCAGTCAAATTACATCCATTACCACGCGCAAGACGTCTGTTGTGTTAGTGCTTGAGTGGTTTTGAAGCTTTATTCTGAGAAATTAGCAGCTGAAAGCTTACCTTCCATTAGATCTAATGTCCTTAAAGGATTTTTGGTCTAATTAGTGTTGTAGATGCAGCGCTGTGACCCTCAAATTTATGCGGATTTTGTCGAAAATGAACCATTGCAATCGTTAAGTAAGTAGTTTACTCAATTTAATAATTGCCGCCCAAAGAACAAATCGTGGTTGTTTGCGTTGCTTTTAAAATTGGTTTTCTAATTTGAATAATCGCACGTCGTCGTCATCACTTTCCGCTCAATCTCTGATCGCCAACTTTTTGAAGCTTTTCAAAAAGGTTACTGACTCTGTTGCTCACGCCTGCCACGTTCGCAGCACACGTTGCCGACACGCTTATCAAGATCAGTTCATCATGGCGCGCTGTGTTGAAATTGGCGCGCGATGAGGAAGCGAAACCCGAAAACCCGTTTGTTTCAAATAGCCTCTTCCTTGCCGCGTAATGTCAGATGTTCTCGTTTGCGCAACAACCAAGGTTCGCGCTCCCACCATGCGTGTTCTCTTTACTCGAAAATGAGAAGAGAAAGAGGAGGGATTAGAGGCTTGTCGAGCTTATGAATGTATGATTTCACGCCTCCAGCGCCTCCATTATCTCACTCTTCGTTTCGCTTCAGGTGGCCAACGGTGGACTGACGACGAACCATCATTGCTGACGATGTCCATCTTAAACTCGGTAACTGCGTATCCGTACAGTTCCGCTCGATTAACGGCGGTTTTAGCGTCCATGCCAGATTCTGCTGCTCGTTCTGCTCAACGGCTTCACCATGTCATCGTTGATCATCATTTGGCCCGAAAGATTCATTCTAGCCATGGTTTTTGTAAACTCGATGCTTGTTTGTCTAGCCATTCTCGGCATTCTCCTTCAAGTGCAGCAGCTTCTAGCCGGGAACTTTGGCATAAAGGTACCGTTGGCACTTGGAAGCCTTTTTGTAAGAGTCGGATTTAGATCATAGCAATAGTTTTTCTCCTACTGCAATGCTGCGATTTTCTCGACTCGCTAACCGCTCCGAAACCCCGCAGTCGTCTCTACAGCTCTTCGCCCTGGTATGTCGCGTGGATCTTCATAACAGTCCTGGTTACGATCATTGAACTACGCATCATGGTCGGCATCTGGTGTGACATGTGCGCTACGGAGGAGGAGAAGAAGCCGACTCTTCCGCCCTCCTACAGCGTCTGTGTGATCGAGGAAGGAAATGGCGATCTTCCTCCGCCGACCTATGACGAAGCTCTTAAGCTCAAAGCCGCTTCCGGTAAACAACGCGTCGCTCCAGTCGCGCAAACTATCTTTGTTCCAGAGAATCAAACACGTCATCTTGAAATAATCATTGAAGAAGGTGGATCCGCAATAGCATCAGAACCTGTAAATGTGAGGTTTTTGACGTCTTAAAACGCGTCACTTTTAGAGTAACCAAATCGTGTTGAGATGTGAGACGCTGAACGAACGAACCAACTCGCGGCATTCGATGTGACCGAATCGAATCCGCAACATTCACTTTGTGACAAAGTGAAGCAAAATGTGGTTGTATCTGTACATAGATGGACTGTTTGTCGAAAACAGATAAACTCTTTTTGAGTGCTTTTTGCACAATGTTCTCGTCTGCAAATTTTGATCTGCGCGGCGATAAACGAGTTTTCCACCGTACAAATCGACCAGAAACTGATTCACACGTTGCTATTTGAAGCGCCACATTGTAGTTTGTGCTTTAATGGATTTCTGTAGACCCATTCTACAGGTAAACAAGCTTCTAATGAGGTCCGTTCTTTCAACCGGGTTTTCTTGAATGCCTATGACTTCTGGTGAAACGTTGTTGTTCTCGTTCGCCGCCAATTCCACGAAACTGATTCATCTTCCCATTCGCAGTGTTATTTCACTCGAAAAAGAACGAAAAAGCGCCGAGAAAGTCGACACGTGACAATGCGAAAGTTCAAACAAAAGACGCAATTTACGAGTTTTTGGAATTTTTGTTTGTTTTGCTCAGCTTTTATTGCACGTAGTGTATTGAATTGTGTTCAGTTACCGACAGATCACTTTAGCTTCATTCTTTTGGCAGAGACAGATTCAGAGAGACGGATTCAGAGACAAAACTTATTCACTTCAGCTCGTTAAAAGTCGGAATTTACTGTAATTGTTACCTATTTTTCTGACCAGTTCAATTTCCTTTTTGTAGAATTGCTGCACAGATTTGTTTTTTAGTCTTTCAACTCGCGCTGATCGCATTAGCACTGTATTCCGTTATTGTGTTACCAGTCCAAAGAAAGATGCAATGTTTGTTCTTTTGACGTCTTCGGTGCACAGAGAACTCCGAGGCAGCTAGCCTGCAGTTCTGCAAAAATTCTGTTTTGTGGAAGCGATATATTAGAATTTAAACAGTTTATTTGCCCGTCACCGTTACCACAATTGATTAAATAGAGAAACGAATCATATGGTTAGGTTAGGTTCAAGTCGATAGTTCGGTTGATTCCGTTTTCTCGCTCCGTTCACATAAGCGCCATGAGACGAGCAGTGAGCTCCTGACACGCGTTATAGGACAACTCTAAGCCGTATTCGTTCAAGATACGATGCAGTTCTTCCTTTCCTGAAAGAGCGACAATCTTGTGGACGACGCGGAACATCCCGAATTGGTCGGCGAGGCCGAAGAGATCGAGGATCTCCGAATCCGGGAGGCTCAGGAGGTGCTCCTCGAAGACGCGCAGAGAGACGTCGATGCAGTAGTGGTGAGCGATCTTCATGGCGTCGCGGAGCGTCTGCTGCTGAACGTCTGAAATGTTGCGCACCATTGGTAGGGGAGGGTTACTGTAGTTTCCTACCCTTGAAGCGGAAAACCATTCCATAGAGCGTGTAGAGGACGACCATCAGCGGCCAGTGGTCGACCCCGAGTTCGTAGATGTTGTCCTCGTTCTGTTTGAAGCAGACCGAGGCGAAGAGACGCTCGAAGACTGAAGAGTGGAGCGAAAGCAGCTGGAAACAGCCGGTTACTCGGTCCGTTCAACGGAATCTACCGTTTTGGACACGTGAACGAGTTGCCCGTCCCTTGTCTTAAGAGCGACGTCGCAGAACTTGGATGGCTTGCTCAAATCGAGGAGTTTCATCCTGAAAGAGCCTCTGTAGAGCGGTTGACTCCGAAATGCGCGTCACCTGTAGACCCGGAGGGTGACATGGAGATTGAGGATGTTGTCATCGCGGTAAAGTACCTCAATGGCATTGGGACGACGTTCAGTTGAGGACTCTCGAGGAGCGAGAGCGATTCGATGCCCTGAAACGCATCGTTCCAGAGCTGCTCTGGACAAGGGCGCCTCTCTTACCTGACTCACGTACTCGAGACCAATTACCTTGCGGGAATCTACGAGGGTCATCTGGTAACTGCACTCCATCGTGTACATCCCGGTGAGCGGTTTTGCCATGCGGAGGTGGATGGTCATCTCCTCGCCCTCCGCATTCAGGATGCACTCCACACGCCAGTCCAATCCCCAGACGTTCTGCGACTCGGTCCTCGCTTCCTTCCGCTCAATCAGCTGCTTGAGCGTCAGGGGAAGATGGAAGTGGAAGATCTCCTTCTGAAGACGATGCTCGGCGATCATGGCGATAGGCGGTTGCTGCTGAAATGAAAGGATACTGTAGGAAGAGAGCGCCGAGTCCTGGAATGCGTACCTCTGCAGCGCGGCGGGTTTATAAAGGTGCAAACCAACTTTTTCTGCTCTTGACGTTTCGCGGCAACCGATAGGCGATGGAGCGCGTTGTCAGTCAAACGATGCGCAAAAAGTTGTTTGTCAACTGATCGGCTGTAAATAGAGTGTTGCGGAGTTTTTCGGAAGAAGGTGGCATGACGGAGAGCGTCAATCACATGAACGGAGCAGCCTGGAAGAGCTTGAGAGCAGCAGATTTAGACACTAAATGCAGTTTCATCTGCATTTTCTAGCTTAAATCGTGAGAAAATTACCTTCAAAATCCGCGCGCCTCGAATTCTGTACGATCCGAAGCTACCGGTCATTGGTGTCGTCATCTGTCACCTCCAAAAGTCTGGAAGAAGCTTGTAATCAAGTTGAACGTTCCTTGCGCTGTAAATACAGCTGGTGCTAAAGCTGACATCGGCATGTTTTATGCGGAGAAAAGATTAGCTAACTGAATTAGGATTGATTAGTTTGATCTTCAACCAACAACTTCTACCGCCATCTTCGCCAATGGAGTCATCGCGAATTGAGCTTCATTTCGAATGGCTTTCTGATTTTCGACCACATCCGGTTATCTGCGGACTTCTTCGAATTGGTAACTGGTGGGAATTATAGGATTCGATGTAGCCTCATCGGCTGTGAACAACTCCAGCATCTGAAGAAATAAACGGCTGTCTTCAAGTTGTTGTTGGTGCGTAGCTCTGGATTGTTCACTCATTAAACAAAGTACAATAAAGGTAGCGCCTCCTAAATTGACTGGAAATGCCCACGATTGAGTGGCGACTGAAGATCAAACAATTGCTAACTTCCTTCCGTTCATCAATTATTATCCTCTATGACCGAGCACATGACCAGTCCAGTTTTACGTCACGCAACCTCCACGATTCGCAGACGAAAGTGAAATCACAAGTAGCTTTCTTCAACTGCAATGAGACCGGCACCAATGTCCCGTCAGTCGCTGTGATTACAGCAAGCGCCGCTGCTGTCGTGTTGGCCTCTCTTCCATCCACTTCAGCCATTATCTCTGAGTCAGCGCAACATTGCGAGAGCAACGAACAACCGTTCTCGCGTTCCTCGAAAGTCGCTGTGATTATAGTAAGTGACGCTTTTGCTCGTATCATTTGATCCGGAAAACACGCGCGAAAGTTGAATCATGTAGTTGATAGACTCAAGTTGAGACTCAAGTTCAAGTTATGTCAAATAATTTCTTGCGTAGGTCGTGTCATTTCAAGAGCACCGTGGTGTGGTATGAAGTGCGCAGTGGTTACGGTTGTCGTACTGATCGTCAGGGCAAGAGCGGATTGTGAGTTACAAGTTATGGTCAACATGCATGTCAACAGAGGTCTGCTTTTAGGGGCGCGCGATGTGGTCGACTACTCCGCACAGATCGATGCGTTGATCAGTGCAGACAAGAACGTGATAGACGTCTACGACGATTTGGCTAAAAGGAGCGCCAGCTTCCTGAAACTTGGTTGGCCAATAGGAGCGATGCTGGCGGCAGGCGTCAATACCGGGTTTACAGTAAGTGTAAAAAAGAGATATCGCCCGAGATTGTGTTTGTAAAGCCGGACACTGACGAATTGGCGGCGTTCAAACATCTACACTCTGTCATATTGAATCAGTTCAAAGGTAATTTGATTGCTCGCTCCTTTTACTAATTTTCCGTATTTTTGGCCGAACTAAACTTATATTTTAGCTACAAACCTGGAGCGAACGGATGTTCAGTTCGATCTCATGTTTGATCGCGCTGTGAGTCTTTACTATTTGGTTAGTTTTCCATGGCTCCATGCACTTAAAAATGCGATTTATTAGGAAGTCACAGATCGGCTTCAAGATTTGCGTCGAGTTTACTCTGACGTTACGCATCCTGAAGGAATGCGCCAACTCTACAAGAGCTATTTCATCGATATGTGCTTAGGACCGTTCAGCAAACCTATGCGCATACCGAAAGTAAGTGTTCAGACGGAAATGTCATTACGACCTGATAGAAACTCATTTAGGCGATCGAAGATTTGTTCGTTAAGGGGTGTAATATGTCAACGAAGAACGATGTTGCTAATTTGATGAAGGTGGATCGAGCATTGTGGAATCTACAAACACGGACAGCAGGTTAGGATATGTTTCTCTGCTCATGAAAATGTTGATTAATTCTGGTATCCCTGAAGTTTAAAAGTCTGAAGCATGGTGAGTTTAACACGCGCTGGACTTGTTGCTTTTTGTCACACAAAGAAACCTTGTTTCAAGCGAGTACACTGTATTTACAGAAATTCTTGGTTACGTTCACAGAATGAAAAATGCTGACGTGAGAGCATTAGTCGACGCTATTGGAAATCGTATTGGAATTGGAAACAATATCCAAAGGCAAGTTGTTGTGTCTCCGATCAGGCTGAGATGTTACGCAATTTAGGATTGCGCCAGGACAAGAGTCCTTTAGAGCAGCAGTACGATAGGTTCACGACGAGACACAAACTTATTGAATTGATTCAGCTGCATCCCGCAACTTGTGACCGACGTCTACGTGCACGAGCGGATCTACGCGGACAGCGCTATGCGTTCGGTTGCGAATGATCTACTATCGCTTGTAAGCAATGTTTTGGCAATAGGAAAACTTTTTTTTTTAGGAAATCTTGACCTCTGCATGTGGAAACATTTCTACGAACGGCGATCATAAGGAAATGCTACGGCTACATACAGAATTCCAAAGAGAGTTCGAATTCATTGTAACATTCATTAGAAATTGGCTCTCACACACTCTGGTATAATTTTGACTGTTGATATACTAATATACCTGTTACTCCTTGAAGGAGGTAGCCTGGCCAGAGCTCTATATAGAGAAAGCGAAGCAAGCGATGGGCACTAACCGCTCAGATTATACAAAACAACTGTGAAATCAGAGGAGAAGAAAAGTAAGTTATTAGAACGTTGCACAATTAAACAGAATTTTTAGGATCGACTACCAAGTATTGGTACTGGACACCAAAAGAATAGCAGAATTCTGGTTTGTCCGAGCACTAGAAGGCGCTCACCTATTTTTTTCGTCGAACAGCGTGAATGTCCACATAATACGTTTTGATAGGAGAGAGTTGAATGGCCGCGCCCTGGCCGCTACCAGAAATTTTGAAAGTAACCGGACGAACATAACCTCAACAATTGAGTAAGTTTTTTAAAGGGACACGGACATCGCCCCCAAATCGTCTCCGATTTTTCTGAAATTTTATCTACCCCCCATTTTCGACCCTTCCCACCAAAATGGCGCTTACAGGATTTTTGTAGGACAGCTCAATCCTGAGCTATAAAAGTTAATGGGGGTCCTACATTTATTGGAAAATCAGTGGTCTCATAGCGATTGGATTGCGGCACATATGATCTGCATACGGTCGTTCATTGACCGATATTGGCGACTTAGCCGTTATCTGGATATTTCCGGCCGTTTCAAGTGATTCTGCTGGCATGAGCGTTCCTCGCGACCTCAAATTGGTCCAGAACGACCCAGGAAACACATAATAGTAGCCGTTCGACTGAGAAAAGCAAAAAATCGCGTGTTTCCAACGAGCGCCGCGCGTTCTAAGTCAAAGTCGACCCGACAATAATGAATTTTCGTCGTTTCTCTGCCATTCAGCCACAATTCTGTGTTTCCTGGGTCGTTCTGGACCAATTTGAGGTCGCGAGGAACGCGAGGAATGCCATTCACGCGAAACGGCCGAAAATGGCCAGAAAATGGCTAAACCCCCCCCTCCCCCGAAAATCCAATCGCTGTGAGACCACTGATTTTCCAGTAAATGTAGGATCCCCGTTAACTTTTATAGCTCAGGATTGAGCTGTCCTACAAAAATTCTGTAAGCGCCATTTTGGTGGGAAGGGTCGAAAATGGGGGGTAGATTAAATTTCAGAAAAATCGGAGACCATTTGGGGGCGATATCCGTGCCCCTTTTAAAAAAATTCAAAATACCCATTTTTCCTTGTTTAGATACTACAAGAATGGCCATTATGCTGATGCGATGCTCGACAAACTTCAAAACGACTACAAGCTGGTGGCGCCGGATACCTTCCACACCATGATCGTGCTAAGAGATGCATTTGAGTTTTCCCGTTGGGCCTCCATAAATGTTGGGAAGGCGTTTCTAATGGCCGTAAACTCCAACGCCTCGTCGACAGTAGAATTTTTCGAGAATGATTATTTCCCGTTCTACGCTTTTGCTTGGAACCTCTACGCTTTTGTTTGATTTTTGTCTTTTTATGTTCTTCACTTTGCCGTCATCTGCTGCCTCCAGATGTTCTTTACTTTATGCGTCCTCTTGTTTTTCATCTCTGGTTGTGTTCTGAAGTTCTTAAAAAATCTAAAATCCAATATCTCGCCTCCACAAAACAGAATTTTTGCAGAATAGGAACGATAGCTGCCTGTGAGTTCCTCTGAGCACCGAAGACGTCAAAAGAACAAACACTGCAGATCTTTGAACTGGTAACACAATAACGGAATACAGTGCGTGTTTACCGGATCGTAGGGGGCAAAACGACAGCAGCGGCGCTTGCTCCATTCATAAGCGACGCAAGAACACGCGTACTTGGGTCACGTTTCATTTCAATCTGCGCGAACTTTACTCCGAGCAGCTCGACATTAGTAGCAACAGCTCTACCGATTGGCAGCCAACAGAGAGAACGTTCATCGACAAGTTGATGAGCCGATCGAAGCATTTAGACTCCGTTGAGTTTAACATCACGGATTACAACATAGAGGGAGAAAATGAAGAATATACGCGCTACGGACTGGATAGGATTGAACAGATTGTTACAACGGTGAAACTCTTTCCCACCGTTGAGTTCTTCGACCTACGCTCGACGGATTCGGTCTGTATTGATTAGTTTCTGCAAATACTCACTCGGCACGGGGTGCTCTTTTCTGGCATGACCATCTTTGCAATCCCGAGTGACAGCGAGTGGAAGTTCTACCTCAACCAGGCGCGCTCGTCGAATCTGAGAATGATAGACATCAGCGCTGATTTTTTTTTTTTACCGGCTGAGCGGTTCGTTCGAAGGGTGACGAGAATATTCGATTCATTTACTAAATAAAATAAAACTCGGTACGTTTGACAAAGCTGCGGTGTGACTCTTTCTTACAGTCTTTCTAACGGGCGAATTTCACTATATAATCAGATCACTAATCACTTATCTCAAGTCCAACGCCTCGTCGACAGTAGAATTTTTCGAGATTTCGAGATTATTTCCCGTTCTACGCTTGACACGTTCCGTTTTTGCCGCAGATAATCGCCGTAAAAAGACTTTTAGTTATGTTCACCTGTTTTGACCCTTCAGCCAAATACAAGCATTTTTGCACATTTTCAAGGGCTGTTAAATGAACTCACATTGTCAGCTACGCCGCTGAGTCCGTTCACGATCAAAAATGCAGTGCCCGGATTCGCAGATTTGACCATTTCTGCAACTACACTGCATGGCAAACTGCGATTCGAATGATTCGGCGGCGAGCTGCTCGAAAGCAAAAACCGCTTCGCACAGAAGTTGCTCTGACTGATCGAGAATACTACTAGAGTGCGAAGACTACAGGTAGATCATCCCGATAGTTCCGCTCGTCTGGGGGTTTCCCACAGTTCCGTTCGTCGTCCTGATTCATTTTTTCTTCAAAATGTGCATGAACGTACCTCTTCGCCGAAAACTTTGCGGAGATCATCGTAACCATATAAACTCAAAATTATAAGCAAAAAGTTGAAAACGAAGACAATATTACCGCATTTTAGCTTTCTAGAATGTGCAAATTCTCTAGAAGACTGTACGCCTTCGTCTTGACTTCCAGGCGGTGGATCGTAGTCCTCGTGATAATCCATGCCAGCAGCGACCGGATTTTTCTGTCTAATGCCGTTAATAACATCCCGAGTAGATGCGTCGAGATCGCCGCACGACTTCATTGCTGTAAGAGGGCAGACCTGACAGTCGGAGACTTTGGACAGCTTCGCAAGTCGACCAAACCGCTCGCTCAATATGCGGATTCTCGCCGCCGTTCTTGTCGCCTTGGTCGCTGCGGATCAACCTTTGTGCTACGTGCCACCTCCTACCACAACAACAACTCATCTGAACGCTGAACCGCTGAACGAAACTGCCGCTCCTCGAAATGCGACGCTTGACGAGTCGTACGTGTGTCAAATGTGTCTGAGACGCTCACGAAGAAGTACCTCGAGTGCGGCCCCGTCGTCGTCAAGTATCGCATAATCCACGATATTTGCATGTTGTATATAGCAGGAAGCTTCATGGACCAAGAATGTCGCGCGCTGGAGACCGTGATGTTCTACGACTTCCGGTTTTCGGGAAACAGAGACCCGAAGGTAAGTTGATCCGCAACCTTTGCTCGTGAGACAGCGTTGATATACCGCTTGGTTAATTCATTTAACAGTGTTTGTGGTACATATAGAACAGACATCAGGTAAACGTTGCGTTTGATTTCGTTTGTTTTTTCTCAATTTCGCAATGCGTTTAGAAACCATCGTTTGGACCTCCCAAATCCGAACACTCCACCACAGAATATCCAAGAACTACAAGAACTGTGTCACCGATTCGATCCGGTCGTGTGGATTCACTCTAACGGTCCACAGACGGTGTCATTTTACACCAGAGAATGATCCTTTAGTCGCAGTTGAGCACAGAACTGCGAAGCAAAGAAGACGGCAGACAGTATTCAATCAATTCCGGAGCAGATCTCAACTGCTCTTGTGCCTAAACACGATTTTTCTGAAGAGATTTTTGGCTATTAGCGAGACATTGACATTATGGAAGTGCCGTGTCACAATCAATAACGGTAAATTGCTTTAGATGCGATTATAAAATAAATTAGAAAAAGAGTTTTGCATCGGCCGGGAATCATCGGCAGGCGAGCTTTCTACCACTGAACCACCGATGCTTGTCTAGACAGTTTGTCAGCGCCACTGTCCAGACAGTGCCGCTTGAAGAATTATTGAATTCGACAAATTTCAAGTATAAATCTTTTTATTACCGATTGAATTGATTAGGATTGCATCACAAAGGATGACAGACAAATAGGATCGTGCAGGCTATCTTGCTAAGCGAATTGCAAATAAAGAGCACAGTCTTCCCGCTCAAAATTCCAATAAATTGCTCTGCCCGTGGCGTTTCTGGAAACTAGCGTGGTGAATGTTCTTCCCTGAAGGAACCCCCTAACTCGAGGATAGTTTATGTTGTAGGCAGCCTTCTCCTGTTCCGTGCACGGTCCAATGGTAATCCGTGTAATTAACTCCACTGACTGCAGCTTCTTCATTGACGTTGATGTAGTCAACAGCTTCCCGGCCATCTTCTCCGCGTTCACCTTCCAATCTTCGATGATTTTGTAGAGAAGAGAAGGACTGAGTTTTGGAAGTTGAACGCGCTCTAACTGCTCCTGTTTTAGTAGAGCGAGGACTATTTTGGTGTTGCAGGTCGCAAATTTAGCAAAATTCAAGGTTTTCTTCTCCACCACGTGTCGTATAGTTTTCAGGAGGTCCTCCGTCATCTCGCACTCAGAAGGACCAATTAAGGTTGATACGCATGGAAGCGACCTGATGAATTTTTGAACGTTCTTCCCCATTCCGGAAAACAAGTGAATTTGAAGGCGGTGATGTTTTAGGGAACGTAGCAATGCTTTGAGATCCTCGGCGGAAGAGGCAGATTCCTCGGCTTTGTCATTCGCTACAATTCTAATATACGCATGAAAACATCGATATTTGTCACCGACAGCTTCTTTGTTTACCGCAATTTTGTGAAACTTGAAGATGCCCTCCTCAACGACCTCACCGTTTTTAAGTATAACATAACGACGGCCAAAAAGGTCAAAGTTTTGAGTAGCGCTCGCACCAGCGACTCCGGAGAGATCTTTGCAATCGGCCACAGATTGCGGTGAGAGTAGGCAAGAGACGGCGTCATAGAAAGCGCGAGTCGTGAAGTTCATTTTCGGAGAGGATCAGCGAATGCAACGATCTCGGATTGGACGCCTTTTATAGGCGAATTATCGATGCGAAGCGATGCACGTGTATGAAATGAGGCGATTGATTGTATTTCCGGTATTTCCGGCCGTTTCATGTGATTGTGGCTCGCGGCCTCGAGTTGGTCTAGGTCGTCCCATGAAACACTGATGTGTGGCTATCTGGTCTCAGGGAGCTCGCTACCGAACTCTTCTGCGAGCGGGTTGGCGAGTGAAACCAACCCACTGAGCGTTCGTAGTCGTTGCAGTCGCGCGCTGGATTCGTATTCGAGACGTCTTCGTAGCGAATGTTGTGCACCTTGTGCACTTGTGCAATATTCAATATTCAACTGAGATACGCTCTGGGAAAAGAGACGTCGACAAGGAGTGGTAGAAACAGCCACAACGACACCAAAAACGTTAGTTTGCGAGCGCTGTGCGGTCAATGTGCGGTGCACTCCAAATACGTCTTCTTCGCCTGGCCAACATCAGAATCAAACGGAATTCCCGAGAAACCGTGAAGCCTGACGTTCCGATGTATAAATTTCGAATTGTAGATCTCTCCGATGCACGTGTCGGTTCCGATTCCGAGAAGTGATCGCCTTTCTGCTTCTGAAGGTCGCTTCGACCTAAAACGGAGACTTGAAATTAGGCTGAGATCGACGGCTTCTTACCTCTTTCGATATTCGCCGCATAATAATTGCCGCCATTTGTAGCAAATCCTCCTTCTTCTTCTTCTAAATGAAATTCAGGTAGTCGTCAATAAATCACCGTTAAGTGCACTATACCGTATACTTGTTCAGCTCACCAGTCAGAAATTGAAATCTGCCGTTAAATAAGTTACATATGCTTCAAATTTGCATACTTATTTTGAGAAGCTCGTATTTTCATAACAATTAAAGCAGACGACAACTAACATTGGTGAGTAGGCCCACAATTCAGTTACTATAGTTGCAGAAAATACAATAAAATCTAAAACACTAAAGCAGATTTATGGTTCAAATGTTAAACTGAGTTGTACCAACAGTTGGCTGTAACTCTCTTGATTTGCCCTCAGAGTAGCGGAGTCATTTCAGCAGCTCTCAATCAACCAAATCCATGAAACAATTTACTGCAACTTTATATACATTTGAATCACTGCTCGTCAAGTTGATCGTAAAAACTCTTTGTTTCGATGCGTTTCTTCATAGCATGACTATATTCAACAGTTGGATCCACATCTTCGTCGTCATCTCGATGATACGAACTGTTTGTAGTAACTCGCGGCTCTTTCACTTCATCGCAAACTTTGTCCAACACTTCAGGAACAATGTACTCGGTAATGTCGATACGAGAGAGTTTCTGTTGGAATTGTTCGATCATTTGATGCGCCTAAAATCAAACAAAAATTGATAGAGTTATGCGAACGCAGCGCAAACTCTTTTGTAGTTGCCTCGTTTTGCGTTGTGAATGATGATTACAGCGTAGACGTCGCCTATTCGAATGAATTTCTCCGCGTTTGGCTCTTCGGTTAGAGCTGTCAGACGACGGAGTGCTTCTCCGGGGTCATTCTCATAAATCCTTGAAAAATGCAATTATCACAAGAACTGACAGCTGCAGCGTACTCTCGTATAGCCAGAAAGTCGTGAATCATCTTGATACGATTTTCGATTTCATCTTTCCTCTCGGTCAAATATCGATCAGGCTGCTTCTCCAAGGCTCGATTCAGATGGCGCACCGATTCAGCCAGCGCAACCGCTGTTTTCTCGTAATCGTGATATTCTTCCAGCTCGACTTCTGCACAGCTTTCAAAGAATCCAGCAAGCGAGTCATACGCGCCCGCTTTAGAGTAGAACGTCTCAATGTATTTCATGATGTTGGTGTCCTCCTTCCAGTTGATCGTTTGCAGGTAGTTGCCCGCGATGCGGTAGATGTCTTTGTTCCGCGCTGTGTTTGCAAACAAGATTATCTTTGGAGTATCGCCAGATTTAATTAATGATCTCATTGCCTAAAGTTGGTAATCGGATGCTTTTTGCACTCATTTCAGCCTACCTGCAGCTTGTTGCCGGCTTGTGTAAACTTCTTCGCTGCATAGTGATAGTTTGATTGTTGCAAACAGCATTCTGCAATCGTTTCCAGTAGTTTGTTGCGTTCGCTCGTGCTCGGAACGTCTTCTTTGGTAGGAGAAATTGCCTCAGCCAGCTCCTCTGTCAACGGGACGTTGGTACGTCTGCACAACTCAACTGCACCGAAATACTGGAAACGAAATTGAGATTCAAGACTTTAATGGGAAATCTCACGTTCTTAGCGTATGCGAGCAGATGCACGGCCTTCTTGTATTGTTGGTTGTTGGCAAAGAACTCTGCAGCTCTTTCCAAGACTCTTGGATCGGACGATTCATCGAGCTCCTTCGCGATCAGATCCAAAGCGCTGAACTGTTCTGTCTTGAATGCCAAATCCAACGCTCGTCCAATCATTCCAGCCTATCGCTATTCTTTTAAACAAACAATCTATGTGCGCCTGGACTTACTTTGTGATAGAGCATGACGGCCTTGTCTGCATAGCCTGGCATATCTTCGTAGTACTTTGCAGCCTCGACGAGATCACTTCCACCAGCCAGAAGGGACAAGTTTGCAAGCTGGTCCGACATGTCATGTTCGTAAAACGAATTGATAACCACTTGAAATTGGCATTAAAACCTATCTTAGCTAGACGAATAGCGCTGCTGTAAGCCTGTGCTTTGGTGAAGAACTCCACTGCTTTCGGCATGTTTTCGTTTCCTTCAAAATGGCGCGCAAGGTGATAGCACGCAGCTCGGTCGTTTTTCTCTATTGCGACGATTGAAGCCTAAAGCACCGCATTTTACAACTTTGATTTGAAGCTTGCTCTCTACCTCGTCCACCTTATTCTCATAGCAGAGGATCCTCACAACGGAAAGATAGTCGTTCGCTGCGTTGTAGTAGTTGATGGCGCCGTCGTATTCTCCTGTGCTTTCCAAGAATTGCGCCCACCACTTTTGAAGGTGAGGATCGCGGTGTCGTTTCAAGTACTCCTCGAGAAATTCTGCGTCTTCGAAGAGCATACGTGGAATTTCGAATTGATGCGTTTGCGAGCGCTCAAAACTGAACAGAACTGTATTGTGCACACATCTACTGTCGAACCGTTCAAACGCACTATTTGATAGCCTCATCCATATTTCCGACTCCCTCGAGAAATCGCGCGTATCCATAACACGTGTTTCTGAGGTGAATGCGATCAACTCTCTCAGCAACTTCAAATGCCTCGCGCCATTTGTTTTGAGCTTGATAGATCTTATTCAGCAAGTCGTACCGACCGATTGTTGCATAAAGGAGCTCTGCTTCTTCCTGAATGCTTTCGAGATTAAGAATAGCTCTAATACACAACTGCACAATTACCACAAGACCGAGCTGAATTGCCAGAACAGCCACTTGCTCTTCAATGGTCACGCCCGATTTCATTGCTTTCCGCAAAGCCCTCGCTCCTCTGGCGTGACCCATATTACCCAAGCACACTGCCGCAACATCGAGACGCCGCGTTTTCACACACATATGGGCCATGTGTTCCCAGACACTCTCACTGTAAGCAGATCTCAACGATAAGGCATCAATTAGCCACTTGTTACCTTTTAATGAATTTGATTGCCTTAAACGCGTTGTCCATCTGGCCGATTGTTAGATAGAAACTGAAATTCAACATCGCTTCTGTCGTCTTAGCATCCGAGCCATCTATGCTGACAAATTCGCGCAGCGTTCGGCGCAACAGCAGTCGAGAGAGACTGACCTCAATCTCCGGATCGTCGTCCTCGTCACTGTCGCCCTTTTTCAGGAAATACATGAATGGAACGGCGACTGAGAGCAACGAATCAACTTTTGGCGGCTTGGAAATACGATCTTGAATTTGGATTCCGTGTTCGGAGGTGACGAACATTGTGAGCAGGTGATTTGGGCCCTAAAATACACGCTGAAGATGCGATGGTAGAGAGAAAATGTTTACCATATCTCCGTTGGTGTGATTCACCTCACAGACGAGGAATCGCGAATCCTTGTGATCCCAACAATGCCGTCCGGGGAGGTGATCCGGCATACGAAATCGACTTTTGTCTTTCTCAATTTTTCTGCAAAAAGCTGAATTGAGATTAGCTCAAATGGTAAAGGCCAACCTTGCTGCTGCTGTTTTAGGTCGGTTATTCGAAGTGCTCAATTCTGCTTCCGCCTCATAGAGCTGAACGTCTGTGGCTCCTGATGTGACCGAGAAGTAGCCGAGCGAGTCAGAATCGCCGTCCCATACGAACAAGCGATTATCGAGTTCTCCATTCTCCTGAAATTGCACTGTAACATGAGTTCGCATACAGAAATGCTCAGTGTTCTCGGAATATCGAATTGACATTGAATAGCCAAACATCTCCGTTCGTCTTTCTGCTCACATTATAAACGGTGCAGCTGACTCGCGTTCCTCCACGATTCAGCTTGATCAACGCAAATCGATCAAACGCAGGCACACTCTCGACAATGTACTTGGAGTTGAACGGTTGCGTGATTTCGTTTCTTGATAAATCGAAAATTCGAATAAACCCATTGGTGGTTCCTGCACACATCCACTTGTCGTTGATGTCCATCATCACCGGATCGCCCTCCATCTCCGGAAAGTTTATAACGTTCTTTATGGTGCCCTAAGTCAAACGTTCCGTAATCGAAATGCTCTGAACCCTTATGGTCATACCTGGAACGTTCTGACATTGATCTTGTCCTGTTCCAACGTATAGACACTCTGCAAAGCGATCGCCGCGTCCTTTGGAGAGCATTTGAAGGAGAAAATGTAGTTGAATGAGATTGGACTTGTGGTGTCGTTGATTTCGTACACAAACACCTGAAACATAGTTGTTTGAGACCTTTTTGCAACGTTTTGTGCCTGATTGCCGCAATTTCCGGAGATTACTTAACGTCAAGCACTTCAGCTACGCTTCAATAATTAATGTCGCGCCTGAAAGTCTCCGCTTGGGCGTTTTTGCTTTCGATCCGTACACAATGGCACGCATATCGTGAAGTCTCTGTGCATCAGGTTTGCGTGATTGTAGTAGGAGCCTAATGAAGAAGAAGCTATTTTTAGGTTCTAGGTAAGCACTCATTGGCACGCGATATGACGCAGGGTTGGTACGAGACGCTCGAATCGAGCAAGTTTTAAGGATGCCGTCTGGGTCATTCTAATTGAATCGAGAATCGCCAACTTCTCACCTCATCCGCGTTCCACAGAAGAAAGTTCTTGGTGGACACGTACAGCCCGATGGGCACAATGCCCAGGCGGATCTCCTGAATATCAGTGGACTCGAACAGATTGACGAATGTGAGAGATTGTTGGCCTGTTTGCATAAGCGAATACTGAAATACGATGTTGTTTGGGCGATGCCATCGCATTCCGATCTTACAGGAATGTTACAGTGTGTAAGTACACTTTGCTCGCTGAAAAGCGTCACTGTCGGACCGAAATTCACCGCCAACGCATTAGTCACGTTGGCCCAGGAAAGTGACATGATCTAAACACTAAAGATACAAAATTCAATCGCCGTCATACCGGTGATTCTGTCGCGATTGCCATCTGCAGGCGCCACACTCGATCCAGAACCTCATCATGAGTTTCGAGTCGTCGTTTCCAGGTCGCCATCTTTGACGATTGCGTCGCACCAGTTATACAATCCTTACGAGGTGAGTAGGACACGGTAGTAATAAAGTCGGACGCCTCAAAGCCCTTATCCGTCGTCAGCTTGATGATTGCGTTGTCCTCGTTGACCAAGTCCCAGAGTCGAATCTCTTTCTCGCCGTAGCTCATAGCGATGAGGCCATCGCCGACTTGAACGGCCTCGAAGAAAACTCCTTTTCCACTCAGTTTAACCTTAGTAACGGAAAGAAGAATGAATCACGTGCAATTTAAGTTTTTTGTACCCTAAGCTTTTCTGTTGCTTTGACGTCATCTCCTGGGCATATCAATTGATAGAACATCATATCTGGTGTTAAAATGAGGATCAGACTCTTTGCCGTATTGTAGAGCACTTGTTTTGCAGTGTTTTCAATCTAAAAACCCGCGAATGTCTTTGATTAATTGCGCATCCTGGAATACCTGGAATACTTTGTTCCATAATCCTTCCGGTGTGACAATGAAAATGTTTCCTTTCCTTCCCGAAACGATGAATGCGCTCTCAACAATCGTGATCTCGTCGCTTTCCGTTGACGCCGGAAATATTAGATTCTAAATCGTTTTTCATTACCGACGAATAGCAGAAAATTAGTTTACCGTTCGTTCTTTCACTCTAATGACTTCGTTGAATAAATTCCGTTCTTCCCCCTCCACATCGCCTTCTGCTTCGTCATGAATCGTGGCTGGTTTTGTTTTGATCTTCCTGAAAATGAACATTCACGCCTTAATAACCTCATTATTATGATTACTTGGTTGTGACTTTGGCGCAGCAACACGTAATTTCATCGCCGATATTGATGCTGTGTTTTGCTTCATTGAATTTTTCATCTTTTACGTCGATTTCAAAGAGCGAAACTTCGCCTTTCCGGTGGGCAATGAAGAGAACGGTGCCCTCGGTGTTCCACAAGCAGGAAATAATTGGCTCGTCCGATTCTTCGCTTCTGAGCACCGTCTCTGAAAGGGTAATGCGGTTAGCGGCGTTCGTTCGTTCTTGGGTCGGTTTGAATTGGCCACAGCCGTAAAAGTAACGGCAATAAAGGAGCGTTAATTAAAGCTTTACTCAAGCTTGACTTTACTCGTTTTTGAACAGATTTTCCTGTTCCATGAATCACGTTGCCCTCGATCCTATCTTGTCTTCATTTGTCGCTTTGTTTTAAGCGACCTTTTTGACCCTTCAAATCCCAACGCATCGCCCAAGCGTGTGCGCAAGCTTGAATGCACCTCCTTCCGTCACATCGCCCCGCCCAGTCCGTTGTGGCTCGAGTCGCGGCCCGACGCATTCACTGCTGTCAAGCTAGACATGGCCCCAAAGGCGGACATCTATTGTATGGCCTCGCCGGCGGCGGCGCTAGTCGCGCTCGTTGCTCCGAGATCGGCTTTTAGATATTGCTCGTTTTTACAGACACATATCGCGTGCGCCATGGCTCCTCGACTCTCTGAACATGATCGCGAACAGCCTCCGGCCCAGCCACAGGAGCGAAACGAGCTCGAGGACGTGAACGCGCTGCATCCCGAAGAGGAACGCGCGCTGTTAGAGGCAATTCCTGACGTCACCGGCGAGCTAACTGATGAAGAATTGTCCTTTCTCGATGAGCTGAGTGAGTTGTTTGTTTTGCTGACAATCACAAATCGTGCCAGAAAATTCAGACATGTGGCAATCGTTCGAGCTTGATCCGCATGCTCTGCAGATCGCTGAATCCGACTTTCAAGCCTACTTGAACTGCTTCAAAACGGACGACGCGCGTGTGGAGTGGGAAGAGGAGCAAGGGGAGTTGGAGTGGTCCGACTTCTATCGCAAGCTCAACGTCTTCCTTGCGCGCGATTTTGAGCGAACGGCCCTTGAGCTCGGAATGAATCTCTCCGATTTAGACGCCGCTGAGTATGCCAACCTAGAGCGCTGGCTTCAACTGGACGATGAAAGCGACGAGGACGACGACGTTTACTGGGATGATATGAACGGCGACATCCGTCATGACTTTCCCGGATTCATTATCGAGCACGAGGAGCTCGCTGCTGAAGGAGCTTGAGTTTTGTCGATTGGGAGCGCCGTTAGCGCATCTAACCCGAACCAAAAAAAATAATGTAAATGCTATCCGCTAGACAACAAATCTCTGTTTTTAGTCAATATTTGTACGTGTACTTCATAGAATCGTTTCCTGTCGCAATAAACATTTCCCGGTATTTTCGAAAGTGAAAAACGCACAAACTAGCCACTCAGCCATACTGAGAATTGCCTATAATTGGTACATATATTACTCACCTTCGTTCCGCTGCACATCGAAAACGGTTGCAATTCCACTCGTCCATCCAACGGCGATAATCGGGTATGTGGGATTCCAGGCAAGCGACGAAATTCGTGCGTTCCGTCCACTGCTATAGACGACCTTTGATCTGCCACCCTAAACACGCAATTTTCATTTTGTTTACGCTGAAGAGATGCGCTTAATACATGCTTTCGGAATAATTAAAGTAAGTTTAAAGTGGCGAGGCTCATTCAGGTGCTGCTTGCTGCTTGCGTGTGCTGCCTACCAAAACTTCGGTACTCGACTGAGCCCAACGCAAAACCAATCTATACAACGGCTGACGATGAAGACGTTTGGTGAATATGCGAATCGATATGGCGACAGAACTTACTTTTTTCGTGAAAAAATTCACCTCGCCGCCGGTGGAGTCGCAAAACGAGGCGACCGCAAGCAAATCGCGCGTCTCGTGCCATCGAAGAAGCGAATTCTCGCGCTGATCGACAGTCGATACAGCGTCTTCGACTCGATCTTCGACCAAAACAGCCATCGCAGAATTGTCGACGTCAGTTGCGCCCTGTGCACAACATTTGTGTGTGCGCCATAGGTCCGCCGCGAGCTTGGCCCAATCGCGTTGTCATGGCGACTTTTGGTGCCAAAACGATCGACACGCGATGACCTCTAATGGCACTATAAGTGGGGAAAACACCTGGATGTTTGTCGGACTGAGTTAAGAAAAAGTTCACATTCCAGGCCTCAGGTTGAGAATATAAGATTGCGAGGCTGACTGCCTCAAGTCAGAATAAATGGAAACGCTTGAAGTTTAAGGAAATGGTCGTAAAACTAGCTAACGGATGTGCTAGCAGCTCTCCATTCCATCGATATGCTAAGTAGGAGGAATCTGCCAAATCTAAAAACGACAACTTAACAAGCGACGGTGACGTTTGCTAGACATGAGGAGTCATGTTTGATGACTGAAATCACTGTTCTAACACAAATGAGCACAATTTTAGGGGAGCACACCTTGGGTGCAGTCTGTTGGGGTCATAAACTCCTCACCATCGTTTGTTTTTGTTCTTTTAACCTTTCAGATAAAGTTTTCTTCGAATTGAGTTGTCATCTCCACTATCGCATTAATCGTGAAGAATTACGACCAGCAACTTCTTGCGATCAACAATACTTTCAGCGACCAACAAGGAAGTTAAATTTTCCCTTTGGAGAACCTTTTTACAATTGAAAGGACGCCTCAGCGCATGTGTCTTCATTGCAGAATTGTCTTCTTGATTTGCCGAAATAGTTCTTCATTTCTATCACTTCTGACGCTTATCGTCAACATGTTGACCTTCGGTGATTGATATATTGTCGGTGGGTGCAAGTTGATCGTCTTTTAGGACCGTATTTAGTGTTCCCATCGAGTAGCACTGAGTGCGGATATTGTTCGCCGCTCGAAAAAGTAGTGTTGATTACCGATATGTCTTTAGCGTATCAATAGGTCCAGTGGATGATAGATCATCTCACGTCTCGCTGTCACCAAAAACCTACAGTTTTATCTGCGCATCAATTTGTTTTTTGCATTTTGAAAGTCACTAATTCATTTCTATTTTGTGCTTGTAGTCGTTTCAACAACACTATAGAATGTCTCTTATCACTCTTATCACGTGCTGCTCAGTGGTGTCTTCAATTCTCGAAACGTCGTTATCGTTCCTTGTTTTTTACCAACAGCTGCTTGACCTTCCTTGATCCACCTTCCTGGTGCAAGTAGTTGGTCTGTGAACCATATTTAGCGTGTTTATTCCGGTTTACGAAACGGTTGGAAACATTAACAGCTGATGGAAGGAAGGCACGGCTCGCTCGCCTGCGTTCATTTCCGCACTTTACAACATCGCGATCGGTGGTCGGTTCGGCCAAACTCATTCACAATTGAAGCGAAGCCAATCAGCAGGCATGATTTTGAACCTGATCTGTGCGTTCTCGATTGAGACTCACCGAAGCTACGATCTGTTCCGTAATATCCATTAATAGGGTGCATCAGCGCTCACTCGTGACTTTTGCTGTGCGGACAAAAAAACGAGCATTACGCGACCTCACTTGTTCGCGAGTTTTCGTTGAGATCCGACGGGAAGAAGTGCCGGTGGCCTGACCACCGACCGCGTGTGATTTCTTCGCAAATTGTGATTAGTTTCAGGAAACATGTCAGCGTCCGTTGCCGATCAAAGTTCTGGTGTCGAGGAGATTCTAAATTCTACTGTCAAGGGCGCCGACCTCGACGAGGTGTACAGAATCCTGTACGGCCGTCAGCTCAAGTGAGTTTACCGCTTCAATTTTACAATTTTGTTTCTATTGTCACTTCAGAACTCTCGATTTCTCATCTGAAGTGAGCAAGTGCGCCATCAACAACAACTTCCAACTCTCCGGATACGTGATCGAAGCGGAGAAGGAGCAGATCCGCGCTCCTCGCAAGGTCCGCATCGCCGCCATTCAGAACGCGATCGTGGAGCCCACAACGGCACCCATTGTGCAGCAGCGGGACGCGATTCATCGGCGGGTCGGTCAGATGATTGAAGCTGCCGCTCAAGGAGGAGCAAACATCATCGGACTGCAGGAAGCATGGAGTAAGACTACAATTTCTTTTTTTGTAATTGATTTCTGCAAGCAATCAGTGGTGATTGTCCAGTGTATAGCCACAATTGCTAGACTACAGTCAAAAACCTCGTTCTAATCAGCTAAACTTAGCAATGCCGTTCGCGTTCTGCACGCGCGAGCGCCTCCCGTGGACAGAATTTGCCGAATCCGCTGAAACTGGTCCGACAACCAAGTTCTTGCAGCAACTGGCACGCAAGTACGGCATCGTCATTATCTCACCGATACTTGAACGTGATGAGGAGAAAGACGACGTCATCTGGAACACGGCGGTTGTAATCTCGCACACAGGAACGGTTATCGGGAAATCACGCAAGAATCACATTCCCAGAGTGGGTGATTTCAACGAGGTGAGGGAAAACCACAGAATCGTGCAGAATGATGTCGTTTAGTCCACCTACTACATGGAATCAACGCTCGGGCATCCTGTTTTCCAGACCGCTTTTGGAAGAATCGCAATCAACATCTGCTATGGTCGTCACCATCCCCAGAACTGGATGATGTACGCACTGAACTCGGCCGAGATCATCTTCAATCCGTCGGCTACTGTAAACGGTTTGAGGTGAGTTGCTGAATCCGCTCAATCGGCTAAACTGACTTTTCAGCGAAGCGCTGTGGGGAATTGAAGCGCGCAACGCCGCCATTGCCAATCATGTCTTCACCGTCGCCATCAACCGCGTTGGCACCGAAGTATTCAACCACGAATTCACTTCCGGCGACTGTAAACCTGCGCACAAAGACTTTGGCCACTTTTACGGCAGTAGTTACGTCGCTTCCCCGGACGGATGCCGCACACCCGGTCTCTCACGCACTCAAGAAGGCGTTCTCATCGCGGAAGTTGATCTAAATCTCTGTCGTCAGGTCAAAGATCATTGGGGATTCAGAGTAATTTACGCGATCGCCGCACACACAACTAAAAGAAAGCGTTTCAGATGACTCAGCGCTTGGACATGTATGCGGAAAAGTTTGCTGCTGCCGCCGATCCGCACTATCGTCCCAATGTTATCAAAGAACAGTAACAAAAACAAACGCGCGCTGTTTATACTGATTGCAGTAGTCGATAAATCAATTTGAAACGTGACTTTCCCGATAAACACTCAATAGACAGGCCACGAACAAAGGGAAGCCTGCCTGCTGATTACGCGAAAAAGCGCAGAGATGAACTTGCAGTTAACATGTCAATCGAGTAGCAAGACAAGAGTGTAGTATTTCAAAGGTCACGCGCGCTACACTACAGGGCGCCACCATGTGTTCAAGTATAAATACGCAACACCTGACTGCATTGTGCGCAGTGGAAACCGCAAGTTACGATCTTTTGCGTTTGGCATGGCGCTCGCAGAGGATCTCGAGGAATTCGTGGCAGATCTACATCCGTATAATGTACGGTATTTGTTTTATATGGTGACGCCAAACGAGACTTCTTTCAATACGGTCGATGAAGTTCCAGATTTCGTCACAAAGGTGCGTTTTTCTTGGATGCGGCGACTCAAATTAAATGCTTTTAGGTGACCGGATGGTTTCTTATCGTTATGATGCTCGAATTCATCGTTATTTGGATCAAAGGCCAAAAAGACGGCTTCGCTTATAACGACACGATCACTTCCATCTCCGCTGGACTGTTTCAGCAGCTGCTGAAGTGAGTAACAAACGATTGATTCTTTTGGGAAGAAAGGCATGAAATTTCAGAATTGGAGGCAAAACCAGCTCGCTGGCTTGCTACATCTACATTCACGAGCACTTCCGACTTGTGGACATGCCGATCGACTCGTGGATCACTTGGTTCGTCGCGTTTCTGGCTCAGGACTTGTCGTACTACCTCGCGCATCGAGCGATTCACGAAGCAGGAGTGTTCTGGTCGTTCCATCAGATGCACCACAGTTCCGAATACTACAATCTGTCGACAGGGCTTCGCCAAGGAGCAGTTCAGGAGTTTGGAGTCATTTTCTTCGATTGTCTTCAAAGTTTCTTCGTCCCTCCGCCAATGTTTCTCACCCACAAACTCCTCAATACGATCTATCAATTCTGGATTCACACGGAAGTGGTCCCCAGTCTCGGCCCGATCGAGTACATTTTCAACACGCCGTCCCATCATCGTGTCCATCACGGAAGGAACGCGTATTGCATCGACAAGAACTACGCTGGCACGTTGATCATTTGGGATCGTCTCTTTGGAACGTTTGAAGCCGAGCGGAAGGAGGAGAAACCAGTCTACGGACTTGTCGACAACGTGAGAAGCTTTAACCAACTATGGCTGCAAGTAAGAGCTCTAAATCTCACCAATCTCCGTTGGTAACCCCTAATCATTTCAGTTCTTTGAGTTCAAAGCGCTCGGTTGGGATAAAGCACAGAAGAAGGACGAAAACGGAAAGCCAATATTCCCAGGATTCTTCAACAAGCTCAAGGCGGCATTCTTTCCGCCTGGATACTTCCCTGGAACGCTGACTTATCAATTCTTCTGGTGGCGCACAATGTCCGACTCGAAAGAGGGAATTCCAAAGATTGAAGAGAACGTTGTCAGGTACAATCCAGACCTATCGCGTCAGCACAAGCTCTACACCTTCGTTCAATTCGTTGTTCTCCTATTCGTCTATTTCCATTTCCACAAAGTGCGTCAATCCCTTCCATGGATTCATTTTGCACTCTACATGGCGCACATGATCGTAACGCTGCAAATCATGGGAATGTTCTTCGATCACCAGTGAGTTTATTCATTCCCAATGAAACAAAAGCGCCTGCTTTCAGCAAAGCCGCACGGAAGGTGGAGTCCATTCGCCAAATGTGTACAGTGATGTATAGCGCGTACACGCTAAACTGGCCACTGCTGATTGTTTCGGCCATATCCGAACTTTATTTGCCAAAAACACACGAATGAGTTCACAATAAATATTATGTGTATTCTCGTTTCTTCTTTCGAAGCATCACATCACCGGAAGGGACGAGCTTGCGAGCGGGAACCACTGGCAGTTGAATCAGCTCCTTTCCGACCCGAGTCACAAATTCCTTTATTCCATCCTCCAAGAGGGACGCCATCTCCATACGCAGCGGGATCCATAGGGTCAATTCCACGGCGCGCCGCCCTTTCTAAAATTAACAAAGTGGTGAGCAGAGCAAAACGTAAGATTATATTATAAAGTCTACGTTAATTTATCCCGCAAAATTTCGTCCCCCTAAACGAAAAGCGGCAACTGCACTCCGTTTCAGCTTTGTCAACAGTCAAAGATCATTTCTAACTAACTGTTCAATGATTCGAGCTGGTTCATTAATAAGAAACCAGATGTCTCTTCATCTGGGGAAAGTAATCCCGCGCGAACAGAGCAGCCGTTCGTTTTTCAAAACATACTCAGTTTCTCCCGATCGGTTAAATCTGCATCATCGTCCTCTTCCTCTTCTTCGTCTTCGTCGCTGTCACTTGAATCTTTGTCATCAGAATGGTCAGTAAGCTGAAAAACTAGCCATTTAATAGGCACAACACTATTAATCTTACTCTGCGTTTTCGGGAAATGGGTTGAGCAATACCATTCCAGTTCTCACCTTTCGCCTTCAAGTCTAAAATCACACACATCATCTCAATTTTCCGGTAATAAAACTACCTTTTGCTAAAGCAACTCCAGAATCGCCAACGACAGCGCGAGGATGACGTGGCGACAGCCAAGAAACTTCATCGGTCTTCGGATACCAATAGTAATGTCGGCCCATTCCTGGGTCGTAAACTTCTTTCCATCCATCAGGCAGCGGATAGAGGCGATACATTCGTCCCCTTCGAATCAAGTAGTCTTCTGACAAATCGGTTTCGGGTTTTCCATTTCCCCAATGAGAGTAGCAGAAATCAACGCACAGATGGTATGGATTCCATTTATTGGGACAGCCAGGAGCGCCAGAGCGTGGCAAATCGTCTTCGCACCAATCCTCGTCATCGGATAAATCGCCTTTCTCTGACGGCGCTGGGACGTCGTAGCTCTCAGCGATGATTTCTTCTTCTGGGTGATTATTATCTAAATACGGAAAATTTGTCAATTAATGAGATCAGTCATGCAGCCTACCTTTCTTGATGATTCCGCGCTTCTGGAGACGAGCGAGAAGGGCAGGAGGCAAAGACATTATGGGAGTACGTTCTGAAAGCCGAAAAAACAATCAACAGCTATCACAGAAGGACGCGAAGCAGTACATCGAGTAATGAATGCAAATCCAATGTCAGTAAAAAATGAAAGTCCAATGCGATTGAAAAGTGCAACAGTAGAAAACTCAACTGTTCGGCTTGCTGCGCCAGGCAGCACCGAAGGCCGCGCCTCATGAATCAATGCGACTCGACCTCGTTGTTTTTAAAGTATCGTTGGTTGCCGCGTGATTCAGCTATATTCAACATGAGCTTCTCAACTGCTCACATCAACGTGAAGTCCGCTTGCTCGACTGTTATTATTTGTGGCTATTATCGATTTGTTTGTTTATGAGCGTTGAAGATACATTTCTACTCGTTGTGGGCCAAAACGGTGAGCCACAAGCGCATAGCTGAAAACAGCGCATCGGAAATTTCAGCACCGCGAGATATGGCTTCAGCCAAATGCCTACGCGCTCACAATCAGTTCAAAAATAAAGGAAAATGTCCGCTTTTCACAGGCTCAGCTCCAGCTCTCAATCGCTATTCTACTGTATTTAATTAGTAGCTGTCAATTGCGTTTCGAACCAGAGCCACGGCAATTAGTTTTAAAAAAAGCCAAGCTTCAGTATTATCACAGAAAAACGAAGCGGCATTCAAAACGTCATTTGCCGTCACGCGCACAACGGCTGCGCGTGCCGGAATGGCTCTGCCGCGCGCTTTATTCGAACAACGAAGCGGCAGTCGCGATTGCGAAAGGTCTTATAATGTTACTAACGCTGTGAATCGCATTTCAGATGTCCCTGGACTACGACGATCGACAACAGCAGGAGGATGAGATGTGCGCGCTGGACAGCATCTATGGCGACAAAAATGGTGTGTTCAGCTTCAGTGAGGAACCCGTAACGAAGATGCTATCCGGAAAGTTGAGGATCGATCTTCCTCGGTTACAAACTCCTCTACTAGTATGCATCCGAGCTGAAGGAAAAGGTAAAACGGAGTATATGTAAACACTTTAACCAACCAATGACTTTAGCACCCAAAATCTTCACCATGGAATTTGCTGGTCCGGTTGAACTTCGTTTCCAATTTCCGACTGACTATCCTTCTAATAGCGCTCCAATTATTTCAATGTCGTCGATTTGGCTAACCGAGCATCTGGTATACCTACCGAAACTACGTAATGGGTACTTAGCTGTCGCATTTGCAGGTTGAGAAATTGAAAAAGAAAATCGCCCAAGTATGCGAGCAGAACGCAGGATTACCGTTGCTGTTTTTCATTCGAGAAACGATTGTCGATGAAACTGCTGACATGAAGAAGTTCACAGGAGGAGCTATCGACCTTGATGAGTTTGAGCTCAACGAGATTGTCATATCTCCAAGGGAACGGTTGGCCTTGATACGAAAATCGGACGAAGATGGCGAGACGTCTGAATTTATGGAGTCCAGCTACGAATGTCAAGTGTGCTTTGAGCATTTCCTTGGTGCGGATTGCACTCGATTCCATCCATGCAAACACGTTTTCTGCAGCTCCTGCGCAACACACTACTTTAAGACAATGCTCAACGATTCATCGGTAAACTCTATATTACAAAAGATGCGTTTTGAATTTTTTTTAAGGTGAAAGTGCTCGAATGTATGGCGGACGATTGTCATTCGATGGCTGCTCACGCGGAACTCAGAAAGTATCTTACCGAGGAAGAGTTTGAGAGATACGAAAGAATCATCCTGATAAACGGACTTGAGTCCATGGGAGATGTGGTCCCTTGTGCTCGCCAGGCATGTCAAGTTCCCGTTATTGTCGAGCCCTCAGACCCTACAAGTTCCTCATTGTATAAGTAAGCATTTGCTCATGAATTCACTAATCACTCGGATTGTTCAGCACTGTTGCGCAGTGCACCGTTTGCAGGTATTCGTTTTGCTTGTTGTGTCGAAAAGTCAACCATGGAATTGAACCTTGTCGATATGATTCAAGTACGCTTAAGAAGAATTGTTCATATTGTAAATGATGATGTTCTAGGCAGCTTTGAACAAACTCTAGCAGAGCTCGAATCCGCTGACGAGCAAAAGCGACAGGCATTGTTCCGTATGTACGGCGGGGAGAAGCATTTCATGAAGCAAGTAGAAAACTACAAAAACGAAAAGTGGCTGCAGGAGAACAGCAAGAAGTGTCCCCGTTGCAGTAATCCTATTGAGGTATAATAACTGTCGCTTTCCTCAGTTTTATTTGCATTGCAACTGTTACAGAGAAGTTCCGGATGCAACAAAATGCGATGTGTCAAGTGCAATGTGGACTTCTGCTGGCTCTGCCGAGAGATTCTTACAAAGAACCCTTACGATCACTTTAACGGCGGCGACGTAACTAAGATGTGTGCAGACAAGCTCTTTGAGGGCACCGAAATCGACCTCGATTCCGGTAGTGATGATGAATTTGTGGATTACGAGTTTGTGGATTCGGACGAAGAAGGCGATAACTTGGTTACGTTCTTAGAAGGTATTTAAAACACTCCTCTCAAAGAAATTGTTCAGTTGCAATGTATCTATATTCTATTATGTATCTAAATATCTCTGCTGGTACATCTCTCCTATGACGTGTATTTTTCTGCTGTAGTGTCGTGAGCGTCCTCGATTTAACTGCAGGTTTTCTTAAAGTTTGATGTAAATGCAGTAAAATTTGTTTTTTGTGCTATATAAACATGTCTTAATATCTAAGGACCTTCGCACTTGTACGTTTATATGGTAGTTCTGGATATCCAGCAGAAGGCATTATTCAACATTTAACAACAACAATTGGAAACACAGGGAAATGTTGACATACAATTGGATTACATTTATTATTAAAGACAATATTAAAGACAAGTCAGGTTCTAATCCTTGAAAATTTCGAGAGTGAAGGACGTTCCACGTTATTTCTTGAGAATTTCTGACCCGCTGTTGTCGACGCTCTTCGTTGCTGACTTGTGAACAGCAATCGGTAAGGAGGGGTAGGTATGGCGGTGATCTCTGCATAATCTTCATAAACCTGAGATTCGTAAGTTAAGTTAGATTAAAAACCGATGATAGTTAACCTACATATTGTGGCGTCGCCTCGAAGACCAACGACGGCGAGAGACAACAGAGACATTTCATCGAACTGCTTCGGCGGAGATGCGAGAAGCGCCGGTCGGAATTCAGGTATTGCTGGATGGCGTCGTCCGTCGCTGCTCCAACCGCTGATCTTCCTTCTCGCGTAGCAGGATCACGCGTCGTTCATGCTCCGGTGGCTACTGAGTTTGCTCAGGAGTGAGAGAGCGGGTGAGGGACGAACCACTCGCCACGACCACAACAGGAACACTGACTGAATCGCGGGTCTGCTTTGCGAAAATGGCGTGCTCTAGACAACAGCGTTTACAAACTGTTGGAAGTCTGATTGGCCCGCAAAGTGCAAATTGTATGACGGTGCACGATTTCCACGTCAGCGCTGTTTAAAAAGGATTTTTTGACGTTTTTTTGCTTCCAAATATTTTACTTTTCTTTTGATCTCCGTATCTGTGTGCTGACCATAATTGTGCAGGCTTCCTGAGCCGTGACATCAAAGCCGGAACCTTCGGAATAGGCCGCAGCGAAGACAACTGTTTGGTGTTCATGTTCGACCTGGGCCTTTCGCGGAAGTTCGTCGACACGAAGCGCAACGTAATTCCTCATCCGATGGATAATATTTCGGTGGACTCGCTTGATAACTGGAGTATCGAGCCAGGATACCAAGTCGCGAAGTCTGTGTCTCGAGAGCAGTGTGTAGCAAGGTCCAGGCTCCCAGTCCGATCTGCCTGCGTTGTGTCTGACTTCATTTTTGGTAGCTTTTCTTTCCGGGTTTTCTGTTCTAGCCGTGTGCACTGTTATTGTTTGTTCTAAGACGGATAAGATATGACCGTTGTGCCATTTTAATCTATTTATAATTGAATTTAACTCATTCGTATAACGTATAGTCGCGTTTTTGTACCCGTTTGTGTTCCCTTCAGCAACTGGTCAGATTTCTATTAATTTGCTGTTTCCAACGTATTTTTCTATGCCTGCAATGCCGCGATTACAATCCTGAACAGTTTTTTGACGCGCCTCAGACATTATGTTTTCGCGATTTCAACTGAATTTAATTGTTTGCTTTTTTCAGATGGGTGGCTGGATCATGGAATCGGGGCGTTTTCTCGTTCTCGTCGGTTTTCCTGTAGGTGCTTTTTGGTTCTTCAACCAGCCCGGTATGTTCAAAGTGTTTGTAAGTTTTGCTGATTGCATTCCGTACATTTCTATTGTGTCAATTTAGATGAAGGGGTACCAGGTACCGGATTCCACTGTGGGCGATGCTGAAATGGCCCAGTTCAAGGAGCAACTTATGGAGACTAAACGAAAGGAGGAGTACGAGAAGTTCCTGCGTGAGCAAATGGCGTTTGAGGAAGCCCGCCGCATTAGAGAAGCAAATAATATCTAAGTTCATAGGATTTGTATGTAACCTGTAAGTGTTGAGATGTGTTGTATACGTAGGCTCTCTGTGACTGAAGACTGAACGATTTGAGAACCCATTTGATCTCTGTTTACACTGGCTTTATTGGCTCTGTGACAGGGCGGTCATTCCGCTCCTCGGACTGGACACTTCCCGTATTTAGAAGTCCATACAGAGCACAAGCGATTTATCTACTACAGTAATGTTTCAACTAGAAATACCCGATTCTCGCTGAAGGACAGTCACATGACAACAGTGTCTGCTCCGTTGAAGAAGCTAAAGTGGCGAAGGAAGCTATTGGATTCAGAATTCTCGTTTTGTATCCGACGATGTTCATTCGGAGTCACGCAGACGTTGTCGTGGTCGAACGCATTCCTCGCAACGAATGGCTGCCGACAGATGTCATTGGTAATCTCGTTCTTGCGAAAAACGTTGTTTTGGTTGTCTTCGCGTACATGCGATGCTCTGAAAGGTTCAAATGTAGTAAACTTTTGCAAGCAACAACCGCGCTCATCGAATCTAGTTGTGCATTCGTCGTAGTTTATTTGTGGAACCTACCGCTCAGGATCGACGCAAGCGTAGTCATACGGGTCCGCCGTTCTCCACACCTTTCCGAACTGACAAGCGTTAAGTCCGAAAGTGAACTGGCGAGTGAAGAACGCATTTCTGTTCACTTGAAGCGCGACTTCGGTGTCCGATATCGCGTTGTTTGGATTATTGCGCGATTTACAAATTTGATCGACGTTGTAGGTGTTCTCGTCAATAAATTTTCGCACTTCGGTCGAAAGACAGTTTATCTGAAAGAACGCGCGAATATTCATACGAATTCGTCTCCAGCTGACCGACCGGATCGAACGTTGACGTAATCCTCACGTCCGCGGCGTGTTTCTTCGAGTACATTTTCATAACGCTCACTTTGATCGACTGATAGCGACCGTCGACATCAACTCCCAGGAACTGTACCCACTCGGTGCCTTCAGTGAGTTCGTAGAATTCGCGCGAGTGTGTGACCACCATCGAGTAGTAGCTGTCGCTGACGCGCTGGACTTTGTGGATAACGACACCTGCTTGCGCGACACCTTGGTCCAGATTGAACGGAGTTCGCAGTTCCACTGTGTAGACGTTGTTCGGATCGTCGCGGTCGTAGGGAATGTTCACCAACAACCACCCGTTGGTTTTGTTGTGAGGAATCGAGAGGGACGAGAGTCGAAGCGTATAGTTCTGTCGGCCGTCTCGCCCAAAGTACAGTACCCGGTCGAGAGGAAGCCAGCCCAGGTAGTCCAAATGTGGACCGTTGAGACCAGGACCGCTGAGCCCGTATGACGAAGGGTGCATTAAAGCGTTTGCAGTGCTCATGAGATCATAGCGATCGTCGTATTCACCGAGAGAAGAATATGGAAAGACCTGAAATGAACGCTAATTTGGGATTAAGGATCGCAATCTTACTTTAACCGGGCGATCACTGTAGGAGTGACCAATAAAGAAGCTGTGCACCATTTCGTGCGCCAGAACTGACGAGAATATGAGACGCGGAGTGAGGAGGACACCGTGCTTTTTGCCGTAGACCGCCGTGTGCTCAGCATTGACTACGGTAATCTTGGAGCGATAGAGTTTCGCGCCCTGCTGCTCAGCATGGGCCACACAGAGCTCCTTGGCCTTGTCAAAGAAGGCGAAACTCTTCTCCGAACTACTCTGCAGCTGGTGGTCATTCATAGCTAGCCGCATGACGTCGGCTCGCGTGTACGGCATGTCAAACCAACCATGAACTGTCGATCCTTCGATTGTGTACACTCCGTTTGACGCATCATGAAAATAGCGAAGGATGGTGTCTGAAATTGAGGAAGTTTGAATTGCGCCACAAGATTGCTGTCTTCTTATTACAATAACAGTCCTACGGGATTATCAAAATGCGAAAACAAACCTGGACCAGTTCCGATAAACCACTCGACGAACCACTCACGCGTTCGTGGTTCAAATCCCCTCGTATCGCTGAATTTGCACAAAATAAGCGACCACGGCTCGTTTCCGCGATGAGGAATCGCAGCGACAGTCGAGATCCAAGCGAAGATCGTAATCGTTGTCGTAATCCACCGAGATCGGTGCGTATCGACGGCGAACATATGTACTTCAGTGTTTGTTAGTCGGGCGGAAGGAGAGAAGATGAGATTCTGCCGCTTTCGCCTCCTCAACGGCTCATCGTCGTCCACTCCTCTGTTTCTGCTGCTTTCGAACGATCTGCCGCACTGTCGATTCTCCGATGTGCCTGGAAAAGCAAATAGATATTCGTATCCGCAGGAACCGAAAGACAACGCGCAAATTATAAGGGTCAAACGCGTGAAAAACAACAATTAAAAAGAGTGCTGAACACCGATCGGCGCGCGGGTGAAGGCGCGCAAATGTGGCGCCTTTCAGGAACTCACAAACCTCAACGACTACGAACGCAAATGAAGAGCTCGAAGAGATAGTTTTGGGAGTGCGACTGCATTCAAGCAAAAGGATACCACGCGAATGACAGAAACAAGACCGCGAAAACAAGATGAACGCAATGGATTCTGGCTAAACGAGTGAGCATGAGCGATCGCTATCCCCCCTATCCCCGTATCAGAAGTGCCCAGAGCAACAGTAGCAACAGCAGCAGCAGCAGCGACGACTCTCTCTCCATAACTCCCACCCATGACGCGTGTCTTCGCGATTTTCCTGCGCCTAAGACGCACTTCTGGTCAGGTCAATCCGTCGCGGAGGCGAAAGCGAAAAAAACCGTTTGTTGTTGTGCAACATCTGGAAGGGGCGCGCGTGAACTGGTGTGGATTCCGGTTTACTCCCGCGCACTCGTGCGCGCGAGAGTTGTAAGAGCTGCTGTGAGGGGCGAAAGTGACCGAACGGGAAAAGTAGCAAAAACGCTCTTTTGGACAAATTAATACGCCAACGAGATGCGATCGTTTGATTATCGCGTCGCTAGTGGCTTTTGTCAGTCATAATCGGGCGGAGAAATCAAAGCGTTCGCTCGGTTTCAATCTTTGTTCTACGCACAATTAACATTAATTAATTGGAGACGCAAAAACGGTTCAACAATAGGTTTACGAGAGAGAGAATGGGATCGGTCACTAATGCGGGTTTTTTTTGTGGCATAATTGCACTAATTATGCGTTTTGATTGTTCCTTATCGGTTGTAAAAACGTTCGTTTCGGCATTAAAATGGATGAGAAGTTCATTGAGCTATTAAAAATGTCTAAATTTGGTTTTTGAACTTGGGACACACTCGTTTGTACCGTTTAGTGCCTGCTGGCCGTTCCCTGTTTACGGCCCTCACCGAAACGCTCCGGTAACACAATCTGGCCAAGAGATTAACCGTTTAACCATGGTGAAACTCAGACAATGCGGGTAACAGTCAGATCCGATCAATTTTTGTTAGCGAAAAATGCAAAAATTCCTGTAAACAGCGATGTCGACGAGATGAGCATCGCATGCATTGTTGCAAATTAGTGTCGCGCGCTCGTTTTCAACGCCGCCAAATTCCCGAGCGGAGACGAGCAGTCTCGCTCTATCCACCAACGCTTTTTTTCCGCTCATCTTCTCACGAGGCGCGATGAATACTGTTGATCGGTAATTAGTTCTTCTCCTATCGGTTCTTCCCCATCTCCATCTGTTTGTCACTTCTTCACCCTCGGTGACCTGATCGTCTCTCTTCCAGCACCGGCTGATCAGCAGGCGTTTTTCACACTCCAACGCCTCGAGGCACCGCCAAACGCGCGAGCGCACGAGAGTTGTGGAAACGGTGACGGCGGTCAGACGAAAAGAAAAACAATCGGAGAGGAGACACGCGCGAACGCGTTGATTTTCGATTTCGTTCAAGAGCATTCAAGTTTTTGCAGAAGACAAGACAGCGGCGGTGGTCGCCGCAATCCGCAAAGTGTGATGAAAAGTGAAGAAAAGGCGGAATGTGGATTCAGGCGAGGCGATAATGATGACAACATGTTCTGTCGCTCGCGCGCCAGCGCGCCATCAGGTCACTTTCTCCTGTTGACCATTGAACGGCGGTCGGTTCCTTTGACATTGAGAAATAAACATAGGAACACAGTTTGCAAAAAACCCGAGCGAAAAGGGGGTTAGAGCAATTAACAATTCATCAGGAAGAGCAGCGCGGGCGTGTGCTCTTCAACGGTTTCGCAGAACTGCTGCTGTCATCATGTCACTTCAAGTGGATTTTCAATTGCTCGCCATAAATCCGCTCACTTTCACTTCGCTGTCTGCGCCTACCGTATGACAAGTATTTATTGATCACCAGAAGCAGAAATAACACAGAGATAAACATTTTAGAACTCTTTACACATGGAAAATGTGACTAGAAACCCGTTGTAAGCAAACGTTAGATTACCGATAACGACGTAATTTGACATGATTTAGCGTTTTGCGTGTAGGCAGGACACAAAGCTTACAAACAAATGAGTGAAATACCCGTGAAGCATTCAAATGTGAAGCATAATTCATGTTCTTCTCCAAAGCTAATTTAGCGCGCCGTGTAAACCCGTGCGGGGATCTTCAATTCGTGTGATTCTCCTCCACTGTAGCGTTCCACCAATAGTACATGCCAATTCCGTTGATGCCAAACGAGAAGAAGAAGAAGAGAAGACAGAAGATGATCAGAAAACAGCGCTCGATCACCGCTGCAAGCCAATCGTACTCGAGTTCCGCGAGATTCCTTTGTCTCGACATCATTGTTGAAACGAGATCTGAGTGAAACTAGTAGCTATCTTGTTGCAGCGCACTTACTGTTATTGCAACCGCGACAATCCTTCTCGTAGCTGCTGCCTTTCCGCACCAAACCGACATTTTTGCGCGGGCGATTGAGTGACGCCTTCTGGTGAATGACATGCGGATGCTTCCAGCCGTTCTCCACACAGGAAGACTTTTCGTCGTCGGAGATCTGCTGATAGGAGCAATCGTCGAGATCTTCGCCTGAAACTGAACCCATAGGCGATGAGAGGGTGTTTTCGGTTAGTACAGACACAAAAGGCAAAGTGTTACGTGGAGCAGCGAAAGTCACAAGAACGCACACAACAAAGCGGTGATTTTAGATAACTATTCAGTCTTGAATCTCACGTTTTGACTCAAAACCAGCACAACACTCACTACCATTCAGTTCTCTACAACTCAAACCGCAGAACACAAAAACTAAGAGATGAAAACTGACTCGGAATCGTTTCTGACTGATCTGTTTTGTCTGATTGAGTTAAGTCAACTTGTCGCTGTTTAGCCAGCTCTTCTTCTTGCTTTTTAGCTTTTTGTAAACGCATTTGGCGCACCATTTCTTGAAACAAAGGAGCAACAGGGTAAGCAGAAGCAGCCAGTGTGACTTACTCGAAGCCAGCGTCGCAAGATCTGGTGGCGGTTCTGCGGCGACGCGTTTCAGCGAAATGGAGGTGAAGCTGTTGTCCGCGGTCATGATCGTGCTTTGGGTGTGCATACTTGGGATCGAAAGACGCGAAATGTCTCTTCCAATCTTCTGCCACCGTTGCCAGATGCTCTGCTTTCGTTGGCCTTTCTGTTGACGTAGAACTTTATCCTGCTAAAGCAAAGAAGTACTGAGAATAGAGGCATTCTAGACATAACATAGTATTCTTCATTTAGCTTCAGAGAACGAGTCCTTGCTTGTTTTGGTTTTAGGGGCTGCGAGCGTATTCGCCAAGACGTAGCTTGCGTATGAATTGCTTAGAAAGGACACGAGACTAATCTTTTAAAAACATAAATTGTCATGGTTGTTGTGGTGTATTCCAATGGATTTACATGCATCACTAGTTCGTGGCGTGATCCTCTATTGTCGATCAATTTAAACGACTCAATTTGGCATTTCATGAAATCGTGCATTTACCCCCTAACGGACCAGTTCTAGCTCAGATTAGCTGAGGAATTTGAGCGTTTACCTTAGCCTTCAAAGCGTACGCCTCCTTCATCACCAGTGGCATCTCCATCATACAGATCTTCCCAAGCCAGCGAGCCCATCGCATTGTTCGCGAAGTCGGTCGATGTCCGAGAATTCCTTTCTTCTGCGCATAGATCACCATCGACGCGCACAGCGTCCCTCCCGAGATTAACATCATCATACACGTGTAAAACCATCCTGCAAATAAATCACTTTTTAGACGTTTTCAAGCACGCGGTTTTTGTCTACAACAAATCATCTAGAACTGCTGATCTCTACCTGGCGAGGGTACGGCGAGTACCCGACGGGGAACGCGAGCATTAACCGCCAAAAGACGAGAATTCGTCGCGGCCGAGTGCGCATGTGTGGAAGCTAATGGTGGAGGAGAAAACTTAAAGAATAGAAAAAACGAGCAACCGTTTGAATTAGAACTGTGCGCATGCGGCTGGGTTAGAGTCTATGGCTGAGGCGAGAGAAAGAAGTGAAAGTTACCAATAAGTGGAATAAACGACGAAGTAGAGGGCATTTGGTCGGAAACCATAAAGATGAGAATTGACATGGAGAGAAGCGTGGTGATGCCGAGTGAGATCTTCTCTTCGCGCATGTCGTTGATGGTGGATGAGCTGAAGAAGAAGAACGAAATTAGGGCTTAATGGAGCGTGTTATGTCATATTCAAAGAGAATTGTTTGTATTCGCGGTACCGTAACCGTTTTTTTGTTGAATTCTTCCCCACAAGCGCTTCAGTTACCTGAAGAATCCAACGATTGCGATCAAAGTGATGACACTAGTGGGAGCGATGAGATTGATCAAGTAGAAAAGCGGCTTTCTCTGAATGTGCAAGTAGAACTCCAACAGCGTGTATTTGTTTGTGCAACAATCGTACTTCACTTCTCGCCGGAAGACTGCAATTGAGCAAAAATTAATTGGATTTCTCTCGCCATCGCAAATTACCTTTCGTTCCGAGAATATTCCATCCCTCGTTCTCGATGCATTGACTCGTACCGATTGCGCCTCCTTTGCCGCTGTCGTTGTGCGGATGATAGTCGATGCTGTTTTTGTCATATGTCCAACTGCCAAACGTCATTTTACAGGCCTGAAATGCATCCTCGTCTCTCGTGTCGTGTCTGTTGTATTTTCGTTTTTTTGCCTCGTGATCAATGTGAACGTCCCTCGTTTTGCGTTTTCGCCGTCAAGCATCCTTGTGCGCGCGGATAATCGCTTTGATCGTTGCTTTCGTGCTCGCGCGTGATGCCCATCTCTAGCACCTGCGGCGCACCGGCCAAAGCACAGCTTGCATGTACCGCCACAAATCGCACAAAGTTGGCCGGCTGCACTGTGCTCAGCCAGACGTCGAGCAACGCCATATGCCGACGAAAAAAAGAGCGATCGAGGGCAAAGGGCAGAGATCGCGGCTATTTATAGCGACGCGTCTTTAAGAAATGAATTCAAATTCGTTAAGCGCCAACAATTTGAGGTCTCAAAGAACACTTGTAACTCTCAATAGGAGCGAAAACAGCGTAGCACGCGCCGGAAGTTCTGTTCCGACTCATAAAGCAGTTTGCGATGAAACGACTCAAAAATTAACGAACAAGGTTGTTTTCCAAAACGCGTTAAAAACAAAAACAGCAACATCTCAAATGCGCTATTTTCACCTCAGAACCCATTGAAATTCTAAACTCTAAGCTCACCTGCACATCAAAGGGAAAGAAACGCAAATCGAGCATGCAGGAGAACTTGTACAGCGTCGGGTAGAGCAGCTCGACTAACACGGTTTTTCTGTTCGTGTCGGTTGACAGTTTAGCGTTCAGCAGTCGGCGACTTTCAGCGTCATCCATCACCAGTCTGGAAAAGTGTCCAATTGATCATTTCCTCTGTATTAACATTGCTGCTCACGAATTGTAAAGTGTCGTGTCAGGAATCCAGATTGAGTCCTTTGGCAAGATGATTTCGTGGATTCCGCCAAAGTGCGCGGGATTCCAGTAGAGCATGTCGTCGCGCCAACGCTAAATACGGTATTTGCACACGCAAAAAAATGAATTTTAAAGCAAACCTCAACAATCCACGCGTTCATTAGGATGTACTGTTGTGGTTCGTTCTAGAGAATACCGTAATCTTCAAATTGCAAATGACGATTTTGACTCACCACTTCAATTATTTGGTACAATTCAATACTGAACTTTACGTGCACCGATTCGTTCAAGTGTCTCTTTGGGATTAGCTTCTTATTATAGTTGTTCATAAGGTATCTCTCTAGCTTGTAGTGCTGCGGCGGTGGGAGCACCTCTTCTTCATAGTCGGCCGTATAGTTCCAATCATCAAAGCCTAAAGAACAGAGTTGGTGAATAAACAAATCCCACGACACCACCCGGGTGTATGTACCTTGAGCGGCGATTGTGGCCAACAACAGCAGTAGCATCCTGAGGAGTTGTGTTGACATCTTCTTCACTCTCTTCAACGCGCTAAAATCACGTTACTCAGAGCAGCCACAAGAGGCGCGCGATATGCAATATGAGCGAGCGAGGGAGAGAGATCATACACATGAAAGTTGATTAACGGGGCGGTGGCCTGAGGACAAATGCACGCAAGAAGAGACAAAAAGAAACACATGACGTTACCGCCACCGCTGCTGCCGCCGGCATTGAATATGCAAGAAGAAAGGCGAGCAGCAAGCGATGAGACGCGTGCTTTAACCAGGCGGGACTCTCGGGCAAAAAGATAATTTCGGACAAGCATCTCAATTTTTCAAAGTTTGGCACGACATTCCGCCGTTTTTTGACGCGTTGCAAAAACAAACCCTCTGAACCACTTCCCGTTCCGGAAAATCAACTTTACTTATTTATTAGAATTAGGACGCTCTAAACTGTGATCTCTTAGAATTTCTAGTTAAAACAGTCCATAATTCACGTCCTTAAGCGTGCACAGAGGAACACAGAGCGAATAACTCAAATTTGACCCCAAAAACCGGTCCAAAATGCAGCGATCTTTGACTCGGAGCATGACCAAGTGACTCACGCAATTAATCTTCTGTTTGTTCTTAAAATGCTCACAAGAACCGAGACGAACAATCGTCTTTTTGCGGAATCAACAAAAATTCCATTTCAGACTTTTTTGATTGATGCTTACGATATTAAAAACCGTCCGCTAAAGTCGACATTAATCATACATGTGGTGGGGTCTCCAAGCAGCCTGCATTTAGACGAAAAGCGTCTTGTCACAGTCAATTTTCAATTTTTCGAGTTTTGCACGAGTGAAAACCTAAATTTTGAAAGAGAGAAGCAGAATCACAACAAATCACTGCGTTTAATCGGTTTTACGATATGACTCAGTAAATCTGGTGTCTCTCTCGCTCGTCACAGCTTCGCAACTAAGATCTCTGATTTTACTTCAGTTCCAGTCATGGAAAACAGCCAAATTGGCGTTGTGAAAGTGAGTCAAATTGTGACTGTATGCCTCTTTGGATTCATCTGAGCTCTATGCAAAGCGAGGCCTGAACCGAATAAGAAGCAACCTTTGATTTGTCACAACAAAAACGTGAATTATGAGTCTGCGTATCCTGGAAACGAAACTAAAGCACATAATTCAATGTCTTTTCTATTTTGGAAGTGCATTTTGAGTCAAAAATAATCCAAATTCAATGTAAACATCGTCCAATGGAAACAGCGAGAGTTTACATTCTCGTTCGTACGTACTTTAAGCTTCAGTAGCATGTACTTGATGTACTCTTCGAATCAAATGTTGAGCGTTTTCGGAAGTCTACCGACTTGATGACTTAATGCGGCGCCCTAAGCAGATAATCTTTTTTCTCAAATTTTTTGCACTTTGCAGACAATTGTTCAATGTCTCTGGATTACAATAAAACCACGCTTTTATAGTCCATTAGGTTTGCGCGTTTATTGCAAAAGCGTTGGATGATTTCATTTTTTTCAAAACAAGGAAATTGTTTTTGGGTTTTTCGCGAGCGCAACCACATGATATCGCAAAGTCCGCGCATGTCAAGAAGTCGCGATCTGAAATGAGTCGCGAAGATTACTTAAATGATAAATTGGAACGCGGCGGCCGGCGGAACATATGGAGAGGAAGAGAGAGAGAACGCAAATGAGTCAAGAGCAAAGGATGAAGACTAGAAGGCTAGAGCGCGAGCTGCGTGCACTCGTAAAACGCTCATAAATTCATTTCTAAAGTAAGCATGCGCGTATGTAGTATGAGCAGCACTTCACAACAAGGATGCCTTCTAATTTCTAAATTTGGGATTTTAGTTTAATTTGAAGAGTTGGGTGGGAACGAGACAGAGATTCAAAGCGCGCTAATGACGCTGGCACAAGGCGGCGTAGGTGAGATGAAAGGTGGGCAGCTGTCCAGCTGAACAGCAAAGGGTCAACGGTTTTTTGAATATTACAACAAAAACTCGTTAAAGCGGGCCGGATTTCACGCGTCTTTTCTCAAGTGAAGATTGACTCGTTTACAAAGCGTGAAAATTGATGTTTACCCTCAAAAATCTGTTTAGGAGCCGGAAAAGGAACACGGAAACGAAATAATACCGATCGCTTCCGGAAATGAAGTTGTGGTTTGAAGAATGTGGGTGGGTACGCGAGCACCAAAACCAATCAACAACTTTACGACTATGTAGACACATGGCGGAAAGCGTATTTTAATCGGGTTGATTGCGCTAGATTGGGGCTATTTTCCAGCCCTCCACACCGTAGTTGTTTACTAAGGTGCGCTAATTTCATTAGAGCATTTGGCTTTTGGCCGAACAGCCGCGCTGATCGAGCTATGCGAAGCGCGTATTCAAATTCGAGAGGAGCGAGTCAGAGGGGTAAATTCACATTGTTGCAGCGTTAATTCAAGCTAATTTCCCGCTTTGTCAATGTGAATTAGTGCCATGAAAAAAGAGGAAAAAGCGGATCTAGCCGCATTGGGCGCCTCAAAAAACCGCTGGATGTCGCATTGGAAGTAATCAAGGAAAGCGCACCCCCAAAATGAGACGTCAAGAGGCGGCTGCCGTAAACAAACTTCTGTCGCTGTTGCGTTGATCGCCTGTGAGAAACGAACCTTTCGCGCGGCGCTCGTTTGTGACAAGTGGAATAATTGCAATTTAAAAAGAACAAATAGAAGCGAGAACCATGGGCTCCGCTGTCTGGTAAATTCTAATTTTGCCTCATTCGCATAGTGGAACTCGCTAATGAGGAGACGATGGAACAACGCGAAGCAAGCAGTAAGAAGAATTAGGAAATGACGAGTGGGGAACGCACTGTGCGAACCCCGCTTTGTCTCGGTCATCCGGACACCGTAATGTCCGTCGACACCTACGTCAAAATCACTTGTGCTTCACCACACTTCAGTCGTGATGACAGCCCTGCAATCAATCTGCTGTAACAAAAGTTGCACAAATTGAAAAATGCGAGTTTTCGTGACTCGTGAGGATTTGACGAAACTTGAGATAAGTAGTTGTTGCAGGGAGGACTGAAGCACACAGGAACACTTAACCTCATTTTTGTAGATTAAATCGAAAAATGCGCGAGTTGCTAACAAGTAAATGTTGGCAATTTCAAAAGTTCAATTGCATGCAAACTTGCAAATTCATTAAACACTATTAGCAATGTAATGAGAAGCGCGTAATAAAGCATAAAAACAGAAGAAATAAATAATTGACCACTTCCGCTTGCTGCACTTGTTGTCGAAAAACCACCACAAGACTACGGTAACCTCTTAAAACTTTGGCGAAACGTAAAGACCACAAATCAGTTGACGGACTTTAATGATCTTCGAATGACCGAATCGTTTCGCTAAGCAAACGAACGACACTCCCTTTCACGCCGCCCTCCGACACTTGGGAACAAGAAACAGGCGGAAGAGAAACAATGAAGCTCAGCGGAGGGAAACAACACGCAAGGCGTGGTTGATTCAGGGAACGCAATTGCAACATGATCCAAACGTCGTAAATACGTAATTCTTTGCGTGGCTAATGAATAAATTAACATCGCCTGGGTCTGGTGGAGCATTTACTTGATGACCGCACCACAACGTTTTCTTGAGGGGCTTGAATGAGCGTAATTTGAGCGATGCATGAATATGAGACCTCTTTTTTTTCAGATTTTGTCCGTAAAGGCAAGTAATTGCTTTGCTGTAAATTCAAGCTTGTAAGCCAACAAAGCGTTCACTCCAGCCTGGCGGTACTTAGTACCGTCGTGTTCAATATTTTTATCGTTTAAAAGTACATCTCAATAGGTGCACTCTACAGCGCAGGTAATTCAAATTCAAGAGCCGACTGCAATGAAAGTCTATGTTAATGTTCGCGTGAGTCACGCGCTAATTGTATTTTCGATTCCAAATTTGGAACTAACGTCAGAGCAGCTTTTTGAGCCAAAGAACCGCGTTTGCGTTTCCAGATGGGGCTGTGTAAATGTGTCTTGTAGCTCATTTGTGAGAAACTACATTTGGGAATTTGTGTTCCAACTTTTTTTTCGGTTGTACTTGTTCACGCGAATTCGATTTGGTCCGAAAAAACGTAAAATTTTAAGAGTACAATTAGAAGCTAATCTGAGATTTGTGAATTTGGTCAATGTACGTCAGAGAACTGTGTCTGTCTGCTGTGCAAGGCAATATATGTATTGTCGGTTCAGCTCCTAGGCTCCTAGCGAAAAGCTCAGTTTCCCTAATCGCATTTTTCGTTCTTTAGTCATGCAAACTTTCAACCCTTTAAATGCCAATTCAATTTCAATCATTCCCGAAAACGTCATTTTGTATTTTATTGACTTTGGTGTGGTTTTTGCATTTGCACTTTGGCACTCGATTTCGATTTGATCGTTAAATCGGAATTTTTTTTAGGAATGCACTTGGATTTATGAGAAGCCTGATTTATCCGACTTTTACTGATGTTCAACGTGACGACGACGATCGTTAGTTTGGCTCCAAATGTGGGGTTATTTTTGGAATTGTTCCATTAAAATGGATTCTATCTAACAATATCAAAAATGTAAAATTTGTTTGGAATTTTGTTCTTTAAAAATCAAATAAAGAAATTCACTCCACAAGTCAACAATATGTGTGAACCCTGAACAAATCATGTCTTCTCTGTCCGAAACGGCGTTGATGAATTCCAATGATGCGAGGAAACCTTTTTAATCGCTCATTCGTTCCTCTTTCTTCTTCTTCTTCTTCTTCTTCTTTTTCATCTTCTCTCTCGCTCTAGAACAATGTTGTGGTCTTCGTTCACAATAAATCATCTCCTCTTCTCCACTTGCAAATCCATCATTATTCTCTTCCGCTCATCGGCTGATCAACTTTTTGCGCATCCGTTAATTGGTGGTTCCTGTCGGGAGCGTTGAAGAAAAGCATTGCATCAGGGATTTGTTGAAAAATCAACAGATACGAAGAAATCTATGGAAATGCCCCGTTTCGTATGCGAAAAGGCGAATAATTGGAGTATCGCGGAGCAAAACAAGCGCCGGATTTGATTGCAATTCATTGTTTTCTTATGAGTAACTTCTATGCCCTATTGTTTGCATTTCTAAAGTTGCCTAGAAACGAATTACCGCTCTGAGAAGTGGTTAAGTGATTCAGATGAGAGAAACGACTTGTGCTTGTTTTTCAGCGACGGCGTCTCAGTCAGCAACCTCGCCACTCAACACCTCGACGGCCACCTATTTTACGGTTTCTCCGTTTTAGGTGGAGCGCATTCACGCATTGCCATTCGAAACGACCGCTCGCTGGCCCAACCCACACACCATCGGCACGCGAAGTGTTTGGCCAATCCCAGAAATTTTGTAGTTCAACGATTGCGTGCCAACCTGAAATAGCCGGTTCGAGAACGGCTTCTTCCGAGCGTTATTGAGCCTTTCGCCTTTCCAGTCGACTCCACTCCGAGCAGCACAGCTGCGCGTCACTGTATCTCGGAATTTGACCATTTTTTGTCTATTTTTAATTCTAAAGAATGTGGAGATCGCGCAAGAAGGACATTTTCGATCAGTGGAGGCGTCGTTCGTCTTCTACATTCATCTCCGGCGATCGGCTTATGCCAAACTCGGAGATCAAATGTCTAAACATCTGGCGGCTGCTTGCCTCCACATCCTTTGTCAGCCTCAAAAAAGAACGTCGCCTTTGCTGCTGCGCCTGCGCGACCTGCGTGAACATATTCATCTCGCCTTCAGCGTTCATTCGCGGCGTTCCGGTTCATTATCTCCATGTTATGGAAATCTCCTCCGAGTCACTGCGCTTCTCCCCTTTAGCTGCTTTAATTATTCTACACCAAAAAATCCCCACGCGCTCCTTACGCCTCTTTTGCATTCGTGTGCTGTGCCCTCCTCGAAGCAACACCGCGCTCTTTGAGGGTGTTCTCGTTGCCATAGTGCGCCCGGTAAATGGCAGCGTCCTTCTTCTATACCCACTACATTGAAACGTCAGAGATGCCGACCGATCTTCACATTTTATGGCGCACCTTTTAATTTCAGTAGACCGGCCCCCTCCCCTCAAACAGCGATGAGTATGAATCTGCGAAATGGGAAAAACGTCCGTCGGGGCCAACGCGACTCAACTCCTGAGTTGCTGCTCGGTAGGCCTCGCCTCCCGCGTTGTCGCCACCTGCAAACTCTCTTTCAGAAATTCAAAAATATGAAGATACAGTGCGTGATGTCCAACCAGAGGCTGAGCAAGAGGAACCGCCGGTGGCAGGTAAGCATGTCTGTGCCACCCAGAGAGAAGACAGTCTTGTTTTTCAGTTGAAATGGCCGATGGCGACGAGAGACGCGCGGAAGTCGGTGCACGCAGATTGGTCACCACCGAAGATTTGGAAAGAGCCGAGGAGTACGCGCATCACACTGTCGCCATCGTCACCCTTTTCGCCGAGGATCTCGCTCACGAGGCTCAGCTTCCGTTGAGCCGAGTGATGGCGATCATTGGTTTGTTTTATTTCTGCATTCTGCACTCCTCTAATCTCTTAATATCGCTCACGGGTGGCTTCTCGGCGGATGCTTCGCTCTCCTAATTGATTTTGCAACGCGCAATTTAATCTGATTTTTGAGCAGGTCATAAAATCTCGTTTCGGCGTCGGGAGAGGGGGGATCTGAAAGGATAGGCCATTTTCACGATAGAATGAGATGGGGTTTGGGCGTGTAAGCCAATTTTTCGTTTTTGGCGGATGGGCTTGGAAGGTTTTTTCAGTTTAGACACGCGAGAACAGCCTGCTTCTAAAAGGTGCTACCGTAATCGGCTCACAATTGTTGTACCTGTGTTTTGAAACGAACAAATTGTGTATTCTACGTGACGATGACTCAAAAACAACGTTTCAGGGCGTCTCCGTGGACATCTCCGAGATTATTACATCGAGCAGGTGGAGAAAGCACGCCGAGACGCCGAAGACGAACAAGTCGAAGTGGTTGAACTTTGCATGCCGAATCCAACCGATTAGTGCCTCAGCGCGGCGCAGACTAATCTCGCTGTTCGAGAGCGACCGACTCCAAAATCCTTCCTTCCTTAGTTCACTATTTTTGTGTTGTTTCGATGTCGTTTCGTGTTCGTGATCTCTTTTTGTATTTTCTGTTAGTAAACAACTTTCTCTGTTGTGTTTCATTCTGTGGCCGATATGTTGAATATCCGTTGCTATATCTCGTTTTTTTGTTGCCATCTAGAGAGCAGCACATCGCAACATGTGCTCATTATGGCGAGTCGCACATGGTGAGTGCGACGCTCCCTCGCCAGCTCTCAAGCGACCGGTTTTTCATTATGAATATTCTGTATTTGCGTGTTGTGTCCTGCCGTGCCATCTCGTTTTATTAGCATGTGAAAACGGAGGCCGATGCTTCCAGGTAATTTTGTTCGCCGTAAAGAAGCTGCCATGCTACCGACCCCTGCTGTTCCTCCTGTCATGAATCCCAGTCAACTGTGCAAACGATCTCTTCCTGAGAACGATCACGAGGTTCCTTTGATGGAACCGTCGCACTTTAGTGACTGGGCCGCTGTCAACAACATTAAGATTGAGTTTGTCGACGAGGAGACGGACGCTGTTGTGCCAACTGCGCCTCAACACGGTAATAGAAGCACAACAACCTGTTGATCAAGTTGGAATTTAGACCCAAACGACATCATGCACATTTTTGAGGACGAATACGAAAAGTACCTGATTAAAGCGGTCTCAAGCGGTAAGCGGTTGCACACAGAAAATTCAATCGGGTTCAAACTGTTTTTAGAGCGCAAAACTTGCTACCACATCATTGAAACATATGGCTACAGGACTATAACTGCGTACGATGACGTCGGTACGTCATTTGAATCGTAATGCTGGTAATTTTTGGAGAAATTTCAGACAGGATCATCTGGGCCACGAAGCACTTGTTCAAGAAGAAGTACAACGAGTTGAAAGCAGAAGGACCGGCGGATTGCACACCGACCGAACGTATGTGTAGCTGATAATCACAAAACATCGCTCGTTTAGGCGAATTTGCCCGTCTCACCGTCCTTCTGGAATGGATCTACATCTATCGAAATGCGCTTTTTGGAAAACCAATGAAGAACAAAGAGTTTCAAGCGACTTGGCGCGATGTGAAGGACGGCATCGCCCTGCAAGGCTTCCACGAAATGACCATGGTCTCAGCGATCTACCTGCGCTTTACGCTCTGGCCGAGAATTCGTGCTCTCACAGAGCGCAAGTTTCTCACCGGCGTGGGCACTTTGAACAACGTAGGTTACGGTATTATGACAGGAATATACCAAAGACGTTGTTTTCAGTTTGACTATACGGTCATGCGAATTGATCCGACCGTTAGCTTTTCTGTTCTGCCGGCTGCGGATGGCACCATGCGTGAAGCTCCGCTCCCGGTGACTGACAAATCCTATTGGTACGAGCACTACCGTAAATCTATGTCGATGTTCAATCGTTGATATGGCTTTTACCGTAACCAATTCTCTCGCTTTGCCTATTGCTTCCTGTCTTCCGGCTCGTACACTTCCATCTTCAATCAACCTAATCTTAGCTCTTGCATTCAACTCAGCGTTTTGTGCTTCGCAACTCTCTAAATCCGTTTTAATCGTTCAACTTTAATCGCATTTCTCATTCTTTGTCCTCGCTGATTTATGGTCTCAAATGTAGTTTCGGCCGGCTCCGGCCGACTCTGTTCTTCACAATCCAAGAGCGTAATTGTCTTTGCTTTTGTCGCCTAAACCAATTGAATGGAATTGTGTAAATATCTGCATTTTTTCAAGCTACAGTATACTCTTTCCCGCTAATCTTTGTTCTTACATCTTTTTCGCAAACTGCACTAAAGCGGTTTGTGATCCTAATTGCATGTAGCAGCATTCGCTTGCATCCTCTTGTATGCCCTTTGATAATGCTTAAATAAAGTTGCTGCTTTCCATCGAATCTCAAACTCCAGATGGCCTCTTTTGTCCAAAAAGCCGAAAGCGATCGCGACGATTCCAACGAACGCGAACGTCGTGCGCGCCCGCCTCTTTTGTAAAAGCAGCGCCGACGGCAAAAGGCGCCATTCGCTCTCATCCACTTCGTTGTGGATCACCTTAAAGAGCTGCTTAGGTCATAGATCGCAAACGCGCAACGTCTTTGCATTGTTTCGTTTGGCGCTGATATGCTAAGTAGGGTTCGTTGTGCTCAATGGCTGTGAGAAACATTTGCGTGGTACGACGCTGTGCTGTGACAGGAGAGCGCGTCTTTCTATTTGTGTGTTAATTCGATTCGTAAACAGAATGCAGAAATCAGTTTCGTGCGATTCGTTCCTGAAGGTGACCCCGAAGGCTGACAAATACGGATCTGCACTTCTGAATGCGATGGTGGAACAGCAACTCCCAACTGCTAGGCTCATTCTGAGCACGAATCGCGAAAGAGTTTTCAAGCCCAAGGGTAGATTGAGGGACTTGAAAATTCATTGAAGAAATGCAAATTTAGTCGATTTCTTCATTGGATCCTGTTCGGATGAAGACTCAAGTACGTTCTATGTGCAGCATCCTGGGTACACGGACTACTCGAAGTGGACGAAAAGTAAGTGCGAATTTGTCCTCAAACCACATGGAAACTTTTGTAGGAGGAAAACGATTTGAGGAGCGACGAGCGGAGTTGAAATCTCGTCATTCTGTGGTGATCCGTTTGGCTGAGTATATCAGAGACAAAACGTTGCGTCATTTTTTTGGCGTTTCCAAGATTAACACTGATTTCTTGAGCAAGCACGTTGCCCTTTCGCGATCTTCTGCTGCGCACTGAGTGCGATATCGACCTGTTTTAGCATTGACTGTTGCTTTTTCTTAATAAAATGAGATCTGACGACCGTCACAGCTGTATTGGGAACAGAAGCCTAATCAAAATATGATCTTGATAAAGGCATCGGACACAAGATATCTGGGTTTCTTTCAATTCGTTGTTTACTGTAAAATCGCTAAAAAAAATCAAAGATTTTTCCGTTTAGTGGATTTTTGCCAAACCAAAAGCGACCGAGTAGGAAATACGTTATTGCTGGCTGATTAATTCAATACCTCACCTGGTCGATCCGCTCGAGCGTTCGCAGACGCTCTGATTGTGAGCGCACAAAGAAATTAATTATTCATGAACTGAAAGGTCGCACCTACGCGTTCTGCAATCAAATTTGAAACGTCGAAGAAACGGGGATTTTTGAAGAGGTTACGCTTCAAATCATGAAACACAACCTTCGGTTCCTTTCTCCCTCCACGTGGTAAACACTGTATGACTGACGATCACAACAACAACATCACACAGCCAGCTGATTGCGATTTTGTGTGAGGGACAAGACGGTTAGAGCACAAAACCGAGACGTGCTGCACCTGCTGTGCGTTGTCCCTATTTTGCTCAAATTCTGCGTAAATTTACAAAATTTATCTGTGGGGTAGAATTACACTGTTAGAGCAATCAAAAAATCAGAAATCACTTGGGGTCCTCGTCCAGCTCCAGGAAGAAGACATTGTACTCGTCCTCGTATTTCGCAAGCTCTTTTTCAAAACCATCGCCTGAATGCAATGCACAGAGTCATAAGAAATGCATCATAGTGGATCTCATACCGAAGAAGGCCTGGTTGGTCTGATTAGGCTTGTTCGAAATGATGGGGACGTACTCGTTTGGAGAGAACGTCTTCTCCGACTGCTGACAGCTGGCTACAAAAAGATGGCTGGGTTATTAAAAGGATGACTGCAAACCGTTGTTTTTCTCCTTTTCGCCTTTCTCCGATACAATGACATCCTCCGGACGATCCCCAACATAGAAAGTCACTAAAACTCCCTACTTGTTGGCTTAACGGACAATCTCAAGTTTACCTTTCTTTCGAAGCTGATCAGTCGGCGGAGCATCGGCGCATTTATCCATTTTGCCCTCAGAGGCAACCTGAGCACAAGCTGCATTCTGCATCTGTGAATCCATCTGAAAAGGAGTCGACTGTAGTGTTTGCGATCAGCTCCTAATCGAGAAAACGGCGGAAACGCTAACTGACTGACGTCGATTGCTATCCCTATTGTCGTTGTACAAATGGGCGTTGCGATCGAAAGATGATGCCGTCGCATCGCTTGCGCCGGCGTCGATGCAAAGTGATTTGGCATATGCTTTAATAGCGAAGCTGTGCGCGCAGACAAAAAGACACGCGAGGGCACGGAACGCCGCCAACTTGGTCAATGTTTATAAGTGTTGTTTTCGATCTGTTTATGTTGTTCACAAAGGTTACGGCGTTGATTCTTTGATCGCGACAAAGGGTCTCAAAAGGCATGCTCGGCAACAACACCAGGCCCACAGTTGTGCATCCTGATTGAGGGACCGTTAAAGACAGTTGATCCGCTTGAAATCCACAGAAGACAGTTCAATGATTCATGCGTTTGCTTACAGAAAGAGATTTGAAGGTCGCGAGAAGCGATTCGTCATGGCGGTGGTTGCAAAATAAAAGTGTTCGATTCCCGTTCAGAACTATGTTATTCAAACGCAAATGCCTCTCAAATACCGGGTTTTTGAGCCGTTCTACAGTCTATTTATTGATCAAGTTAATTGTGAAATACCATTTTAAGCTACTCTCTTTGATTCCAGCATATCACAGTGTCGTTAGGTTCATGTTGAATCTTTGCTGCTGAATAAAACGATAATTAATCGACGATTTATTTTGCTATCGTGCCGCGTAAGCGTTAGAGGCAACGTAGCTGAGAGACACTATTACTCATCATCTTTGCGTTAGCAATCAACATTTTTTGTGCTTTAATGAGAGGTTGATGCCTCTTTCGCTATTGAATTCGTTGACTCTCCCACCTCTCCCACCTACTGTCCACGTCAGACAAGCATTGTTCAACCAGTTCAAAAGCTTTTGAATTTGGAGATGCGACGGCGCTGACTCAAACGCTTTATCATCATTTTCATTTCTTCGCGCCTACTGTGGAAGTCGTTCCGAGCTAATATTCTCATTTTCAACTGTCTGCAACTGCCTGCGGTTGTTGTCTTGAGCAAAAAGTTAAAAATAGACGCGTTTCCACGCATCAAGTGCCAAACCACCGTAGTTCATGTGTTGTTTACTCGTGCTGATCACATTTTGTCGTTCTCAAACGCTCGTTGTTTACCCTGTTGCAATTGAGTCGCCGACTAGCACCACCCTTTGGCGGCATCGCAAAAACCACACTGAACTACGGTTGTTTACGCGTTCAAACTCGGCGGACCATTGCTGTTCCTCCCGACTATAAACCCGACCCAAAAACGGCTTGTTGTGTTGCAATAAACGTCAAGCGACCTGTTTACAGGTTCTCTCTTGCATTTGTGTGCGATTTTCTCCGACGCGTTTTTTGTTGCGCACGCCACTAACTCGTTTTTCACCTCGTTTCGATCAGCATTCTGCTCGAAACCAGTTCTGCGTCCTGTTACCGTAGTTAGAGAGCGGTGTACAAAAAGTAGATAGCTGAATTTTGTTGTTTAGTGGATTTTTCAACATGTTTTGATGACGTGCTAATTGACATAACTTCATCTTGTATGTTGCTCCTCGTAAGCACATCTGCTCCTGTCAACAAACACAATTAACGTGCTTCAATAATCTCTGGGCATGGTTGCCGACCCACTCAATCGTTCGTAGATCGTAGATTGGCTGTGTGGTGGTCGAGGAAAATGTTGGGTTTCACGTGAGATTGCTAGTTTGGTTTGTACCTGTTGCGTGAGCGTAAAATTGGGAAATTCGTAAAATTTGATTGGAATGGAATTTGAAACCCTCATTCCAAGGTAAAATTTTACGCCTCCGGCATTGACCGATCCTCCCGAAGGTTAGTTTTGTTATTGGAGGCGCGCGCACGCTCGCAAAAACGACATCTTGGCTGTTTATTTGGAGGCACTAGTGGGCGGCGTTCACAAAGACACCGCGGCCATCTCCAAGTGTGCAAGAGCGCGCTAAAACGATAGACAATTAAAGGCTCTGATTCGCCCGCCGTTCACGTGCTCAATTCAGTGTCTGTCGTTGCCATAGTGCCGGTGCACTTATATTCTTGTGACACCTTTTTCACGTCTCTTCTCGTCAGAAATCCAGTTGGTTGCGTGTTTGTACCCGACGCCGCTTTTTTGTAGTCGACTTTGTTCCACTAAACGTCGTTCGTTGATTTAGATGAATTCGGAAGAAAGTAAACCAAACAGCATTGAGCAGCGGACCGCCCAGTTCACCAACCGACAGAGCATCGGTTGGTGGTTTATTTTGCTAATTAAACTGACCGGAACTACAGAAAACGCTGCGCAGGATCGCGTGGAAATCTCGCCCGATGTCAACGATGATGTTGAGATAGGTAAAGAGTGCTCTTTCATGTTCGTTGTGCATTGAAAATGTAGACCTCGAAGATCTCACAGAACCAGAGCAGGAATTGGTGGCGCAGATTATGCACGAAAACGTCTCGCTCGCGCACTTGCACGAAGAGGATCTCGCTGCGGAGTTTGGCTGCACCACGGAGGAGATGTCCAGTTATATAGGTAGGGACAGTGAATTAAGGCGACTCCTCTCAACTTCTATTTGCTTAGAACAACTCGGAGAAATGATTGAAACGCAAGTTTTGATGGCGATGGTCATATTGAAGCGCCTCCTCCGTCAGCGCTCCACTGAAGGTAGACCGTGCGAGAGAATGTCAAATTGACGAAATTGATTGTTGTAGGTTCTGCTCCACGGTAAATGTCAAACCGTTCGTTCACACTCGTTGTTTTGACATGCCACAGGTGGCGATGTCATCGTTTTGCCACAACACTCCCATGTTTTCGATCTTCGCGTATCTCATTGAAACTCCTGCAATCTCATTTTCTAACTCTCTAGTTGGATCGATCCACATTTCCCAAAATTTGAACTGCTTGACGCTAATTAGTGAATTACCGTATTGCTTGCTCTGTGCTAGATGTTCTATAAAACAATGCCACTCTCGTTTCCATTTCCCTCCACTTCAAGAATCAGCTAATCCCTCTAGCGGCATCATCCCATGGTCTCAAAGGTCGCGGGCATCAGTGTTTGGTTCCTACAATTCGTTCAAAATCCCCAACTTGGGATTAAATCCGCTTTTCGCCTCGCACACAAATCCAAACGCTTCTTGCTGAGTGTCGCTAATCCCTATGGTACCAATTACCGACCGCTATCGACGTCAGGTGTCAAGCAGGCATCGAAGTTTCATCCCGTGAGCGCTAATAATCCGCAATTAGTTGTCAGTCGTTAATTGCAATTTGACTCAGGCGCGTTGTTTTATTTTAAGCAATCAAATTAGAGGTTTTCTCTCTTGCCGTCATCGGTAAACGGGGACCGGCGCACTATCAGCGCTGTTGTGCGAGGTGTGATGACAGACGCAGTTGCACAAACAACTTGCGTGGAATCAGTTCAGGAGAAACACCGTCGCTGTCTGCAAGACTTTGTTATGGGCATCCAACGGTATGTTTTCCACGTCTCAGACACTGACCGCAAACACTTCAGATATCCCCGAATCCCAATCGCGACAACTCATCCTCTACGCTCGAAGAAGCCAAAGAAGAGCAGCGATCATGCTTGGAACCCGCGTTTCTCGCTGGTTCAGGCGGTACCTCTCGATCTCAGTGCCAAAAAGTCAGTGCAACAGCGCCATATCAGAAAATGTACGTTTTGGCTAGCTTGAATTTGCATTCAAACGGCTGTTTCACAGACTCATCAATCCGGAAATTGCGGATTCCATTGGACATGAAGCTTCAGAATTTGGCTCTTCCAAAGAAACCTCGCATTGTTGTCACCTACGCGAACGGAGTGCCACTTTCCCAAGACGAAGGTAAGGAGTGTAATCTAACAAGAGCGTTTGCAGAAACAATTTTAGTTGCAAAACGTCTAATCAACGAGGGTGCGCTTACCAGTAGCTACTTGGAAGAGAAAATTGCACGAATTGTCGCTGAAGGTGAGTGAAACTTGTGCCTGTTGCTCACTAAGCAACCCTCTATTCCTTCTTTTAGAGCTTTTTGCCGATTCGGATGAGGAAATGCAGAACGGAAACAAGTAGCTGACGCTGGATTTTGTTGTTATTGTTGTTGCGTTCAGCGAAAGCACTTGTGTATTACTGCGTTTCATTGTTTGTGTGCAAAACAAGTGTTTATGATTTGGGGACATCGGCATCTCGTAACGCGCATGTGTAATTTGAAACGTTTGACCCCTTGAGGCTGCATCGCGATCGTACCGCTCCACTTTTCTCAATACACACGGGCAGCTAACAACGTAAACAAGACGATGAGAAAATGGCGTTTTTCATGAGAGTTTTTCGATTTTGATCTCCTCACAATTCGATTCGAATATGGTAATATTATGGCATGCAATCACAATCAATCACCCGACGGTGCGTCTCGCTGTTGCCGCTTCAGCACACTCCCGCGTCGTCGCCGCCGTCACTCTTCGCACAGCCCTCGCCTATTAGTCAACTTTGCATCTCGCGCTCGTTTTCCGATTGGTCTCGGCGCCCATTGACGAGAGTCGGCAATCAACTACGGTCGGAGGATGTTCGAAAAGACCACGATGCATTTTACACGGTTCGTCTTTCGTCAGGGATCTTTTTTGAGCGTTGCTGCGTCTGCCGCGTTTTCAAGTTCCCCCTCTCTCCCCTTCGTCGCACGCGAGCAGCACACGCGAGCACCTGTGCAATACCACGGAGACTCGCGTCTGTCCCTGGGCGCCAATTAGTGAGGTCTTAATTGAAAGAGAACTGAGCGCCTCGTTCCCGACCGACGATGTGAGGTTTTCGCGATTCCATGATTCCGTTTTCCCACGGAACATAACTTTTATTTCTTTTGACCGTCGGAAGTGTCTGCAACACAGTGCAGCCGTCTTTTCCCTCTCAAAAAGGTCAATTTCACTCGTTTGGTCGTAATCGAAACGCTCGGGGTGAAACGTTTCCGCGCTTGCAACGGCGGACGCTCCGCCTTACTTTGGCGCATCCTTTCATCAGCCGCAAGTCTCGTTTCTCTCGCTACCGCCTATTTGATGCAAATTTACGGCTAAATACTGAAAAGCGCCAAAAAGCACAAATTAAGCTGCTGGGAACACAAATTGTGTGCGATTTTAAAAACATTAGCTCGGGGTATATACGCAAAATAGAACGAGAGACGAGGCAGTCGAAGAAATGCGCGCAGATCACGAGACGTAATGGAAACATCTGTGCGGATTACGCAGGACGCGACGGTTGCGACCATTTGCTGACCCTGGGCGTCAATTAGCAGAGCTTAATGGAAATGAACCGCAACACAACCTTAGTTGAGTTGACCCTTTTCCCTGAGTTTGGAGTTACACCGGTCATCGTCTCTCACAACCAATGTTCAGGAGATTGTGAGTGGTATTCTAGAGTTTGGAAAGTGGTCTTCTGGTTTTCAAAAAAACTGGAAATGTCCAGGAGATTTTGAGCAGACGGCTTTGGAAAGTGGTCTTCTAGAGTCTTCTTTGTGCTTTTAAAATTGCAAAATGTAGCCTACATTTCGCGTTCTCGTCTCCATCAAGTGGATTAAACAAAAAAAGGAAAAAGAGGGCAAAAAATAAAATTTTGCGTTTAATAGTAAGTTGCAGGAAGTGTGGGAAACGTGTCTCCATACTCGGACCGTCGTAAAAACATGAAAAGTGATCAAAAACACGCATAACGCGATTTCGAAAAGCATAATAAATTAAATCTGATTAACATTAAGGTGTTTGCAACAGTAAGAATAGACTTGCTTGGCCACCCGAACCCTCAAAATTAACAAAATTGTCAAAAATTGTCATTGAACTCTTTGGATAAGCTGTAAACGTACAGATCCAATGCACTGGGGTTACTGTTTGTTTTTTGAACTTTCTAAATTCATAAAATAGGACTTTACCGACATTGGAAAAAGCTTCGAATACTTTGACTGCTGGCGCCTAATCTGAAATTGCCGTCGACAGGAAGAAATTCATTCATCCACACAAGAATCTGAATGTCAAAAGGGAAAAAATCCAAAGAATGAGGGGAAACGCATTGCGCTGAAATAAGGTTGTCTAGTAAGATGCCAACAAACGCCTTCCGATTGGTGTTCTGGTTTCTCTCCCAACCTCGCATATTGTGGTGCTGTGGTGTAGTCAAAATAAACGAAAAGGCGCGCGAAAACAAGAAAAACCTGGTGTTACCTATTAGCGACAAGAAAAAAAAACGCATAACGACCAAATGGTTTGCGTAGCTTACGTAAACTTACGATTTTGAGGATGTGTAGTAACACCGATTGTCTGTCGTCACTCTGTTCTTCCCTTTGAATAATTCAAAGACGTTTTGACGTCAAATTTTTTGCCTAAAGCTTATCGTCTCGTCTTCATAGAACGAATGACTCCAGTCTTTTGTTTGGCGATTCTGAGCGCAGTTCCGTTTTGCGGATAAACGTTCACGTATAGATGATTCATTTTGTTTGAACATTGTGCTCCTAGAACACTTAAATGAGACTCGGAAGATGACAATCGAGGGAGAACGAAGCACCGAAACTGATCAGAATCCATTCATTCATAGCAGATGTCGTGTTATAAGGCGATAGACGACCGGTTTTGCAATACAACGTCAACTCATTCTGAGTTGAAGCCGCATAAGAATGCCAGAATGTACAGTTTCAACAAATCCATCCGTGGATCAATGGCTCGGCTTCTTTGACAATCCTCCGTTCACGGTGTGATTAATTCAAAGACAGTCTGACGTAGCCATTGAATCGGCGGATTAAAATCTCGGTTTCTATGAACAAGTGGCTTTAGTTTTTTGTTTCGATCTTCTCAGCGTAGTCCCGTCGTACTTCGTTGTTCGTTCAATAAACCTAGCCATAAACTCTGTTCTACTCTGTCAAGTGGTTAACGCACAAGAGAGAGAGAAGTGTGTGCGTGTCTGCTTGGCGTTTTGTAGTACTAAAAACCTCTCGCTTAGTTCAACTCCGCCGACCATGACTACACTTGCATTTTCCGGGCCTTTGCCAGCGTCAAGTAAGTTATCCTTCCTTTTGCTGCTCTGCTGATGACCGCGCGTTCTAGGCCAAATCAAGTCGCCCGCCGATTACTTCACCAAAAGCACTACGATGGAAAAACTACGGAATGCGATCAAAAAACACGTTGTCGAGCGTTATCCCAAAATGAGAAAAGGCAGAGTCGAAATACAATGGGCAGTGGAGAATCAGATTCCAACAAAAGGTACAAAAATCCGTCTTCTCCCCCTTCAATAATGCACTCTCTTCAGACTTTGATGTAAGCGTTTCCGGTACGTTCCACGTCGTCGTAACCGTTCCCCGGAATCGGCTTTGCTGCATTGTCGACGACGACGAAGTTGACGGCGGCAAGGGCACCTTTGTGTTCGGAAAGCGGCAGAACAATGTGCTGCTGCGCGCCGTACTTCACGAAGCGGTTGTACAAAATAGGAAAGAAATCGATGTCGTCGAAATGTCTTGTTGATTGTTGTGGCTATCCTCTTCCTTCGTTCCATCCTATCAAGCTATTCCTCGTTCAACTTGTTTACGCGGCGAAAGCCTCCTTTTCCAACCTTTGATCCTTCAAATTTCACCGCATTTACACGTTTTAATTGCTTCGAAACCCTCAATTTGCACCTGTGATCTGTTCATTGAACGAGTATCCTCGCGTGGAAATAAAATCGAAAATGTCTAACAAGCATGGGAACTTCTTCGACGCCGTTGCGGCCGGCGATTGCCTTTGGGGTCCTGCGCGCCGCCCTCAGTATTGTTGTTTCGCGGACTGCGCGACGGTCGCTCGCCACCGCTTTTCTCACTGATTTCTGTCGATTTTATTCAGATTCTCACCATTATGCCGTCTCCGATTGTTCTCGAGCACATTGGACAGATTCTTCCGCAGGACACGCCGTTGGATGTGGACGATGGTGGACAGTACGAGTTGGTGCCGAAAGATCCAGCTCCGAAAACTTCGAAATCAGGTAGTTGCTGCTTGTAAATGTAGTCTGAAACGGGAACGCCAGTCGGGATTGTGTTCATTCTCTGGATTGTAGCCGAATTTGTAGTGCACTTCAATTCAAGCACTGTGTTCTTTCTCGTTACACACAAGTTCGCGCGACTAACATGAATCCCTTTTCAGTCTCTTTCCAAATAGACACCAACGAAGTTCCCTTCGAATTGACTGGTAAGCGTGGTTTCTATGAAACCGTCCTACCGTACTGTGCGCGTTTAGATGAGAACAGCGAGGTCGACGAGCGCGACTACGTCGAAGGCAGGGCCCCGCGATTCTTCACTGTACGGGAGGCGCACGTCCCGGTCTGGAGACAGATCCTGCACGGATTCTCGCTTACTTTCCAGTCACTGAAGAAGTGCTTGTGTTGCATCTGCGAGACGGATGACAACTAGGCCCCTGGAACGCCATCTTCATGAATTGTCATGAATTCTCCCATGTTCCATGTGCACTGTTCACATATAAAGTACTTTTCCGCTTGTCATATTGCCCGATAGAACAGAAATTCAGCGGTTTGTCGGTGAATGCACGGCGCTGAGAGCCAATCGTATTCACTTTGTCCTTTGCTATCGGAGCGCAAGATCGTCGCAAGCAACGCGATCCACCGCCGGCTGGGCACTTGCGATCGCGACAGAGATAACACTCCCTTGCCTTGGGCGTCGCGCGCCGCGGCGGCATACGGTATAAACATTGCGCGTCGTTTTCGTCGGCATGTGTTGCTGTCGGCGCTTCTTCATGATTTTGAATTCCTCATTACAGTTCCTATTGCATATGCTAATCGTGAATCATCGACTTCAAATAGTTCGACCGCCTTTTCGCTTTGTTCTGCTTCGTTTTCTCTTCTACAGCAGCGCAGTTGCGCTCTTGTACACGCCCCACTGGCCCGGACATTGCCGTCGCTCATTCGTCTGTTCACTTTCACTGTAGCGTTTCAAACTCCTGCGCGCCGGTGATCCCACTAGTCTGTTCTCCCATTGTCCCTTATTTTCAGGATTTTCTGAAATGGATGAAGCTTCTATTCTCATTGACCACGACGAGCTCTCGATTAGCACCGATGCTGACAACGCTCTCTCTGCTGCAGCTCCGCAGCCCGCGCAGATTGATGTTGTGAAAAGTTCTGGTGAGTAAATTCGATTGTTCCACATTCAAACCGCAGCGTTTAGCTCTTCCATCGGCTGAGGCAAAGAAGACTTCAGACCAGTCACAGGCGCAGACTCCAGTCCCCGTAGTCGTCACTCAGCCCGGATTGGATGTTGGTGAAACCGCACACTACGGAGCGATTTTTAACGGAACGCCGGACCTTTTCCGCGACCCTTCGCAGCCTATTCCCCCTGGCAACGATTTACAGGGATGCGATTGCTTCTTTTTAGTTTCTGGCTTGCTTTGCTGCTGCCCCAGTGTAGCCAAGTAGCCAACGTTGACGCGCGGCAAGAGCTGTCACGTAGTCTCAGTTATCCTCTTATGTCTCCTTGTAGTTTTAGTTTCTGCTACACTTGTATTCGTGTCAGATGTCTTACGCTGTGATTGTGTTGTATTTCCTTTCCTTTGGAGCTGTCTGTAACCTCTTCACATTGTAGCCTCATTCCATGTAATCTTTCTCGGCATGTTAAGTAGTAAAAAGGGGACAAATATCGGTGAATATCGTATTTGCACACTCAACTGTCAAAGCGCAACACTCCCAATCCCTCGTTCTGGCACTGCCTTTGTGGAACAGCGCTGTGTTGTTCCAATCAACGCGCGACGTCGCGCGCAAACAACTACGGTAATACGACAAGAAAGGGGAGAAAGGCGATCGGCAAAACTGGTTTTTGTGCGAGCGGACGCCCCAACATTACCGTAACAATGAAATAGAGTTGATTAGAGCGGCTTGTTGCATGCATAATCTTTGTATTCTTTTCGAATTTTGGGAAACATTGAAAAACATAAAAGAAACTGAATTTCCTTCATCGACTTATCGATAAAACAGCGACACTTGGGCTAGAAGCAGTCGTAAAATTTGCGTCTGCGTCTGACAACGCTCTGATCCACTAAGAAAAGCCTAGATTTGTAGTAACAAGTTTTCACCTTGTTTCCGAAGCCAAACTCGTCGCATTTGCTATCTCAAGCAATTTCAGAAAACGCATAGAACTCTGTCAGAAAGCGATCCTGGACAGCCGTCCAAGTTCTATATTCTAATAGTCTACGCTGTACTGCGATTGACCAAATTTCTTAGATGAATTCAACTTTTTAAATATGTCAAAAACCGTCGAGAGCAAAGAAAAATATTTTTTCACTTACCGTACACTGCGGGATTCATTTCATATTGGTAATAAACTGAGGTGCGACGATCACAAATATATGGTATCGATTGCAGTTGGAGGAGGATCGAAAGATGCCCGCGAGCGTGCGATCAGTCGTGAACAGGCCGCAACCACCAACGGTTGCGCGAACCTCTCTCTCTACTCTCTACTGTATTCAATGACGATGAATCGCCAAACTCTGTCGAAACCTGAGGACGCGAGCGATGAAGATCTTCCTCCACGTGCGTGGACAGAGGAAGAGCAACGTACCGAACTTATTCCGTTTGCATTTGCTTAATCACTCCAATTTAGGTCGCCTGGAAGCAGATACTCAAGTTGTCGAAGAAGAATACGAGAACGAAATCGACGGCGCCTAAATCCATTCTTCCAGTTCTCCCCCCTGTAAATCCTGTCCTGATTTGACCGCGTTTTTTCAAATCATAAAATGTTGCCCATGTGTGACAGGTGCTATCAGGGGACAAAGAAGGAGCGGAGGTTGGCGGGAAGAATGAGAAAGTGAAGAGGTTAGGTGCCAGCTAAAAGTGCAAGGAGGACAGCGGCGATCGGATGCGTTTGAGGGCATGTGGGAGCGACGTATGAGGGTGTCGACGGTGTTTGCATTGGTTTGCGTGCAGTGAAAATAGAGCGAAGACGCCAGAAAACGGTGATTCTGTTATTTTCTTGTGGAACGGATAGTTGGAGAACCACACATACAGCGACCTCCCATCAAAGCGGATAGGAATGGGACCCACCGCGTTTTTAGTACCAGACGCGACATGGCAAGCAAAGCAGTTGCTTTCCATATTGGACTTTCAACCGAAATGTAAATCGTGATGAGAAGACAATTGTGTCGCAGAAACTGAAAGAACCATCCGTTTTCTAATCAAAGCTTGCCAACTCGCCGGCGTCACCGCGAGCGCAAATCGTCCCCCATGTACGCCAAGCAATGTCGAGAGACGAAACGACGTTCGCTCACAGCAGCAATGAACTGGGGACAGCACACGTAGTTTATGGCTCGCATTCGCCAACGACAAGTCCCTTTTTGATGTTCACCCTCGTTTTCCTCTTGTATCTATAATGCGGGTGTTGCCACAATGTGTGCGATAGCGAACGAATGCGGCTGAATGTGAGAAGAAGCACAACGTCAAGAGGTGAGTAAAAAGATGATTTCTCTGTCCAAAAAAAGATATGCTTCAGGTCTTGAAATGTCTCCACAGAGAAATGGTGCTGGCAGAATCGAACCAGCGACCTTTTGTGAGATCACAGGCGCTCGTCGCTCACTTCTCCTCGGCGCGGTACGGCGGCCCTGCTTTACGAGGCGCTATTTCGCTTTCATCTGAACGCTACAGCGCTTCTGAACCAATCCAGAAGACTATGTACGATCAGCAATTGACATTCGAGTGATTTCTGTGTTCGTTCACTGCCCAACAAGCGCACGTAAGTTTATATTCACGACGTTTGTCTGCTGTGTGGAAGAATTGGAAAGAAAAGAACTTCCTGAGGGCTCCAGACTGGTGTCTATCCGTCCTCTTTCGGTCTAGAAGAAGTGTAACATTCTGCAGACGACGGAATGCGGCGTCAGACTGTCAAATTCAAAGTTTGCGTTAAAAAAACTGCTTTCGGATGCGCGCACGTCGTCGCCACAGGTTTGCTGCAACTCTTGCGCTGCAGGCGAGCCACATTCGCGCTTTTGTACAAGAAGAACGCCCATCGAGCATTTTTTGCAACAGCCAGAGCCATTCAGCCGACATCCGACGGTCGCTTCATTCTACGGAGATGCGAGCTTCAGATAGACACCGTAGACGTGGCGCTCCGTATTCTCGCTCGTTTGTCGCTTGCGAGCAGAGCAGTCGGGATTGTGACTGCCGCTGTGCGGCTGCAATGGATTCGCTCCAGTTTGTGGCGCGCTTGACTGAGTGAATCATTTTCATCCGTGCATTTTCTCTCCGTATTCAACGTGAATTGTGGTTTTGCAGTGCGGACGAACTTTGGTATGGGTAACGGGATGGCGAAGTCCGAGCAGCAGCTCTCTTTGAAGCTCGCCCCGGAGGATTGTGTGGATGAGACGATAGAGGAGATCGTTGAGAATTGCATCCCGACTGCGGCGGCCGTTTCCATCGAGCGCCCACGCCCTTCGCTTAACAATTTTCCCGCAGATCCGTTGGCGAAGCAGGATATCCACACGTTTCACATGAGTAAGTCTGTCTTCTTTTCTGATAATTTGTCTACCGTGATTTTCAGTGCCCCGTATTCGTTGGCCCAAGCTTGACAGCGATGGACGCCCTATCGAATCTGGCGACGGTTCTCACAACGGCGGTTTGACATGATCGAACCACTGCGTAAAGATAGTTTTTGCTTTAGGAAATGCCAATTCGATCGGTGATGACCGCGACCAGAAAGTCGATGGGAAGATTGACCACAAGCGAACTTCTGGTCTGAAGCGCCGATTTGAGAATTCTCTTTATCTGCAGGTTCGCGGAGACGACGTTTTCCACATGAAGTGCTGAGAAGTCGACACCGCTGGCCGGTCATTGTTCGATTTGGCGCTGATTTATCGTACTTAATGTAGCATTTATCATACTATTATTAGTTTATGAAAACTTTGCTTTTTCTACACGTTTCCATTGTGATGAAAAGAAGAGGTGCGCTCGCTTTTCTGTACAGGGCGATGAGCGCGTTCGCCTCGGAACTTTGCCAGATCATAGGCGGTGATTGAATCTCTGATGGGTGTGCGTTGATGAGTAACAGCATCCGTCCGTCTCCGTTGATGGCGGCGTGCGCAGCTTCGATTCTCCGCTGTCTCTTCCTTTCGCTACGGGCTGAGTGTTCAGTCGGCAATCGGCGCATACTCCACCATTGCTCTCCAACGACGGGGGATACGGTATACCTTGGGAGATGCGGAGGTTTTGTTCTCTCGTTGTCGCAGCGCATGCTCGAAATAGATTGCCCGCCGCGTGCGCTCTTGTTTGATCGTGTGACACAGACAGAGGCGGGGAGGGATACAACTCAAAAGTGTGCTCAGCTACAGTATCCCAACACGCTTTTCAGTGAATTTCAGCCGACATTCAAAATTTTTCAGTTAGAAATGAATTGAATTGTTCTAGCCGCTGGGGCGATGTTGGCCGCTGCGTGATATAAATAGATCCCATAGGTTTTCTTCACCATTCTCCTTGCTCAAGCACTCGCAATCAACAATTGACTGAGGCTCATAACGGCTAATGATATACTGTTCTTCATTCGATCAATAACTCTATGAATAAAAGAAATTGTCATCGATTGGCACCTAGTTTGAGTATCGATTAAAACGAAAGGAAGCAGCGCATTCGAACGGAGGCCCGCAGCATGGTCAGCGCTGCTACTCAGTGCAACCGGTGAACAGCGCTGACACAATCATTCGCGGTTCATCTCTCCGCGGTGCGCTCACTTTTGTCTATTGCAGATCGGAGCGAGTGGAATGTGTCTCCCGCAGGAGCCCGAAGACGAACTTGGACGTCTCGATCATCTCGCAGAAGGCGACCTAAGCGAGGACGAATTCTCCGACGACGATGATGAGGAGGAAGCTCCTCAGCGAATCCGACTCACCGAAGAGCAAATGCAACGAGCGCGTCTCTGTGTTCAACAAATTATGGCACGCTTCTTCCCGAACGTTCTGGATACCAGAACCATCGATGCTGATATCGTTGATGGCGTTTTGGTGCTCACTGGTAGGTCACACTTAGTTGGCATATTATGTTTCTTAAACTCTACAGGGCCGCCAGCACCCACCGAAGTCTCTTCGTCAACGTTGTACCGTGTTCAATTGAATGACGGCGACAATTTGGTCTTCACAGGTGAGCGCTATTTAACGCCGTTTCTCTTTGCTTGAATAATGAATTCAGAGATCGATCGCGTGCCCTGGGAGGACGAAGATCGTCAAGCCGGCGTCTAATGCGCTGCCCACCTTTTTCTCGATAATAGACGCTCTGATTTCTAATTCCTTCTTCTTTTCTGCACTTCGACCATTGTCAAATTCTTTTCTTTTTCTCAGTTTCCTTCATTCTTTAAACTTATCTTCACGAAGTCAGCAGTATTAATTCTCCGGAGCAATAAACATAGTAGTTACATCTCGTGTAACAGAGACAAACTTATGAACACACAACAGGCATAAACGCCGCACCGTTGTCGTCTTCAGATACACAAGTATCGCTCACACACCGAACGACGGAAGAACGAGAACTCAAGTCACCGACAAGAGATCCGTGGAGTTGGCAACTAGGAAGCAATTGGTTTTTGATGGAATAAACAACGAATCACAGTGGTTTGAATTCTTTGATTAGCACAGTCATTGCGGTTTGATTAAACTATCACAATCCCACTTCTCTAGCGCGTTTGTGGATTTTCGTTTGGTTTTGTCACCAGAGGGCACCGCTCCGCCTTCAGGCAGTGATTGTTAGCCGGGAATCATTTGTTTTTCTGTATCAACATCAACGAAGATGCGCACACATGTTTTCTCGGGCATTAAGTACTTTTGATTCGGCTTGCGCCCTTTTGACGTGATGGTTTTTGTTTCACTGGCGGGTCTTGTTGCGATTGGCATGAGTCGTTCAAATGAATCATCATTTCCAACAACGGAAGGAATGACAAACAACGGTGAATCACCGGACTATTGATTTTTTTGTAGCATAATCGTACGTCATAGTTTCAAGATGATGAAAATGTTCTATTAACATGCGGAAGCACGGCATAGCTTTGTGGCAATGCGCAAGTACGGTTAATCAAGCACATCAGAAAGATAAAGCACGTGTAAGAGCTCCAATTTGACTCTTTGCACTCGGTTTGTCCGCACACAAATTTTAAGCTCCGCCACGCGAGACGCGGATCATGTGGCTACCGGAAGGTACACCTCCGCTAGCTTGGCGTCCTTAACAGTATCCCTCAGACAGTCGGAAAAATTAAAATCGGCATTTCAAAGACTTCAAGCGGTCTAAACTGCACATTCAGCTATGCGAAGACGTTTTTGAAGCCATAAATATTTGTTATTATAAGAGAGAAGATCATATGCTGTCTGAAATTCTCGCCAAAGTGATTTTTTTTCCGGCAAGTAGCATAAAACCGATTGGTCCCTCCAGTGCAATCGGCGTTGGTCCCTCTTTGACTCCCTTTCTGTTTGTGAGAATGCCATTCACATCGTAAAGTGTTGCGACCATGTACGACCGAATCTGGCACTAAGAGGTCAGCGCAAGTCGGACTTTGATCGGATATTTCGTAAAATTGCGACGACACTCGATGGGAAAGCAGTGTTATTGCTCATACTTTTGATAACTCGTGTTGTTTTTGGCTGCGGCGATGTTGGGTAAATTCTTTCTTAACGAACAACACAAATAGTGCATCGAAAGATCAGCTGACGTTGAGATGAATACGCAAAAACGCGATCCACGTGCAAAAGGTCATATGCTTTCAGCAGCGAGTGAACGGTGCGAGGGTCCATGCAGATGGTCGCGCATCATTCTGACCGAATCCGCATACAAGAAAAAACAATTCTGAAATCTTTTGACTAACTTTTCTTTTGGAAATCTAATGGAAACGGCACGTGTTGGAAGGACAAAGTAGACAAACACTTAAAAAAATGAAAATCGCGAGTATCTTGTGACAAGATAGCAAGTTCTTTTGATTCTGTAAAAACCCCAAATGGTCTGAACACCAGTGCTCTATGGCCGCGCTTTGAAGACTAGAACTAAGCTTGACAGATGCTTATAGTCACGGAAATCGCAAATCATCTCCAGTGTAACCACATAGTAGCGGATTTGTTTCAACTGAAGCGTTTATCAATTAAGGCTAGTTCAAACTCAGTGTTCTGGAGTTGTTCACGAGTGGATTGAGTGCTGAAGGACACTTTTTTCGCTGTTTGTTCAAGGAATTTCAACAATCCACATCTGAAACCTAGCTTTTTGATAAGCTTGAACGGATCGATTTTTCCAACTTCATACACAAACGTTCTTAAGACTACCGCAATTTAGTTGCATGAATTCACTCTGTTGTCATCAGTTACAACATCAAATCAACAAAATATGACTTGCAACCACTCTACCATCACAGGAGCAAACAGACAGGCCTCACTTCAATTGCCACTTCACACCTTCGCAATATGATAAAGAAGGAAAGAAGACAGTCTTTCGGTTGCGACGTTAATTCTAGGATTTAGAAGATGGACAGAACAAAACGAACGAGCAGAGAAGTTGGTCGGGAAAAGCAATTGATGATTTAATCAGAACTTTCTCTATATCTTGCCACTAGTGATTAATGTAATCAAGACGATACGCGCAGGGCGATCAGTGAGAAGCCCTTGATTCCCAGAACTCCTTAGAGGCATGATCGGGTTAGGAAACAAGTAGAATCTATGTTCATCAATGGCTGAATTCAAAATTGTGCCGAATCCCGCTGGCTGTTGCTGTGTTACATCAAAATAACATTTGCTTTATGAGCATATAGAGAAAAGAGAACCAAAATAACAACAAAAAGACGATTCTCTGTGGGTTAACAGACGTACATAACTACAAGGAGTGATTTAAAGTCAATGAACAATTTGAAGACGTTACAATCAATGACGAAAAGTGACAAAATTGACAATGAACCACTCAAAAAAACGCCTAGAATAAACGTCGATGTTCAGTTGAACTGTTCCTAGTGAGGGACAAACAGACTGCTCTTCTTAGCCTTGTGACGCTTTGGTCCTTCTTCCTCGATCGTGGGCAGAGCCTGGAAAAATCAAAAGATTAGCAATGTGTGGGTGATTCTTACCCTGGGTCCACGACTCTCAGGACGATCGTAACAAATCTCAAAGTAGTCGTTGTCATCATCGAGAGGCGAGCTAGGAGAAGTGCTTGGAGCGGGTGTGGGTCCGTGATGAAGCGATCCCTTGAATTCTTTCATCTAAAATCCGTTATTTTGAAAACTTTTAAACGTGGATTACCTCTTTCGGAATCGGAGTTCCCTCGCTGGCAGTGCTCAGCTCCACACGTTTCATGTTCTCCTCAAGGCGCTCCAATTCAATGCTTTCGAGACGTTGGCGGAACTCGTGAATCTAAAAACGATCAATCAAGAGTCTAAAGTTGCGATGGAAACGCTTACAGAAAGCTGATTCGGGTCACGAGCTGGCATAGCAGCGCGCTGTTCGCGCAAGAATTTTTCACGAGCTTGGCGCTGTTCTTCCATGTGCATTTGGCGAAGACTCTGCAGAAAAGCCTGAGAGGTAAAAGCGGAGTTCCGTTGGCCGAATATGTGCAGAGTGTTTGACAGCTGTTGTGGAGAATTAGTCCTTAAACGAACAGTCTACGCGATTACCTCAATATCCAAATCGAATTCCGAATACGGCATGGCGATAAGTTCTGGCAGTACAATCAAAGGATCGAGATGGTAAAAACCTGAAATAAACAGTCTTGTGAGCTTTCTCGGTCTTCCCTGACTGGAGCACTCAGCTCAACTGAGGAGGGTAAACCAGCGGGCCAGGTTCAAGGGAGGCCAAAAGAGGAGGAGTCTACGTGTACCATTCAATGTCCACCCCTCGCAAGGAGGAGGGCACTTGTCGCGCACTAACAATATTGCATTCAGCATTCTGCACTTTATGAATATCGTACAGGCGCGGAAAGCACGATCTGTTTTCGATCGAATAAATAAAGCACCCTTGGCGTGGCGAGGAATGCAGGAGGACAGTGGGGGCAAAGAAAGTGCAATCAGACAACTGAAAATGAAACAAATAGGAAGTGAGCATTCTAGCCGACGGATGAACGAAAACGGTGGTCCGAGTGGTGAACACAGACGGCCAAGCAAAAGGTCATCAAAAGTGCAATGTCCACACCGATACGATCGCTGATTCATGTTTTTCGGCTTCTTTCTTTGGGAACAGACGCAAGACGCAGAATCTTTAAAGCAACTACTCAATTAATTAAGTACGCAGCACTCGAATTGATTGATGTTCATACAATAATAACGAACCAAAATTCATTCGGCGTTTCCATTCACCCTCTCTGATGCGGGTGCCGGACAAAATCTCGAAAACCAAATCTCGAAGACGGAATCCCGAATGTCAATACGACAGAAAATCGAAAGACAAAATATCGAACGAGAATCTAACGAGGATTTACGGTCACTGTCTGTCTAACCTTTGCGCAATTCTGATTCCTCATTTTGATTCTCGAAGATTGCAGAGTTTTTGTAATTGAAGAGCAGAAGTGCCGTTGAAATACTCGTTACTTTCAGCTTTCATCAATACTAACTCTGAACTTATTAGTTGAAGGACCAACTGATTAATGGAATCAGTCTCTCCAAGGAACTGGAGCCTCCTGAATTCCGTCCGTTTCGTGCGATGGTTAAACCAGACAGTGCAGATCTTAACGTGATTGAAGTATGCACTACTGGATCACGGCGCAGCGCGTTAAAAAACGGAAGCTCACCGTAAAGCCAAACAAATGCACCTGAATGAAGTGTATCTGTCATCAGTTTCCCACCCACGGTTACAATAAAACAAATCAGAAATTGCTTCCAGATCAACGTCTGACTGTGGTTTATGAACCAAATAGTTGATCAAGACTGTAGAAATCGCTTGCACAATGCATGCACTATACGGATTTACTGTAAACTTTTTTGTTTGCACGTTATGTGAGTGAATATAACCTAAACGCTTCAATGCGTTGCCCTGTGGTGCACTGCCACGGGCGAAACCATATAACAACAAAGCCTCTTCGCATAGATCAGCTCTCTTTGGATATGTTCATCGTCTTTTAATCGTGCAATAATCCGCCCAGTCACTCTAGAAGCTGAGTTATCTTCGTGTAAGTCTCTACACTGTCGCCGAACTATCCTTTTGGTTACTCCATCACGAACAGTCAAATTTGGTTGCTTTTTGTTGTTTTCTTTACGTATTCCGTCGTACAGAGACTTTATTTTGGAGATATCTTCACAGTGTAGAAAATCAGAACCAATGAAGACACAAATTGGCGGAAAACGAGGTTAATCTGAAATTCATCATTATTCATCACCCACTCGTTACGTCGTTGTTGAAGACGTTGTAAGTAAGATTTTCTTGTGACTTCAGTGACGATTTTTTCACAAGGTAATAGAAAATGCGGCCGCAAGACCAACAACAAATCCAATGGCAAGTAAAAGCACAGAAATTAATGCTCAGCGATTGTAGGTGCATTTCAGTCGTCCTCATAACAATGAAATCTTGTTGTAAAACCACATCGTTTGTTAGTACTGGCAGCACAAGGAAGACCCCATTTTCTGATGTTTCTCATATATCTAAAGTCAACTATTTTTTATAAACAATCTTTAATGTCGTTTTGTAGACCTACGGTTTTGCTACACTACAGAAGCATCGGGAATTCAAGGACCATAATTACACAATCAACCAGCGATTGTATCCATTAGTCGTGCTATAAAGATGGAGCTAGATGGAGCTGTCTTTGCGAAGGTTCTTTACGTAGGAAAATCATGGCGTTTTCCATCGTTCTTGTTTACATAATAGTCTTTCTTCCTTGTGGTTCTTGACTCCTGAAAACTCGAAGATTAAAGATTGAGTACTTCTGTAAAACGTGGGCTCACTATATGTTAGATCCATTTTCAGTCGATTGTCGAGTATCCCATTGTAATCATGATTACAACTGCATTTTCCGTTTAGGCTAGATCCGTTAGGTCAGTGAAAGTTCTGTAAATTGGTATAGGCGTAATTCAGTATTTTGTACTTTACGCCTGACAGCTTTCCACAGGCTTCCTCATCCAGTATGAAGCATCGCTGATCTGAAACGTTAAAAGCATTAAGTTGCATAAGCAAGAATCTTTGCTAGAATCACGCAAGAATGTCAACTTTTGCAAAACGGGGGAAATGTGCGAGAGAAATCGAACGTGAGATGTTTACAGTGGTGTATGCAGAAATGGCGCTCTGTTCTCAGTGAGGACTTTGAGCGCATTCTTAATGAGATTAATGAGAAGAAAAACGTTTGTTGGCCTAAAAATCACAGAAGCACAGAAATCATACGGCGGATCGAGAGGAGGAACTGCTATTTATCGCTTCTTATTTTATTGATGTCTTGTCAAGGTCGACATTGCGTCTAGCCTATGTCCAATCCTATGTCCAATAGAACAAGAAATTTCTTCAATTTTCTGCAACATTCAACTTTCAAAGTCAATATTCTGGATAATAATCTGATGTTCAACTCAATTTGATAACGCGTTGCTCAAAGCACTGTTTAAAAAAATTAAATAAAATTGCCAGCCGCCCGCTGGTGGTTATGAACTAAGAACATATGGTATACCGGTGAAAATACCGTCGCTAATTTGTTATGATTTCGCAACAAAAAACCGTAAAATGAATATTTTATAACATTTTTAATAATAATATTTTTTGCCACTTCTCAAAGTTGTTCTGGCGTCGACAAGGCAACATACCCTGAACCTGCTCCTCTGCCGTCTTGTACCTAGTAAAGTTCAGTTTAGCGATTGATCAAGTAGCACGTTTGTGGGTACTGTTAGCCACAAACGTAACCATCAGATATCTCGTTCAAACACAGTTAAATCACTAAAGTGCAAAAATTGCAACAGTTGACTGTTGCCGATTGTTTGATAAGAGTGAGCTGATAGGTGACATGAACCAGGATTTATCTCATGTACATGTTAATATGATAACTTTTGCCTGCAAATTCGCTGATTTTCTGTGTTTTCAAATGTTCCGAACGGTCGGCGCGCAGCAAACTGATTCAAACAGTCATGCGTCATGATGGCAAACAAAAACAAATGATCGGAATTGGCGCTTCCACTCGACCCAACAATTGTTCATTTTCTTTGTCAGCCCATTTACAAAATACCACGAAGAAAATTCTGGGAATTGCAACTACCGTACATCACTGCAAAACGTCAAACTTGTTATGCGTTAACGAAGAATGAAATGCATTTTAAATAGTACTGATACTTGGGTGTCATGTGTTTTTTCTAACAAAATGTTGGAGCGGAATCTTTGTTGTCAGTGCCCTACAGAGGAAACCCACGGAATTGCCGGAGAAGCCTCCCTGAAGATCATTGAGTGGACTATTGTTCATCAATTAAGAGCTGTGTTGTGTGCGCAAAACAATTGCTTAGTGTGCATATATGGAACATGGATGCATCGGTCCAGGAAATTTATAGTTTGGCGATTGATCAAGTAGCACGTAGCCACGATGCCTTTTCTGTTCTTCCGAAATGTCTCTCAGCAGATTCACACAGAAAAATGAAAAAACCGCATCAGCCGACTGTTCCTGTGTGCTTGCCGATTGTGTCCGAGAAGGATCAGCTTTTGTCTAAGCATTTGATTCTTATTAGGGACACGACGTAGGTCGCAAATTTTATTGACTGACATTTTGAAACGACTTGTTTGGAAGTAGTTTGGATTCTTTCTTATCGAATTTACATGTTGTCATTTCGCCTGCAAATTGGCGAATCTCCTGCATTTGTCTTATTCCGGAGAAACAAAGCGCGGCGATTCCAATGACGCAACGGTTCGCAAGCTCTCCGCCCCTCATTCGTCCTTATTTCAATGAAACTCCTCAGTTTGCTCGTTGTCGCCGCCAGCTTTGTTCTTTTCAGTTTCCCGGCGCACTGTAAGTTCTAACACATTTGTTCATAGTGTTCACGTTGTTTTTAGTCCATCGCTGTTCAAACTACGACAATCCCTCCCTCCTGCCATGTCCGGAAGACTTTTTCTGCATGGCAGATGTACGGTACAAGTCGCAACAAACGTGCACAGTCTCCGCATGCTCATATGCTTGGACCACGAACCATCACCTTCGCCGCTGCAACTCCCGTACTGACTGTTCTGGCCAGGACATTTGCAGAGACGGGTATTGCAATTGCCTCATTAGTATGTTCTGTGTCGCACAGCCTGTAATAGCTAATAATTCTAGCCACGAATCCAGAGAACTTCAAACACAGTCCTGAAACCTGTACTGAAAGTGATCAGTGCGTGATTGGGTCGATCTGCGGCGGTTGCTGCGCGAATCGGAGAGGCCTGGTGCTACTGGTTCAACGACCACTACTAAATCGCAGGACTGTTTCGCGAGCACCTTTTTTTCGATGTCATGTGTAACTCTTTCTTAATTATTCTTGCGGCGTTCGTTCAGTCTTCTCTCTTGACAGTCTGCCCTTAGGCGAACTTTCTCTTTAATCATCGCTTCTAATGATTCTGTATATCTAAGTGTCTCTTTTTGCTTGTTCCGGCAAGAATCTGCTCTCTCTGTAATTCTGATACATGCATCTGAAATAAACTGTTTTAAGCTCGAAAACAAAGGACATCACAAGAGTGATACATTAAACACATCTTGTTGGGTTCCTTCGTTAGAAAAACGTTTCCACACGCCGCAATTTCATTTCTCAATCTTGGCCAGTTCTTGTTTGACTCAGCAGTTTGGCGACACCAAACAATCACTCGCTAGCCGATCCACATTCCGTCTACATTTGTTTTTTTAAACTTCTCCATAGATAAATTTGTCGGTTTCCCACCTGCACTGCGTTCCTCTTCAAAGTTGATGTTCAATTGTGCACTCCAATCAAATCACGATTTATTTTGGATCACAGTGTCGAAAATCAGAACGAATGAAGGCACAAATTGGCGGAAAGCGAGGTTAATCTCAAACTCATCAATATTCATCACCCACTCGTTACGTCGTTGTTGAAGACGTTGTAAGTAAGACTTTCTTGTGACTTCAGTGACGAGTTTTTCCACAAGGTAATAGAAAATGCGACCGCAAGACCAACAACAAATCCAATGGCAAGTAAAAGCACAGAAGTAAATGCAGCATAGCTACTTTTAGGCTTCTCTTCCTCCTCGAAACACGCGGCTTCGTGCAGGGCGTTTGCGAGAAGGGTAAAATACTTGTCCTCTGCATCAGGATCCTCCCAGAAGGAAATGTCATCAGGTTCGATTCCAATCGATGTGTTGCGGAAGACCTCCAGCGTGTAATTCACTGAAATGATCACTCAGAGAGAGAGAAAACAAGAGGAGAACTTACGAATTTCAGCCCTAATTTCCGGAAAGAAGTAGATGATTTGCTTGCTGATAGAATGATTTGCTGTATACATTGGGTTCGTTGCTGGGAAATGATTTTGGAGCACTTCCTTGAGTGTTGCTGGATCCTGACCATTATTCGTCCAATTGTAACCAATTTCCAAGAACACGAGAGGGAGATATTCTTGTCGGGACCGGTGAACGTACAAGGATATGTCACGTTTAAGCTTGTAGAACGTCCGCTGTTTTGTCAGATAAAGTTTGTCAGAAGAAGCGTTCTGGGCGAGCGTGTCTTTCAACTGAAATCAGAAAAGGCGTTGTTTTGAAGTATTGGTAACGTTGCCTTCTCTTCATCGGGACATTCCTTGGGAGGCACGTAGTTAAGACAATTACCGCGCATGATAATCCCTTTCCGCATTGCTACCATTTCGTTGTTCTTAAGCGCAGCTGCCATTTTAGTGTTGCCAGCTTTGAACGCTTCATGCGCTCTGCGCGCATATTTCAGGAAAAGTTTCACGAATCCGGCCATTTCGTCTGTTTCGCGTTGGTAGATTCGAGCTGACGCTGTTATGCAATTTTCAGGATCTGAAAAACGTTTGGATTGAAATGACCTGAGGAGAACTTACATTTAGGCGCAGTGCAGCACACGTAGGAGATGGAAGTGAAGTGATCGGGTTTGTCGCCACATTTATCGAGAAATTTGTTGTTTTTTGTTTGCTAAATTGAAAAAACGAAGATCAAAGAGTTTTCTTTTGGAGCACTTGCCTGACCACATTCCTTGTTTGCCGTTGCCAAAAGCCATGCGGAAGATTTGCAATTCTTCGTGGTGTTTGCGTCAATTAGTCGATCTGAAGCGCTAATGAGGGTGTCGGCAAAACAGGCGACGTTTTCGGAAGTTGACGCGACCAGAAGTGCAGCCGGAATGACGCCGCAGAGCAGTAACAAACAGGGAACGTTCATCGCGCCATAGATGAGTGATCCGGCGATTGATCCGACGGTCTGTGTGCATAGAGACTTGGCCGCCAATAAATCACCAAGTGCGATCTAGAGTACGATTAGTTCCGCAGTAGTCTTGCACGTAACATGGAAGGGAGCTACGATCGAGATGTCCGGTTTCGGCAACATCCAGCTAATGATTGATTATATAGATGCGTTCACAACTTGATGCCTGATGTTAATGACCGTAGTTAACCTGTTTAATCAATATATAAATTTGAATTTACAAATTTAAGCATACCAAGTTTGCGTTGGGACTTTCCGCTTTATCAATCAGATTTCATCTTCTTCTTTTTTGTTTGACCGGTGCACTCAATGCGTTCACGTAGAGAAATAAAATGATTCAGCGATTGTAGGGTGCATATTCAGTCATCCTCATAACAATGAAATCTTGTTTCTCAAAAGAGAAACTTGTAAAACCACATCGTTTGTTAGTATTGGCAGCACAAGGATGACCCCATTTTCTGATGTTTCTCATATATCTAAAGTCAACTACTTTTTATAAACAATCTTTAATGCGCTTTGTAGACCTACGGTTTTGCTACAAATAGGCAGCAGCATCGGGAATTCAAGGACCATAATTACACAATCAACCAGCGATTGTTTCCCCATTAGTCGTGCTATAAAGATGGAGCTAGATGGAGCTCTCTTTGCAAAGGTTCTTTACGTAGAAAAATCATGTCGTTTTCCAACGTTCTTGTTTACATAATAGTCTTTCTTCCTTGTCGTTCTCCGACTCCTGAAAACTCGAAGATTGAAGATTGAGTACTTCTGTAAAACGTGGACTCACTATATATTAGATCCATTTTCAGTCGATTGTCGAGCATCCACTTGTAATCATGATTACAACTGCATTTTCCGTTTAGGCCACTGAAAGTTCTGTAAATTGGTATAGGCGTAATTCATTATTTTGTACTTAATGCCTGACGGCCTTCCACAGGCTTTTTCATCCAATATGAAGCATCGCTGATCTGAAACATTAAAAGGATTAAGTTGCACACGCAAGAATCTTTGCTAGAATCACGCAAGAATGTCAACTTGTGCAAAATGGGGGAAATGTGCGAGAAAAATCGAACGTGAGATGTTTACAGTGGTGTATGCAGCACTCAAAATGGCGCCTTCACACACTTTATGAGTAAGCGCTACGTTGTGTCGTTCCGTCGTTCTTATGCCCAAAATGATTGTCAACAATCTCTGAAACTATCCGATTGTTATTCAACGAAACTCGCGCGTTTCCATCGTCGTTCCTCGGGCAATCCGGCGATATAACCACCAGATAATTAGATAGTCAAATTCAGATAATGGAGACTAGCTGCGTGGACAACATGCTCCTGCGCACCGGTGCAGAAATGCTCTCCCACAATGATGATTCGTCAAAGCTGTTCTCGCCTCTCGCGCTTTCCATCGCATTTGGAACGCTAAATCTTGGTTCTCGCGGTGATACCGAGCTTCAAATTCGACAGAAATGGTTTCAATGTAGGCGAGTTCTCCGTACATTTACGATAGAAGTTGCAGCCCAGGTATCGCAATGGACATTCTCAGTGAGTACTTTGAGTATAAGCTCCGCATTCTCAATGAGGAGAAGAGTCTTTGTTGGGCTACACGACTCTACGTTGACGTGAGTTCGCAAAGAATGCATTTCAGCTTTAGCAGTTTTGTTCAGAAACGCGCGTCAATTAGTCCCTGGTGCAAACAGCAAATCAATTCTGTTTTTCTGACCGAAATCGAGAAGCTCGACTTTAGCGATATTGAACGCGTACGGCATCAGGTCAACAACTTTGTCGCCTTCAAGACTGGCAAAAAAATTCTCGAATTGTACGACGAGGACTCCGTTAGCGCTTGGACCAAAATTATGCTCGCTACTTCATTGTATTTCAAAGGAAATTTCAAAATGCGCTTCCAGGACGCGCGGAAATCAACTTTCTATGGGTACAAAGCAGAACGAGAGGTGGGAGATTGCTGTTTGTTGTTGTTTGTTTCATTGATCTCATGTCTAGGTTGATCTCATGCATCTAGATGACGTCAAGGTCCCATACTTTGAGACAAAGGAGTATCAGTATGTCGAAATTCCCATGGAAAACAACGATTATGCGTTATTCGTAATTCTGCCAATTGAGAATTCACTGTTCACGATAATCGACGAGATTGCTGCAGGCCAAATTAGATGGTTGAACATGAAGACCAAGATGAAGCCCTGCGTTTGCAAGATTGCTATTCCGAAATTTGAAGCCAGTTCGCATTTCTCTCTGCGGACAACTCTTCGAAACATGGGAATCAAATCGATTTTCTACAACGCCGACTTTAAAGCAATGGGCGAATTTGAGGATCCCGCCAGGTTGGACACTGTTATGCACAAGGTAAACGCCGTTGTCTCTGCTAGAGCATCAATTATGAATTTACGTTTAGTGTGTTTTCACGGTCAACGAAGTGGGAATCGAGGCTGATCCTGATGCAGAAGTAGAGTTGCCGCCTGAACCAATGTCTTCTGATGACTTCAAGATTGTGACCGCTAATCGACCTTTCTTGTACGGCGTTTGCTTCCGAAACACTCCATTCCTCGTCGGACAGTTTCTTTGAAAATGTCGCTAGAGTTTTTGTATAATTCCGTAATTGTAAAATGTCGCATTTTTGACTTTAGGCACGGCAGATGGACAAGCCACTAGCTTAATCACATATTCAATATGTATCTATACTCATTTTGAGAAAATGAACATTTCGTTTCATGCTGATGACCACTGCGTGACCACAGTGAACCGACTTTGTCGTCCAGAACAAAGAGTGAAAGAGAAACTATCCATTTCGGGATCATTCATTCATCCGATCGACCCATCCAATCAGTCCGCGCATTCACTTTCACTACAGCTGCGAGATGCTCTCCCAACGACGACCTTTCCTACTAACTGCGCTCTTCCTTCTTCTCTTCGGTATGTTGTTGGCACCGAGTTGCACACCGACATCCTTCAATTTCCCTTTACAGTCGTTAGCGTAAGTAGCGTGGATCGCGAGCAGTTGATTGATTATCTCGAATACAAGAAGAACACGCGGAATACCTTTGATGGCCGCATCGATCAACAACTGCGCCCGATCGGATACATTGCTGGAAAGTAAGTGAGAGTAAACAAACATTCCACGCGCTAACCGGTTTCGTGTTGTTTAGACCGATTTGGCCCCGGATACTCGAAAAGGCAAAATCACAGCACCGCGTCTTTTTCGACGACGACAATTTTGGATATTTGACCAACGAACGCAACCTGGTTGATGTCATTCATCGAATGGATCGCGAGGAGAACATGAAGAAAGTTGTACAATTTCTGGAACGTTATTCTTGATTACTGGAATTCTGATAATAATTAAACTACTTTGCAGACTAGTGTGTCCCCTTCTAGTGCCTGTGATAACCGTACCAGATGCATTGGAGCCATTAGCCAATCTCATTTTACGGTCCTAATACATCAAAGCAGAGCTCCATGAACACGGAACACAATGGAATTGCGCATAAACAAAATTTATCATCATTCAATGAAGATTAATGGGAAAGAAATGATTCTTGTTTTTGGAGAACTGTGAAAATTCCAGATTCCCGCCGTGCTCTGTGATAAATGAGACTCTCAAAAAGCGGCCGTGCTGCGAGTCAGTGACATCCTGTGTCACACGTTCACGATGGCATAGTCCATTCTGCATATAGCAAAGTAGCACAGAAAAGCTCTAAAAGTTGAAAAGTGTCTCAAGTGAACGCGTAGTCTCTTCGGCTCGTCGTTCGCGATTCGCGACATTCGACCCTGCGATCACTCTCAATTACGCGCGTCGTAAATTGTGCGCGTCTGCGACGATAAATCTTCGCCTAAACGTGTGATTGCCGAGAGTGCGCAGAGGCGTTTTAGGAGTTCACGAGAGGGCCATAAAAATTCGAATTAATTTTATTATTTAAGGCACTGGATGAGAAGATATCACAAGGCTTCCAGGAGTTGAGTAGAGTTCACCAGAGAAGAATCATATCGTATATCACAGATTTTTGAAGCAATAAGTGAAGTTTTGCGAATCTCAAATTAACTATGTACAAGGGAGAGCGAGAAGAAACAAAGCAAGGCGACCCGAATATGGCAGAATTTAAGAGTGAATGCGGAGGAGATGGTGTTGTGTGACCTTAGCTGAAGGAGACAATACTGAACTAGAGATTTCTGAGATTATACAACGCAGCGAGAGTGAGGCGAGTGAATGTACATGAGAGCGTATCCTAGAATCCATGGAAAAGAGAGCTCATTTGCGACGAGAATAAAAGTGCACCGGACATAACCAGCATTGGATTAGTGGAAGAAAGCACTTCTTGAAGAGGACATAGCAGATTATGAGAATAACAATGTATACAAGCAGGTCCGTCGCTACCATGACGAATTCGCTGACCGACGAGAAACCATTGATCCAGCTCATCGGATTCAGGTACTTGAGGAAACCGTCCATCGTGATTTGGTTGCACTCCGGACAGTGACCAACAAGCTCCGACCAGCTGTTGTGGATCAGGTCTACAATCAGAGGATTCTCCCGGTAGGCGATGATGCGACAGAGAGCGCGTTCTTCGGGACTCTCGTCCGGTCGCATGCAGATCATCCTGTCGCCACCGGTGATCATGGCTGGGAGCGGCACAATGTAGCTCTTGTTTGAAGGATTGAGGTCGGAGATAAATACAGTGAAGGCGAAGTCTTCTTCCGAGTCGGAGCTCGTCGAACGCTTCACGACACCGTTGATGATGCCGGAAGTCTCGTAGACGGTGAGATTGAAATAACGGTTGGAATGCGGATCGACGATAATCGTTCCTGTGAAATCAACGATGCGCGACGAGTTGTGGAAGAAAGAGAGAATCTGGTTGCTGTGGATGTCGCTGTTCAATTCCAGTGAGATTTGGAGGTTCGTGCCTTCGGAGTGGGTGACAACAGCGTGGCGTTTGGAGCTGTCATACAGGCGAGCGCTCTGTACCCAAGTGTAGATTCGATCGACTGTGTCGGCGAGGGCAAATCGTTCCGGTTCCTGGAACAAAAAGCATTTTGTAAGGTTCTGCAGATTGCGTTGCTTACATCAGAGTTCTTGTCAATGTAGTGATTCGCGTCCAAAATGCTCTTGTAGACCTGTTCTTTGCAATTCTCGACTTTTGCGTTATGAATCCGACTGATTTTCACAATGCCGTTGTTCACATAGTACTTTCCGTCTTCATCCTGGCGATACCAACCGAGACGGTCGAAGCTAAAGACAATCAGATTTGAGATAGTCATGCAACTCTTGAAAACTCACTTGTTCTCTGTAATCTCATTCAACGGCTGTCGTCTCAAGTCTTCGATTTGTGTGCCATGAATTGTGTTTCTCACAAAATACATGCCAGACTCAAGCTGATGGCTCGCACGTCCTCCGGCAGTGACAGAGAGTTCAATGCTCTTCCGACCGTCGAGGTAGCGATTCTGGTTTCCTCCATCGAGCTGCGTTCTGATCGTGGCGGTGTCGTTCTGAATCCAACGACCCGCAATCCAGTCATAAGACGCGTATCGGAAGACGGCAAAGGTGCTCGGTTGCTCGAGTTTGATGGCGGTGAAAGACATGTTCTGATAGGGTTTGAATTTCACGTCGCAGCACAGTTTTGGCGATACTCCGGCGGGGCATCCTCCATTCGGTTGATTCGCGAAGAACGTTCTGTAGCAGGATCCAACGTTTTCCTGGAACAACAGATCAGAATAATACGGCGACTACGGTAACGAAAACATGAAAACTCGAGAAGAGCAAAATCAACATATTAGAAAGGATTAGCCGACGTCTGATCAAACAAAAAAGCGAGAAGTAGAAGTAATCACTGAAGTGTAAAACTGTTGATAATCCACTTACTTTGTTGACTTCCCCTTTGCACATGTTGAACTGATGGCTGGCGGCACTACAGACGTCGGATTGAGTGTTGCACTCGCACTTGCAGTCTGCCTTCACTTCAGGAATCGCAAAGGTGTACTGTTGACTGACTGGGTGATAATGCTCCAGTCGACTGAGGGTAATCGTGTGAAGAAGCGACTTTGCGGATGCGGTCTCTTCGCTGATGTTTGCCGACGGAGAACCACTCGTATCCATGAGACGGAAACAGACGGTTCTGTGCAATCCGAGGCTGAGATGCATTTGAATGTTCCGTTGAACGAAACTGTTCACTGAAATGTGGTTAATTTGTTAATTCGATAATTACATTAAAAATTAGCGAAAGTGGCGGCGATTTCCGACACCAACGCTGAGCGAGAGAGAGAGTATCGATGACCGAAAATGCGATTACCTGAAGAAATCTGCGACAAAACGATCGGCGTCTTTGTGCAATGCGGCGGCGCGATCGGAAACATCTTGTTGAACACTTCGGTCAATGCTTCAGGCGTGATAGGGCCGGCCGCGACCACTGCGAGCAGCAGTAGCGGCAAAAGGAACGGTCGAAGCATTCGGATAGATGTCGGGATTGGAATAGAGAGCTGTTGTGATAAGTGAAGATTGCTGAAAGAAAACGAGCAATTAATTGGACATCACCACGGGGAATGTGAAAAGCGAAGTGTAAAACAGCGAAATGGTGTTAACAGTCTCGTCCCCCGCGAAAGGTCACTTTGAGCGCAAACAGGTACTAAGCATTGCAATATGATGTCTTCATCAATCACCTCGAGCACATGCGAAGGAAGTAGCAAAAGGTGTCTGCGTGGTATGCCGGTACAAGCCACTTACAAGGTGTCGCGATGAGTGATATGTCCTCGTTGCACCTGAGGCGAGAGGAGAGCACGCGGTGTGTGACCAGTCGAGAGCGCAGCTGCGCGAACAATGACCGCAAAGTGGGAACTGTTTCGCTGTAAGTAGCGGTTGACTAATGTCGAAATGATCTCTTTTTGTCTCAGAGTGACTAATCATAGACAGTCGAGGAACGAACACGCAGCCCGCCCACCATGACAACGAAGAACATAGCAGCACAGAGGGGGTACGGTAGGCGGCGGCTGAGGGGCTGGCTGATTGGATTAGGACGGCAAGTTGTGAAATATCGCTAATCCCCGTCGCGAAATTCGAAAACTTACAAGAGGTTAAGCAATCAAACCACGCATGGCAATCTGTCGCTTGTGCGCGAGCGAGAGAGGAACGCCGGCGGCGGAAGGAGAAGAAACTTCACACGAATTATAACAGTAAGCAATGGTCGGCGTTAGCGTAGTTGGGCGGAAACCAACAGGTTTCGCTTTCGGAGTGAAGCGTCGCTGGTTGTCGGCGTGGTGGGCATCTGCCTCGGGAACGAATGTGCTCTTTGCAGCAGCAGCAGCAGCCGCAGCGCCCGTTCGCGCATCAACTGGCTTGCTTATTTCGTTCCTTCGTTCTCTCTTTTTGTCTTCTGTGTTAACCGCAACTAGAAGTCTCTCTCTCGCGCGCTCGCTCGCTCGCTCTGACGTGTTCGCGACAATCGCGGAGAGCATTTCTTGTAACGGTATCAATTTCACGCATGTTAGTTGTCCGAGTGTTCTCCGCGTCGCCCGGAGCGAATTTTTATCAAGAAAACGCGCGAAACTCGCTCTTCCAGTCTGCCGCGCGCTTCCCCCTCCCCCTCGCCTATTTCGTCGAGTCCATTTTTTACCGTAATTAGTCACCAAATGCGCAAACGTGGCGGAAACGTTCGCGCGACTGACTAGGAGACAATCGAATAAATCCGCATGAAAAGTGACCATCGCGCGGCTACGGTATCGGGAGGTCTGTTGCCAGCGGCGGCCGCTGCCGCGCGAAGGTCACTCGAGCACAACGCAGTTTTGTGTTCGGCAATTCTTGTCACGAACGAATAAGTTTCAAAATATTCGAGTTAGCGAGTTTACAAGTACTTGCGACGCACCCGCGGGCGATGACGAAATAGTGCACCGGGAAAGGGTTGAAGGGCCACACACCGACAGACACTGTCAGAGTGATTTGAGTGACCGGATTACGTAAGGAAGTTATGTTTACTTTGTAGTAAGAGTGAACTGTGTCGCGCGGTGTGCCACTCAATTGGATTAATCGCCGATAGGGGAGCGATGAATGCAAATGGAACCGCAAACAGCGGTTTGGGACAGTCGGCGCGACGCGACCGTTTTGGAATTGGCCTTCGACTAACGTTTGCGCGTCGCGCGCAAACGTACAAGTAGCAAAGTGAGTTCGTTGAGTCAAGTGAAGATGATGATGATGAGTAATTGGCAGATCGAATTACGCGTTCGCAAAAAACGTGTGGTCTCGTGCCGCCGTGATGTGACATCTGTTTTCCCATACCGCGCGCGCTGAGCTCATCGGCAAACAACCTAATCGACTTATCGAATACCGTATCCCTCTACCGATAGCCTAGCGCGGAGAGAGTAAGCGATGACGAGCGCACTGGATCACCTTTCAACCGGCTGAGGCCCATGAGGAGGTGGTTTTTCGCACCCTCAGTGACTCAGACATAGATTTAAAATTGTTACGAGATAAGGACCGAAACCGCCGAGAGAGATACTTGGCCGACAAGTACCCCTCTTCGCGTCTCTTCAACTCGGCTGTCAACAAGCGCGATTAACACGATCGTGGGGGCCGCGCATCGATGATGATGATCACCACACACACAGACAGACACACAGCCGGAGACAAGACAAGAAGCTCTGCGGCGAACACGCGAATTGAAATATATCCGATCGGGTTGCAATTAGTCTTATTAACGCCAATTGATACTCGTTGATTTTGATCGGTGCGCGAGAGCGCGTCGGTATCACCGATGAAGGGAGGAGGGGCGGAGTTAATTGGGGCTTCGTGGCAAACGGCTGTCACCCCCTCCCAAATTGCGGATCGCCCGGTTCGTCAACGCGCTAAGAAAGGTCAGCCGAGGAGGGGTGGAGAGCTACCTGCGATCCGGGGGCGAGTTGGAATCTCGCGCACGAACGCGATAGCATCTTATCGCTGCAGAAATTCTGATTGATGTGCAAAGTTTTTGGGTGAGGGGAAGCAAAAAATTGACAAAATTGGCGTCTCCTCCTGCAACGCCATCTCTCAATCGTACAGCCCACCTAGGTTATGCGACAAATTGCCTGAATTCAATTGAGATTTATAGGCGCAGGCAGGTAAGCGTATTTGAGGTAAATGAACACCTTCCAAACACTTGAGCACCGGAGAACAGTTTAACACCTTGTAAACATGCTATCGTCTGTCTTCCAGGCAACTTAATCCCCAGAAAACACCTTGGTCCTAGAGATGTTTTTTCAATGTCGCACGGTAGCTTCCAACACACCGCATGCCGTAAAGGACATGTAGAATGCAGACTGTAAATAACCTTAGATCCAGCATTGCGTAAACAAATTGCGCTGTGCCGTCGGTTAAGGTTATACGACGATCCTCAAGCGCACGTCGACCCGATTGAAGTGTGCCTAATTGAGGCGTTTGACTGATATGACATCGACATACGGTGACAGAATGCGATGAGGCGAGCCGCAAATCCTTCCGCAACAAATAGCGATCGTCGCGGTGATATTACTGTAATGCGGCGCGGTATGCAGTAAAGTGCCGTCAGCGCTCGATTGGATAATGACAGGGCGGAAAGACGATCTGTTTTGCGGTTGTTTACCGGCTGTTTACGATCATCTAGATTTATCGGATTGATCTGCGGATTGTCCGTGCGGTTCTGCTACCAATTTAGGGACAGTCTGTGAGTCATTTGACGGTTGAAAAACCGTTTCTGGAATGCCATATGCCGCGCTCTTCCTCTTCCCAAACCATCATTTCCGCTAAATTAAGACATTTGCCAATCAAATGAGGAAACGCGAGTTCGTAAAATTTAATGTCCCTCCTCAACTATCTGTTAGTTTCGCAATTCTCCAAACTGTCCTACCGCGCGCGCTCGACTAGCCGCGGGCAGTTTGCACAGCGAGTAGCCCCCCGTCGAGTGAGTCATGTTGTAGCATTTGATGCGCGACACCGCTGTTATGATGACCCTTATCCAAATGGATTAAGAAAGAGATATTTCACGTTCGCTGTCAATCGTGATTAATCACTTCCATTGTGCGTGATCGCGCGAGCGCACCGTCCACGCTAGTAGCCGTCGGCGTCGCCGCGCGCGCGCAAGAAGAAGAAATGCATATGGCGATGATCTCGGGATTCCTCGCCTCTTCCAAATGCTTCTTTTTGCGATTACCGTCCGCTAATCCGCCAATTAACTCTTGCGGTGGTGGCGGCGCATACCACACGCCGCGCCGATCAGATACGGTTCCCGCAAGATGGTTATCTCCGGAATTGACGGTAACCGCAGGTGACAGATCGGCCCTGTAAAAAGTGATTCACCGCTTCGGAAGAAGAAGGAGGAGGAGGCACAAAGCGGTAATTGCGGTAAACGTTGTCGTCATCGTCGTCGTCGTCCTATCAGTGGCGGTGTGCACTTTCGTGCCTCTCAAGTTCACTTTCCTAATTGGATAAGCTGTCGCGCCTCGCGCACACGTGCGCGAGCGTCTTCCGAACACCTGATGAGCGGCTGCGAGTGCGCGCGGCGTCACCGGCAGGTCGAATTTCACAATTGGGGTTATCTAAATTTCTCTCGCCGCGCACAAATAGCCGTTTAATGACTCTTTGTATATAAACATCAATCACTAAGATTTACACCCGAACGACAGCGTCGTCGCCCTGTGGCGTTACCACCGTTCTTCGTTCGCAACTTTGCATGCCTATTGGTTGCGGCCGCGGCGACGACAGTGGCCGTGACGGCAGAGGAGCACATACACGGCGATAATGCGCGCATAGCCAAGCGGCAGTCGTCCTAATCAATCAACGTTGAATCAAGCAAACGCACACGCATGGCCGATTGTTTACTTTACAGATCGCTTTGACCCCTGTGGGTGCGCGGGTCAACAAACGAATTGTTTTTTCGCGAGTGTAAAAGTGGTAATGTGATCTTTTGTGATCGGAGTGCGGTTTACGCACGGATTATCTGATTATGAGGGGTTAAGCGGATCCAATCGCAACTTTTGCTTTCTGCACAAGTGTGAGAATGGAAACTGCGGGGCTGTGTTGATCGATGGACTACAGTATGCAAAAGTGAAAGTGTGATGGGCTTCTTTTTGGAATCTCGCGATTGACCTAAAAAAAAATCAAATCCCGGATCTTATCGGCTTGCGGATCGTAATCTTGATGAAAACTACTTGCGGAAGAATCTTTCAAATGTTGCAGAATTGCGATTATTGCGCTATCAGCTCACATAAACGCAGATTCCTCGAATTGGCAAACCTTGAACAATGACCATTTTGGAGGTTCAGCTTGCGCAGTGACCCAAATAATCGAACCTCTCTGCCTATCACTCAAAGATTTCCTGTTCGAACCGCAATCCTGACCAAACATGAACATTACACTCAGTCGAGAGACCTCAACCTCACAGCTGGTGGAATTGGGTCAATGATGCAAAGAATGCAAAAAAATGCAATTTCGTAATACGTTTGCCACATAGTCACATCGTAGAAGCTACAGTAGGAAGATTTATCTAGTATGGCTAAATTATAGTTTCTCGCATCACAGCACTGCTATGATCATTCGTTTAACATCGCCAGTAGCGTTCACTCCTACTGAGGCCCAAATTTTAACCGGGAAAACTCTATATTTTATTATTTATTCAACAGTTGATCTGGTGCAATCCACGAACCAATCAGTGAGCATTACCGCAATTGTCACTAATTAATTAACCTTAATTGTCCTTGTTACAAGATAGCGGTTTCAATTGCACCATCTTGCACTTCTAATTAGTGTTCTCTCACTTGACATCTCCGTTCCTTAGAGTCATCATCGTAAAATGTGTTGACATCGAACCTGTCTCCATTCACCGAACACCGACTCATTCACCCGGACGCCTTGTAGCTAATGACTAATCGTTCCGTTCCGAATTAACCTATCATAACTTGACGGTCGAGGGAACCGAGAAAACAAAAAATCACTCTGCTGATCGAGTATCAGATGCTGTTTCCGCGTGATTAATGGTGCTTTGGACGGCTGCCAACGATGGTCTGCGCTCTGCGCGTAACCTCTCCTCATTTCGCGCAAAGCGCTGTAATCAACAAAATGAGTAATTTAGGTTGACCGCGATGGTTATCTCTGAGTATACCGCAAGGCTCCGGCAACCGGCGATTCCAGTTTCGGCCGTCGGCTCCGCGAGGAACAATGCTCTCGGCACCTCTCTCGCGCCCGAGATCTTATCGCACAGGTGCGCGTCTTTTTTCGCTCCTCGAGGCGATGTGCGGTATACGATTACTTATTTACACTTTTTGCCGCACAAGGGACCGATTGAGCGAGAGAGAGAGCGCATTGACTCCTCATCGCGCACCGTTCGCGCTCAGGCGACGACGTTTTCACGTCGTTCGCGCACACTCGCGTGAGGCGAACGCGGATGTGCGCGAGAGCAGTTTGTGCGTATCGTTCGATTAAATCGTAATCACTCACCGCTCTGTCAGATTGCGACTTTAGCGACAGAACTTAATTAGGTCTTAATAGTCAAAAAACAAAACGGCCAATCAATCTGAAAAACGACGCAGTGTTGCTGCTTTTGTGCATCCTGAACGTAAGAATGGGCGAATTGCTGCACAACAGATCGATCATCCTGCAACCGGAGCTTTTGAGAAGTTTTGCAACGCTACCAAAACTGGGTCAGAATTTTTGTGTTCTGATTTGCCGCTCATCGTCTCCGGGGATCGTCATCGGCAGTCGGGAATTGTTCCTGGTTACAACGGATTGTGCAATCGGTGAACAAACACGGCGGAAACATCGCATGAGTGTCTCAGAATAAGCATACATGGCTTTGAATATACGATAGAACGATTATGAGATGCAGACATTCGAGTAGCGGCTTCGGCTTGAAAATTGCGGTAGATCTGAAGACGAGCATCTACCGTCGTATTTGCTATGTGGTAAGCAGAAGGCGAGATGTTCTTCACTCGGACCGGTCTGTCAGCAACCTTCCAACATGCAATTGGCGTTAGCTGAAACCTACAATGTTTGATTTGCCGTGTTTTCTACTATCTCAGAGAAATGAAGCTATTTCAATGGCTCAACACAATCCAGCTCTTACACAATGATCACGTTGCCAAGTCACATAAACTAATAGCATCTGTCTATCACCTTAAATACAGTAGATTTCGAGCAGGCCTGAAATTCGTAAACAACAATCCGGCAGCACACCCAGAATCTTAGGAAATGAATGTCTTCCTTCTTTAAAGATGGCAAAACTTCATCGCCAACTCTCACTCCTCTTGTAACCCTCTTAGCCTTCAATTGCGCATTTCAAACCCGTCGTGCCCGTTCCTAATGATGCTTCTGTCGGTGGCTGTGAAAGCTGCAACGTCTCGCAGTGATCTAGTAGAACAAAATCAGAATAGTTCCTCGAAGTGATCAACTCGATTAGCTTTTGAAACAGAGCGCTCCGTTATGAATCTATTTTATTTTCACCATCTGCCATTTTCGTCGCGACAACGAGGTCAATCCATTTCTGTCTTTGCGCTTTTTAGCAACTCTGCGGTAAGAGGAGCAATTGCGGTAAGGAGAGTAATTAGCTCGTCATTGACACCACCGTCAAAAATGCCGACAAAAACGACTGCAAGTGTCGTCGACAATTTATCGCCGCTGTTTTTTTGTCGTTTGACCGTTTGATGCACTGACGCCAAAGGTTTCATGCGTTGCTCGGCGCTCGCCATTAATTAGAAAGTGCATTCATCAACCGTCCGACAGAAGCGAACTCCACACTGCGCTCGTTCAACCGCAAATCGCCGCGGACAATGTTGTAACTGATATGTTAATGACAATTGATTGCTACCAGCGCAAAGTGCATTGTTGTGGTGGTGGCGTCGCGGTTTCCCGTTCCGATTTGTCTAATCAACCGTGTGTTAATTTCTTCCAAACGAGAGAAGAGAAACTTTGACGTCCTGATCGGATTGATGACCTTTGCGGAAGGGAGAGCAGAACTGATACTGCGAGGGCGTCAAAGTGAATAATTGGCACGTTGAGGGGTGAAGAAAGATGAAGTGGTTGCAAACCGTCGGCATTCAAGAGCCGTTTTGTCTCGGTTTGTTTTTTCGCCGCTGCTCGAAAGAGGTTAAGCGCGCACGAGTAAGGTTTTTTCAAAAAATTCTCATTACTCAGATTTGTAGCCTTGATTTTTGACGTATTTGTGACAATCATTCATCAAAACTAACCAGAAGTTTGTCTGTCTAAATCGTTTGGTTTGGAGGTCTTGAAAATGAGAGATTGAGAGCTGTTGAACCAAACCTACTTTGTAGGGTAAACGAGAGCTATCAACATCGTCTCTGTCCATAATCATCCTTTGCATACAGGACCGATTACGAGGAAAGTGATCCCTTTGTCTTTCAACTCCAATTGACCGCTCTACAATGGTATTATATACTCGGTCTTATTATAGAGAGATTTACTCGAACGATATCAAAAACACCTTCAGAAAACCAGCTACATTGTAAGATGGTTACAACAGGTTACAATCGTTCTCATGTTTACGGAGATTATACATGGAAATTTTGGAGATTATACATAAGCATCGTCAGTGACATTGTACACATGTACAACCGAGTAAGGAAGCGATAGACTATCGCCATTCGGACAAAGACGGTCAAGTAGAGTACAAAAATGCAACAGATATCGGCTGAAATGCTATAGATCACGTAGAACGCAATGGAAGAGCCAGATATAATTAAAGAGGGCCTGACGAATGTGCCGCAAGGCAACGACGCTTACTGTCGCTGGTCGGCAACGATTTCTTCTTCATCATCTGAAATCGTAGTGGAATGCGTGTCCACCGAAGAGATTGTGACCAAGTCCAACTGGTCTTCTTCCAATTCCGCCTCATCTTCAATCCCTCGCTCAAAATCTACCAGATCCAATCCTTCGATCACTGCCTCTTCATCCGCAGGTCCAATCTCAATGTGAAGCGGAGTCATCAGTTCTGCCGGCACCCACGCTCCCTCGCACAGCCGATGGTCAACTGTCTCTAAAGTATCAAAATTCGATTTGCTACAAGCTGAGCCATCTGACCAAATCTCGCCTTCATGTCGAGAGGGTATGCCGTGCGGTTGCACACGTGCTGTACAACGCAATGACGAACGAGCGGCTCGTTGTTCTCCAAATCATCGGGAGTAGAATCGTCGACCGGGGTATTGGGACGAGCTGGAGCCAGTTCCGCGAAAATCCAGTCGAGCTGCTCCTGAGTGTACTCGTCGTCGCTCATTTTGTTCAATAGCTCTAGAAATAGAAATGGTTTGAGTGAATACCGTAGCTTCCTAGAGCGCGCCACAGAGCACCGCGCAAACACACACAAACACCAAGGGAACGCAATCCGTAGATGCCTCTGTTCTGCAAGGAGAGCGGCTGGTGTTCACCGTCAACGCGCAACATGCAATAATAACGTTGTTTTGGTGAAAATATTGAGGAAAATCGCGACAATTCCTCCTCCTCCTCCTTCTGTGGGCAACCGTTTGGGACGCACCGCGCCCTTCGACGGGTAAACAACATCGATCCCAATGAGAAGCTGCGAGCGTGCGATCAAATTCAAATCGACGCAACCGGCAGACGGTGAGGGAGAGTAAATGTCCGTCGACTGGTCAGTGGGACGCGTAGACCGTGAGCGCTGTCCCATCGAGAGGAAATCGCGATTCGGCATAAATGATCAGGAGTTGCCAGCGCAAAAGTCGTCACACAACGCGAAAGCTATTTCGTGGGGAAACGCCGAGCAGATGAACATGATTGCGGATTCGTCATACACCTGAACTCTCCGATGAGTGTTGCCCGTTGCTAACCCCTAGGAGGCTGCCGTGGCGCGCAACAGATCAGCGAGGGGTATAAGCGGAACACACGATCGAGCCACACGCAAACTGTCAGCGAATGATAAGATGAAAAAGTGGAAAGTAGATGCGGGCGCGCGAGAGGCAGCCAAGCCAATACGGCCCTGGACGTTCGCGGAAGCGACACCCGCACCTCCATACAGTTGCATCCTCCTCCTCCCCCTCCTCCTCCCGTTGTGGTCAGATCGCCGCTCTCACTCTCTTTCTCTCTATGAACTATCAGCGCTGCGCTGGAATAGATGGAAGAATTCACGCACAATGACGGCACGGGCCCGAAACGATTCAACGCCGTGTGCAAAGAGAACGGCCGACACCGATTTAGTGATGACGACGCGGAGTAAATGACAAGCGTTCCGGAAACTTCGGACAATTATGAGATGATAATGTGCGGTCATTGGTGCCTCTATCTCCATTTCCAAGATTGCACTTCAACGCCAATTCGCTTACGCAGTTCCCATTGTTAAAGTTTTGTCTATTTTTGAATTGTTCGTGTTCGTAAGTTGAAAGAGAACAAAAACGCTGCAAAAGTGACACAATGAGCCGAGTTTTAAGTCTAAAAACCCTCCAATGAGTACAGTCTGCTAGAAGATGTATTAATCCGGCTGTAGGATGGTCATCTTAACGCTTGTGAAGGCAGAATGACGCAGACGAATCTCGCCAATCTTTGACTTTTGATGTATTCCCGAAAGCAGACTTCTGTTGAATCCCGAAAACGTTGATTTTCTGTCAGAATCGATGCTGATATCATATTCAATGAATTCGTAAGAGCACAATTGTGTGGAAGAACATCACATTGACATTTGAAAACGGCTGAAGCTAATCGACCGGCCGATCGCTTTTACAACAAATTTGCATTTGAAAAGACGACAAAGACGTGAACACCATTTGTGTACTTGTGGAGACTTGAGCGAAAACGTGAAGCACCAGATACAGATGACATCCACCGGTTGTTTGTGTGCGACCGGTGGATTTTACTGTACGTTAGTAATCGTCTGAAAGTCATAAAATCACAGAATCCGTGAAAACAACTTTGACTTTCAAAACAACAAATTGTCGCTCGAAAGGTCGGTGCATGTATTAGCGACATTCTGATTTATCATCCAGAAGGAACGACAAATGAACGCTGAACAACTGTTATGCTGAAAATATCATGGGCCCGGTTATCCAAATCAAAAATCACGTAAAGTTACAAAGTTGTTAGTCTAACGATTTGAGTCAATCTCGCTTTTGCAGAAACTCGAGCTTCAAAATCAAAATGAAATTCCAGCTTCCTTTGATTTTTCAGAATAGAAAACGCGTTAGTGCGAGTGATTTTCAACTTAGATAGAGCGGCAGTCTATACCTCCCCTGAAGATCACATTGGCCGTTTTGCAAAACGTTTTAGTAACACCAGAGGAAAGAGTTCATCTTGCAAACTCTCGCTTTTCCGCCAACCTAGCGGTCGTTCATTATTAAACCATATTGTTACAGTTTTTGTTGCTTCTTAGACTTTAAACAGAACGAACCCACAACGACGTGCTACTGTGCTGTGAGAAAAGAAAAAGTCTTTGAATTGTTGATTCAGGTGGTTTTTAAAACTGAACTACCGCATTTATTCTTGATTTGTTCTCAGAACGGGAGTTCGTGCAGAGTTCGTGAGCAGAAGGCGACTGAAGCTCGACTGATCGTTCATTTTCCCATGCCATGCCGATCAGCTTGGTGACCTTTGCCCCGGCGGAGTTTAAAGGTTTGCGCCTTTTATGTTCGGAATTTCAATTTCCGTGTCAACACGTACCACGCGGTTTCACAACGAATTCGATTCGCAAGTGTTGTTTTTTATTCGTTCATCTCTATAACGAGCTATTTTTGCTGCACACGTCAAGTGGAGGAAGTAGAATAAAGAGGAGAGGCAGCAAGATGTCCAGAGTGATAAGGCATTTTTGAAAACTTTGCAAAGTCATCGGCATTCCAGTTGCTGTTCGCCGGTTTTCACATTTATTCAGCTATTCACTTTCAGCTATTTGTTGTTTTTCGCAGGCGGAATTTCAATTACTCGTTTCGGTCAACTTGTTGAACGCCGAATGCAAATTGTTCCGCGTTGCTTTTATTAGGAAAGCTCAAAAACAGCTAACCTGCATGTCGCCATGTTTATTGCTTCGAGACAGAGTTGAAAGACAGAAAAAGGGCCTGATTTTGACAGCTTTGTTTGCGTTCGTTTTTTGAGTCCACTCTAAAGCTAATGAAACAGGAGGTGGCACATACGCTTGTACGGCTTGGCTTCGAATGAACGCTTATTCTGCTCTGACATGGTTACTGTAAGTCACTTTTTAGCTTTTTAATGAAGAAACAACTAGATCACAGTGCTTACCTGACAGACAAGAACAGGTGAATTGGGTAGTATCTCTGAAAGTGAGGTAAAACATGAACCAGCCGCAACATTCTAAAATTATCAATAATTTGACTTCTAAAAACACGAAATTTTGCGCTAATGTCATTTCCTATTGCTGTTGCGATGTCGTTCCACGCCATTTTATGACATCCATGTCTCATCAGCTGTATTGTCTCTGTGTTCCAGCAAGCCAAAGTTTGCCCTCAACTAGTCACTCAAAACAGCAGAAATTAATCGATTTAAAGTGTTCACCGCCGCTTAATCTCCGTGCATTTGAACTCTGTACAGCGGCGAAAGACTTTGTTGATCGATGATTAAGGAAGTGCTGTTCTGACATCTCATCCCTGTTGAACATGTGAGATGAGTTTTGCAAATGAAAAAATATGTATTTCGCTGCCGGCGACCTCGAGACAGTTTTTCACTTTTTGTAACAGTTGGTTCAACATTATGACAGCGAAGCTCTGTGCGAAGGAATCAGATAGAAAGCTCGAAAAGAGTCATTTTTGCATTAAAAAACTGATAATTTCATTATTCTGCGTTGGAAATGCGGTTTGAGGCAAATTGTTGCCGGAAAGTGCATTTCAATCAGCTGCTCTTCGGTGTCAGCGTTCTTGGTCAAATATCCTGATTGCGGGGGTTTTTGTGTCCAGACTAGGGCGTCGGTACTTTGGTGAACGCGAGAAGATAACCGTTGCGCTTTGTAGATTATTCTAAGCGCCTGTCTGCTGTACTTTTAATTAGGCCAATTGTGCATATTCGGCCTTTGTCCTTTGTCCCAGACTAGCAGAATTGCCTTCTGCAATCCAATCTTCAAAACGTAGAGGTCAATTAGCTCAAAGTTTCTCTTTAATAGACTTGTTTTGGCGTGAAGCTGCCGAGTTACAAATTACAAACAGAGAGCATTTGAGGAGGCACGTCCGAGCGCCAACCTTGTAGCCCTATTTTCGCATTTAATCGTTTTGTTTATTGTTCACACTTCCACGACTTCCGTCGAATTATTTATTGTTTGTCGTTCCGTCTCGTACCTTTGATATTTCGCTCCCCGCTAAAATTTTGAACCCTTAGTTAAACTAAGCATTACACTCTCTTTCCGCTCGCTTCCCTTCCTCTCTGTCTGCTGTTTTGCCCTTTGGCCGGAGCAAGCTCCCGAATTTGCTTGTCACTTGATCATTTCCAAAAAACACAACTTTTTCCCGCTTGACCAACCGCCGTAATTCATTTTCCGCAATGGAACATCGCCGCCCGTAATTAGCCGGCGACCAACTAGCTTTTTGATCATCATTACACAAGATCGCACAACCGGATCAATTTATCAATTTTAGCCCGTGTAGCTTCTTTTGCTGTACAGCTGTGACGTCCTTAACTAAAGCCACTCAGATTTATCAGCATATCCCATTTTTCCTTACCCTCTCCTGTTCTTCTCTGGCTAGCAGTTCACTTCGTCTCTTCTCGTCAGGGAATTTATTTGTGAAAGTGATCTTGCGCGCCCGTCCAATGATTTGTTTGTTGGTTGTCGAAACGTGACTTATTGGCCCACAGGGAATCACCACTTTTGACTATAAAAAGAAGCGATACGTGCGTGTGCAATCCACGTGCGCGTAGATCCAAGAATGCAGGCGGGGGCTTCCGCCTCCTGCATCTTCTCTCTCTCTCCCGCCCGCAAGCCACAAAACCCAACTAATCTCCGTTTCTTTCAAACGACCATTTGTAGGGCTTAACTTTTGATGTGCCCGACTCGTTGGAAAAAACGCTGAAACTCTCGGCAATTTATCAGAACGACACTTTTTATCTCGAAGACCTTTAAGCGGGCAGTGCGATTGCAACAAATCCTGATTAAGCGCTTAGAGCACAAAAACTGCGTTGCGAACACAACTAACGTCGGGTTCAAGGCAATGTCGTTGGGTGCATTCAAATTAATTATTGAGCGGACGTCAACGTTTTTTTCCGGAATTTAAGAGCTATGGCGGTATTAGTTCGTTTTTCAAGTTTCTGACGTAGGCGACTTAAAGACAATTGAAAGGAAACGTGTGACATTTGGGTTCGAACTCTTCTCGGAAAAGAGATGATTTTTGGACGCTTAGCAAGAACGACCGAAAAGAGTAATTATGGCTGCGAAAGGGTTTCGAGCAGCAGCAAAAAATCGTAAAATTGAACTAAACAACAACACAGGGGACAAAGCGTGGAAACGAGAAGTGCTGTAGAAGTAAAGTGCCTTGCTGTACAGTTCAATTGAATCGATTTGAATCAAATGCCATATTAAACTAGTCGTTTTTCTAGTAACTCATATGAAACGCCAAGGGGTCGTTGGAGTCAGACTGGATTAGCGTTGAAATAAAGTGTTTAAACGCCAAAACAACGACGGAAACAAAAAGCCAAAACAGGAAGTTCACTAAAGTCACTTCAATATGTCAACAATCTTATTCTTATTCGTCGACCTTTCTGACTTAAACGCTGCGTTTCCAACTTTGGCTATAGTGCAAAGACATAATTGAGCCTCAAAACTGAGAGGAAGCGTAGAGAAAACGATTAATGTGCAATTTGTCTTTTACCAGACGAAAAAGAGCAATCGAAAACAAAATTTCAGACATCAAACCACATAACAAACACACCTAGTCAAGAACAAAAAATTATCGCAGCGAGCAGGGTTCGAACCTACGCGGGCAATGCCCATTGGATTTCAAGTCCAACTCCTTAACCACTCGGACATCGCTGCACAACAGATGTTATACTCTGTCGCGGTTATATGTCGACTGTTGAAACAACAAATTTTCAAAATCTTTTCAACGGTGTTTGCTGTTGTCGCTGTACAAACATTTGAGTTTGCATGCACCCCTGTCGAATGCAGTTTTTTTGTTTTTCACTGTTTCCAAGAGTTGCCCTTCCGCCAAAACCAACATCTCCACTTCCAAGTAAACCTATTTTCATGAATAACTTAATTCAAGCTCCGAAAGCCGAGATTTTCACCAACAAACAGCGCTCTTGACTTCTGATCAATCCACGCGCGACGCACGTTTTGGGTGACAGCGTCGTTCGTCTAATCTGTCGTTTTTCATCCGCGGAGACCTTGCGACCATATGAGAGATTTGGCCGCAGCGAAATGCGACTATTATTATTCATAACGAACTCGAACGAAGCCACAACCAATCTCTCAAACATTGCCGCCATACAATAAGCAACCTTAATCGCGCTTTGCATTCATAATTTCCTCGAATCTCCTTCGCTCTTCCAGTTTCTCTTCCCGACGGCGAAAAAATCGAGACGATCCACGCAGTGTCCGACGACGGCCCATGCGTAGGAGTCAGGTGATTGCGGCAGCCGGAAATTCGTCTCTTTTGTGTTTTTTTGTTGCTTTTTTTGCCTCCATTAAGCTAGCGTTCTCCAAGCGAGGCGAACGCCAAACGGCGATTCTAAGAGCGAGCGGTTTAATTTGAGAAATTGCACTTCAGTTGTCCTGCAGGAGCGATAAAGCAAATAGGGAGAGTCGCCGAGTTTACGACCTTCGAGCGCACCAATCGCTTCGCTACAATTGAAACATTTGCATAGTGGAACTTCACCAAGTGCTCGCGAAGATCGTTTCCTTAAGGGGCGAGCGCGAGGAGTAACGACGATGACGAGAACAATGGGCCACAACACACGGCCACCAGGAGTGAAAGTCAAAAGAGCGATTTGTCGGCATGGCCGGGCGTCGAGCGTTGTTTTGGCTAATTGTGGTCTGTTTTTTAGAGAAATGAGGTGGGCCACTAGACCACATCGGTGGTTCATCACTCTCTACTTGTTGCGACGTCCGTTCATTGCAGCTTCCACACTAGTAACCGATCTGGAAATGAAGGAGAAGATAATTTTTGCGGCCTCCACGATTGCACCAGAAACGTTTCCGCATCAAAATGTCCTTTACTACCACCGAGTCTAGTCCTAATTGATGACCACATTTCTAAATTTGGGTTTTTTGTGTCATTGTCGTGTTCGACCGCTTCCAGCGTAGTACTCGAGCGAGCGAGAGAAGTAATTCCGCTTATTGGCCTCAGATGCTCTGCCTGCAATCCACCGCAGCCGCGGCCCTCTTCCTGATGTTAATCCCGTAAAACGTCATACTTCCTTCACCATTTCCGTTTGATTTCGAGAGTAGTAAAGCGGCACACGATCACAATCATTGTTGCTCTCTGCTCTCTCTATCGCTCTCTCTGAGTGCGCCCCAAGCCGCCGGAGAGTTAACTGACCACCACCCCAGGGTGGCCACCAATCGGGAGGAGAAGCTATTCTGAGAAACGGAAGTCAACTTTCCCGCAGTTTTCGACCTCCCGCGACGCTCTTCATTATGTTCTGCGCTGTCCATTAAATCAAAAAAATCGCCACTGACAATTATTAGCTTCTGCGAGCTGCAAACGAGAGTTTTCGGGCGACTTTTTTACGCCCTAGGTCGTGTTCGTGCTGTCACCGGCAGCAAAAGTGAGAAGTGAAGTGCCGACCGACTCACTCTGATCATAACATTACGCAGGAACACTTTATTTCCGGCTGTTTAGCACCTAAATTGCTTGTCGCGGTTGCTGGAAGGCGCAGTGACACTCACTTTCAGCAATGTGTGACACTTATATCGAGGCAATTCTCAGTTTTAAATGTTCAAATTAATTGCCATAGCGTTTGACTTTTCGTCTTTCCTTCCCGCACGCTAACGGCACTTCCGATCTTCGCACGCTCGTCTTCCGCTCCTCTTGCACCTACAATTAGAAATCTTATAAATGTTTAATGAGCGAAACGTTCACTCTACTAATCGCCCCGCGCTCAACTTCGCGCCACGTCTTCCGCAACAAGCTGTTTCTCCAGGTTTGCCCCCCGAGGGGATGCGCCACTGTGCAAAAAACGCGTCTACAACTGTCGTGGCACTTGCCACCCCACCCCAATCGCACTTGATCCACACGTTGGCAGCGCCAAACCATTCGTCTCGTCTCCTCTAATTTTCTGGCCCTCAGTGCTCATTCACCGAATTTGATGAGACCCCAGGGCCGCTGCAGGGCGTCGCGACGGGCAGTGCGAGGCAAAATGAACTGATCAGGCGTGTGATTTAATTTCAGGTAATAACAGAACTCAATGCTTCCCGCATCGCATTTTGTCGTCGTGGTGTCTAGCCTCTAATTCCTGGCAACAAGGACCATCAGCACCACTTCCACGAGCAGCAGATTCCGGTTCGCCTCAACCCAAACATCTCTCTCCGGGCTGCACCAAAGACAAGCTAAATGGGTCCAATGAGACATCTTCTATTCACCTTGATTGCCTTCTTCGAAGGTCAGTTTCCTATTGTAGCGTAGTTTTTTGTTTCGTACTTGTTCCGCGTTCGCAACACCCTCCCCTCTTTCCTTTGTGCTACGCATAAATCACGCTCGCTTCCAAATTGGGATTTGACTTTGATTTTGGAGGAGGAGGTTGGCCGTCGGCTTCGAGTCGCAAACGCAGCGGTGGACCGAGCGCCTATCCTCTTTTCTCAAAATTTCAACCTGCATATTACATTAGCACTGGTTCTGTTTACGGCCACACGAACGCATATAAGGAGGTCCCCAATAATCCATTCATTACTGCTATCCATTGTGTTCCTCATCGAGCCCTTCGGTCTACTCTCTCCCGCAAAAGTCTAAATTTACCAAAAAGAACTGAAAGCGTACGTACGCGTACCACGTCGGCGCACCACGCGTTAGTTCAACTCATTGGCTGCTGAACTAGCGCGCTCCCGGAGCAGTGTCGCTTCCTTCTTTGACCAAAAGTTCTCTTGAATTAACCCCAAAATGTCCTCTTCTTCTCGACCCACCGCACCGCCGAATCTATTACGCACACCTGGTGCTTTGGTTCTGCTGCTCTTCGCTACACTCCTCTCCTTCCAACCAGTGCGTGGCTTCGGTGGGTGTTCATTTTTCACTTTCTAATTCGTCCAGGTTTACCGCGCGCGTGCTTAGACGACAATGCTATTTTCAATTCTGAATTCATTAGGGATTCAGCGCACAAGTTTCTAATTAGATTGCTTTTCTCGCTTGCTTGGTTATGGACTAAAGTTGTTTGGGGTCGTAAACTTAACTTGTTTAGGACCTCTCGAACACACATGCGCTCCTTTAGAAAAGGAGAACACTAACCGGCTATGTTTGTAACATGCATATTTTCGTCTTTTCAGCACTCAACGGCGCTTTTGTGCTTCCGAGTCAGCTGAAACTGGTGCAGGATCTGCTCGAGTCCTACGATCGCAAAGCAAAGCCGACATGGGACAACAATCGGCCGATCAACGTCACGTTCAGCATGGATCTCTACCAGATTCTCGAACTCGTAGGTTCCGCGTTCTCTTTTTGACTTTTGCGCCGCTATCTGATCGCCGCCGCGGCCAACTCATAAATCACACTCGCACCTTTGGGTTGTTTTCCGCTGCGCCTCCAGTGCCTACGATCATATTTTGAAGGTCATGAATAAATTAAAATGAAAAAATAAGAAAAAAATAGACCAAAGAGCTTCATCTTGGTGATTGCGAACGTGAGAAATGGCTAAAAACAAGACTATTCATTCGTATAGACCGCTTTAGCCGCAAGTTTTGAAGAAAATAATTGTCTCAAAACGAGCAAAGAGTCGTTACGACCAAGACCAAAGCACAAAACTCAGCGCTAAACTTCTCTCTTTGCAACGCTTCAAACATCATATTTCGCACAGAGCACTCGCCTATTAATGCACAAATCAATCTTGAGCTAGGTTCACATATTCATGACGAAGAAACGACATTTCGTAATTAAAAGCACATGAGTTCGCGCGTACTCACTCGCTCGTTCTCCTTCTCAGCTGATCTGTGCGTCCTCGTTTTGCCAAAACTGACGGCCGCTCTCCTCCAATAAGAATAATGACACATGGGCTACTCGAACGAACTAAGTCGACATTCAGCTAAAGACGTGTTTTCTCGTGTTTCAGAACGAACCGCAACAATACATCCTACTGAACGCCTGGATTATTGAGGTTAGTTCAAGGCAACCACTAGTGTCTCCTCTCCGTCACACCCAGCAAGCAAGCAGCACATACCTAATTATTTGTTGTCTACTGACCCTTTTGTGTGTTTATTGCAGCGATGGCACGACGAGTTCCTCTACTGGAATCCGGACGACTACAACAATATCAGCGAGATTCGACTGCCGCACGACTCGATCTGGTTGCCGGACACCACGTTGTACAATTCGTAAGTTTGCCTACAACAATTTTCCTCTTCTGATGCTGAATTATTCATTTCTTCCCATTTTTGACACAAAAAATTATCGCGAACATGCATATCCGAGTGCGGAGGATGCGCGGACAACAATTACACAAAAAGTTACAATCCATTTTTCATCAATAATGGACATTTATTAGCGCGCGCGCGCGCCCATAACGCTGGAGGACAATTCGTTTCCGGGTCTCCAAAAATGAATTGTCCTGTGCGCGGTAAAAAGTCACTTACATACGCAACAGCGAAATGCGCCGTTTTTTGAAGGCGGCAAATTGATTTTTGTGCCAATTCGTTTCCTTTAATCATTCAAAGGACGAGGGCGCGGAATTTAACAAGCAGAACAATTTAAACGCTTTCTAATTACGCCTAAAAATGCACATAAAACGGCAGGCGGCATGTCTAGTCGGCATTGAAAAAACGCTTAATTTCAATGTTTTTTACTGCAAATCTAAGTTTCAAGTTCTATCGGCTATCAAAGGAATTGAGAAATTCAGGAAGAGCTGTGTTTGTTCTTTGAATTCCTGGTCTTGTTTGTGTTTTTGCACCACATCAAAGCGAGCATCCGATGCGGACACACTCAGAGCGCCGATAAAAATAGCATGGAATGAGGAACGGCGCCCTTCCTCATTTGTTTCCACTGTTTTTGCGCTCAATTAACAGTGTAAAGGTGGCTCTGAGAGTGTCAGCGGCGTGAATCAAATCGGCAACTCCTGATCGACGGTTTTTTGTGTCTTTGTTGCCAATCAATCAAACACATTTTTGTTGCAATTTCATCACCGATCGCGTTGGTTTGATTGGTTTTGCGGGGGGAGCGAGAGGTGGTGTAATGTGAACTACGCATAACGTTTTAACGGCGTATAACTATCAATGCAGCGGGGCTAGTCAATAGAAACGTCAAAAATAGATGACGTAGTAGTAGAGAGAACAACAAGGAACAAAGTCAAAATGGACTTTTCCTTAGGCGACGACTAATCGCTGACGTAAAGTGGAAAGATTACGTTTGACCTGTTTTAATAACAATTTGAGGAAAACAACACTTTTGAAGATCGAAGAAAGTAATTAGCGTTTTAAAGGGGGATTTATGAGGGATTTGAACTCCAAACTTTGAATTTTAAGCTTTCGAGCTGATTTAGGCATTTAGACACACGCATGAATTGAATAGGAATAAATGGGATTGGCAATTTGTTAGTGCAAACAGCACAGCAGAATCACTGTTATATATCAATCAAAGCTTCATTAAGATTGTTCAAATTTGAAACTAGAAATTTACTGCTTAATCCATGGAACAATCCAAAAAACGAAGAAAACCACACAACATAATGGGCAACTCCTGATCGATCCTCAATAGTCTAATTTTTTTATTACTCCTCTCTTCGTTCTTCCTAATCATATCTTTTATTACCGTTTCTTTCCTAGGCTTGTGATGAAAGACGACGACACACGGCGCTTGCTCAATGCCAAACTCACAACAAACGTGACTCGTCGCGCAGCCCTCATCGAATTGCTCTATCCAACAATATACAAGTTTTCGTGTCTTCTCAATCTTCAGTTCTTTCCATTCGACATACAGGTGAGCCTTAGCTTCAGCGATTTAGAAGACGAACAACGCAAATTGTAGGTCTGCACAATGACATTCTCAAGTTGGACGTACGACAACAAGGGAATCGACTATTTATCCTTCTCGGATACCATCGGCACATCAAATTATTTGGAAAATGAGGGTTGGTACATACTGAAGACCACCGGTAGGCGCTAGCTAGTCTGACTCGTAAACATGTAATTTTGCAGTGAAAAGGAAAGAAGTGAAATATTCGTGCTGCCCAAACAAGTACACTTTACTGAAACTGACGCTCTATCTGCGACGAAAGCCGCTCTTCTATCTCGTGAATCTCATCATTCCCACCAGCATCATCACTCTTATTGCTATTGTTGGATTCTTCACGTGCGTTCATCACACCGGAAGAGTCGGAAATAATTGAAAGCGGCCATTTCAGGACCTCTTCCGCGAGTGGAATGAGAGAAGAGAAAGTGTCACTTGGTATCACAACACTGCTCTCCATGTCGATTCTGATGCTGATGGTCTCGGATCAAATGCCCACAACTTCAACGTTTATTCCGCTCATAGGTTTGTCTCTAGTTTGCATTCTTTGTGCTCGAACGACGCAGGAGCAGATCTCATGATGTTTTCCTCTTTTAGGATGGTTCATCTTGGGTATGATAGTTGTAATCTCGATTGGAACGTTGGCCTCCTCGGTGGTCATCGCCATTCAGAAGCGCGGCCGTCTCGGAGAACGACTCTCATCGCGAGCTGTAAAGGTGGCGAAGGTGCTCGCCTTCTTCTCGGTCACCGATATTCCTCCTCACTTGAAGAAGGGCACAAAAGTACGTTTTTTGGGGTTATTGAGCATGGCAAAGATTGCCTAACCTACATGGTCCCACTGGGAATATGTGTATGTTGGCGTCTACGGAGATTTCCTTCCGCTTGCTTTAATGTGTTTATGTTGTGCGAATACGACGGAAGTCCGCCACGATGGTGGAGTGGATGATTTTTGCTCCTATCGATCAAGAAGGCATTTTTCAAGGAGTTTTTTTGTAGAAATTTAAAATCCTCCTTACATTCTCTGAGTGATGCAATCGGTCTCCGAAGCGATTGCGTCACAATATGTGGTAGTCCGGCTTAATAGGGAAATTGAATTTGAACCAATTTTCCAAGTGCAAGCGTACTTAATTTTTCAAATGGATTTGAAATCCGTGATTTTTGTGTGAAAAACAATCGAATGCAATTATACTACTGCGGGTCAAACTTGAAAAAAGAGTCGATCAAAAGATTGCACACTGCATTCGTAGCGAACGTTAATGAGGACAGCGCCTAGTCTCATCTTCATTTGTTTTCTGCGCTTCCAACGCGCAGCCTCACCGCAATTACTAGTGCGGTTGCTAATTGCTAAAAATTCAAGAGGTTTTGAGAATGAAATTTACTGAGTTTTGTCTCCATTTCACAGGAAAACATGGAGGCGCCTCCGCCAACCGATGCCTACAGAAAGTCTGGTAAACTCAGCAGTAAGCTCTCGACAGCAAACCGCAATATGGTGTTCGCCGACTCGAAGATGAGTTGGGTGAGCGCGTTGAAGAAAGGAAAAACGCAGCCGCAAACGTTCAACGGCGTCTCGATGGTCTCCGACAAGAGCACCGACATGTTGATGTCCGCTTCGATCGGTGCGATTTTTTGCAAAAAGACGAATGGAGTTCGCATATTGTTAATTATTTAGTTAGCGACGATCTGTCATCGCACGTGGCTTCGGCACCTGTGACCTCGAGCGGCGGCAGAGCTGCTCCGACAATTGGTCTGCCGCCTATTCCGCCACCTCCGCCTGCGGCGATGATGCAGCTTACGCCTTGCGATGACAATACCAGTCAGGCGGAGAGTGATGAGCCGGATTCGTCGCGTCCACCAACTATTCGGGCTGGTCGCGCAAGCAAGTCAAACATGTTGAACCATTTGAACCTCTTCACAGGTACGAGGATCTGCTACAAAACTTTTAAATCTATTTTTAAAATTTCTACTGTAACCTCAATTTGCTGAGAAATTACAAAAAAGACAATTTTTTCAAAAACTAATTAGCTAAACGGATTTTCAGGCAACGTCAAACAGAGTCGTCATCTCGCGCAGCAAGAGTACGAGTGGCTTGCGACAGTCGTCGAACGGTGTTGCTTTATCATTTTCGTGTTCGCGTTTCTCGTGATTACCTGCGGTATTAACGTGATCGGCTTCTTGCACTGGCTGGCCGTTGAAGAGGCGATCTTCGAGCGCGACGAATGAGTTCAGTGCCATAAAACAGAGAAGAAAACTCGCCACCACCACCACTACTTGAGACCCATCATGCAGCGTGCATAAACATATTTGAATGTGTGTTCGAATAGCGTCCTTCTCCTCGTCGTCGTTCTTCCTCCTTCCAAACAGCAAAACTCGCGCGCGCGCTCCATACACCCGCGCACAATTGTTTTGTTTTTCGTAGTGCAAATCGCTCGCGTGGGTCTCCAACTCGCAACTTATTTCCAATCACCAAATACTTCAATTCATTCACAAACGCTGCACCACATTCACACACACACACACACACGCTCGCTTGCCTGCTAGTTTTTGAGAGGGTTTTTTGCTGCTTTTCTTTTCGGCACTTCTCATCGCCGTCCCTCTGTGTTTCCGTATATGCCAAAATCTCGCGTCCGCGTGGCATTTATTATTAATTTCACGATTGTATTCTCGGTTCTCTCTCTGTGCTGCGACGTCCAACGTCGGAATGATTGTCGTTTGATGAATTTTGGATGTGACATGCGTATTTGTTCCCGGTTGTTCCCAGGTGATCGCGCTTGCTCACTTCCCCGCGCTCCTCCCTCAAAACACATTTTGCGCTCTTTTTGCTCCTGCTGACCACTCAACCTTTTTTGTTGCATTTTTGTTAAAGAATTCAGTTTTTGTTTTCTTTGGGTTTACCTTGAATGTGTCTTATCACGCACGTATGCTTAGCGTTGTGTTCCATAGATTTCGCTGTGTGTTGCATCTCTACTTTCTGGACTTTCTCTCTCTCTGTCGATCACTGAATCAAATGTCGCGCATATCCTTCTCTCGTTTTTTCTTCTTTGATTTTAGTGTATTTGTGCAATAAAATCGCCAAATTGGTCGCGTCTGTTGTTATGATGAATCGATTGAGGTTGCCGCGACGTCCACCAACGACGATTGCGCACCTTTATGATATATTTGCTTCTATTTGTGCTTGCTCCTGGCGCCGTTTGGGGCCAGGAGGCCATGTCAACTTGCTACTACTGCCTCATTCTGTGTTTAGTTAATGTTTGCGCCAACGGCGATTCGGCCGAACACATGGTGTTTGAATCGGTTCAGCTGAGAGCCGACTTCGACTACCATCATCACTATCAACAACGACATGATGCGTTATCCTCACATGTGCCGGATACGGTACTTTGTGCTTCTTCTTTTTGTTTTTGCTGTGCCAATTCATGTTTACGGGTTAGACTTCAGTGAGTTCTCGTCTACTTCCCTGCCATCTTCACTGCAATATTCAATTTTAGATCTTACGTTGAGTGATGACACCTTTGTCATCTCACCCACGCAGGTGCCTCTTGTTCGGCTTACCAAAGATATCCTGAATCCGGACCGTTACGATACACGGGTACGACCGATGAAAAACCACACGACTTCATTGAAAATACATATCAGCATGAGTTTGTATCAGATCATCGAAGTCGTAAGTTCAGCTCCTCTTCTTTCCCTACCATCAACTCGGCCTTCATTCAGAACGAACCGTCGCAGAATATCAAAATGAACGTGTGGATGATTCAGGTTGGTTAAGTGAAACGTTGCAAAAGGTAGCTGAATTTTGCAGAAATGGGTCGACGAGATGTTGGATTGGGATCCTACCGAGTACAACATGATTAATACCACTATTCTGCCGCACAGCGTTGTTTGGATTCCGGATACATATCTCTACAACAGGTAGTGTTACATCGATCAACGCCTCTGTAAACGCTTTTAACAGTAAAATCAAATAAAACCTGAAGATCTCAGTCTATCCTAGCGAAATCATTTTCGCATTTGCTCAAATTTAACGCTAGCACTAACTAAGATCTGAAAATCCGATATTTTCGTTCTAGTTGACATTAAAACCAAGTTTTCCCCTTTCAGCGTCGTCATGTCACGCGATGAAACCGAACGATACATGAACGTACGCGCGGACACCAGGTACTGGAAAGGCGAACGAGGAGCTGACATGTCCTTTCTCTACCCTGCAATCTACACGATAACATGTCGGCTGAATATTCGCTATTTCCCCTATGATCAACAGGTAATCCACAGATTCCACAAACACATATTCGCGTTTCCCTTAGAATTGCACATTGACCATCAGTTCATGGACCAATTCAAAGTCGGCACTCGACTACTACGGCGACGAAGAGGTCAATTTGCAGTCGTACATCCCGAACGAAGAGTGGGACGTGATCTCGTTTCGGGTATACCGCCATGAGGTAAATGCAAAGTGTGAGTTGCGTCGAGCATGCGTCGCTCGTTTTAGTATAAATACGCTTGTTGTCCCGAGCCGTGGGTAATTCTCGAAGCTTCTATTGTTATCCGACGAAAGCCTCTGTACTACGTTGTGAACCTAATTATTCCCACCTCGATTATAACGATTGTCGCGATTACTGGATTCTTCACGCCGGCTTCGACCAGCGACGATCGAACGGAGAAAATCAATTTGGGAATTACAACGCTTCTCGCAATGTCAATTCTGATGCTTATGGTGTCCGATCAGATGCCGACGACTTCCGAATTTGTGCCTTTGATTGGTAAGAATGTCTCAGCAAAGTGTTTGTGTGGTTTTTTGCAGTTTGAGAATAGAAATCTGCAATTTTAGACCTAAAAAGCCTGAGAATAGATGAAAAACTAAGCAACTGCTTTCAGCTTGGTTCTATTTATCAATTATCATCATCGTTTCCATCGGCACCTTCCTTACCAGCATCGTACTAAGCATACAGGGTCGCCGACAGTACGGTCGACTACCACCGATCCTGATACGATACATGTTCTTTGTGCAATTCATCAGATGGGTCTGCCTGTCTGTACCGCCGCAGTTGCTCAAAATATGGGAAGAACTAGACGTAATCATGCTTTGTTTTTGTGTCCATAAGCGTTCCTACTTGTAGGATCATCCCAACGACTGTTGGATCAGAAAGAAGAAAGGCGTCAAGAATGGTCTACTTGTTGAAACGAACGGAGCAGCTCGAAAGGTAGGATTCAAAGTCCTTTCTTCAACTAAACGATTCAATTGTAGAGATCAATAGGCTCCGAGAAGAGGCATTCACACTCAATTGCAGCTCGCGAAGAGCAAAAGGACATCGGAGAGATGCTGATCGCTCCGCCACCCACCGACGCTGACCTTTATCTACACCCGAAGAGACCTTCGAAGAAAGCAATGTGGCTACGGACGAGCCAGAGAGCTTCAACAAAACGTCCATCGCCGTTGGAGGAGAAGACGAGCCTGCCGATGATTGACATAAGCACGCCAAGCAGTCCAGGTTCCGAGTCGCGAAGACCATCGAAGATTTCCATGTGGGACAACGCGATGATGTTGGTCGGACTCGGAGATAGAGGTTCGAAATGCAGTTCACCAGTTCACTCCAATTTGATTCATTTTTCAGGTCTCGGCGGGCCCAAAGACGAGAGCACTGGAAAAGCGGGCATGTCGCCCGAAATGCTTGCGATGAAACGCAAGCGCCAATGTTCGCTCGAATGGGAATTAATCGCTACGATTCTCGACCGCATCCTTCTGATCATGTTCAGCGCAGCGGTGATCGTGGTCACTCTGGGAATGATGGTCACCGGACACATGGCGCAACACTACTACGACAAAGTTGCGCGTGACGTCAGCCCCTCAACGACGGTGACGCCGAATGTCACAGACCAATTCGTGTACTAGCATTTCTGGCACTGCCGGCAATTACTCCAATTGCTTTGCAATTTTCCCATCTGAACTGAGTTCATATCGTCCCTTCTCTCCTCTTGTTTGTTTCTCTCTGTTATGTATCTGTTTTGTTCTTCTTTTGGTGCATCGCTAACGTTGTCGTCTCGATTGCTTCAGCTTGTTCTCACCGGTTTCAACTGATTGTTGTGCTCTTTCTTTTCATACAAGGTATTTGCGCGTCTTCATTTCGATAGTGTCCTTCTCTCCATGTCCTAGCTCTTCTACCTGTCCTCTCAAATAGCAAAAAAAAACAATAATCGCGACCCTGCGTCATCATCATGTCGCTTCTCGTTTCATGGCCTTTTCGTTGTCAAAGCTGAGATTTGTCAGTTGTATATCTATCTTCTGTCAATAAAGGAATAAGCAATTTTTATGGCTGTCTTGACTAGTAGACAACAACGGATATTTGCTACAACGGGGCTTCAGTTCGCAAAACGCAGAGAATGAACGTGTAATTGCACGTTGGCTTACTTGAATCAACAGATTGCAGCGCTTTAATGCTCTTCTTCGGGCTGTCATATGTAACAGCACGGCATTTTCTGCTTTGCAGGCTGACTTAGCGCGGAAAACAAGCAGCAATCTGGTCTCTGCTGTCTTCAAGCTGTTTGCTGAAATCTGTTGTCAGGAAATGACTCTAGTTGCGTGACAAGACGTTACCGCGCAAACGGTTACCGCGCAATTTAGAGCGCAGTTTTCCGTGGTAATATTTTTACTGCTTTTCTTTCGACTTATTTATTTGACAAACCGGCGTTAAAACTAAGATTACGCTTTGCACTAAGCTGAACTTAAGCATAGCCGAGGGTGCTTTGCCTAGTTTCTTTGCGTACCACGCTTCGTAGGGCGTTCAGGCTTCGCACAGACAGGCTTTGCTAACCTAATAAGAACAACGTTGAGATGTTTTGTGACATCTTGTTCTCTTCATGTCGCTGTTAGAAAAATTGCGCGGTAACGGTCTGCGCGGAAATGTCATGACGCCTTCTAGCTGCGCTCCAAGCCGTTTGGCGCAAACTTATCAGCACGATGCATCCTGCGCTCATCGCCTCTCGCTCCTGCATTTGCCCTTTCTTGCTTCCTCGCTCAATTGCCGTGTCTATCATCAACGCACTTTGCCCCTGCACACCTTCGTTTGCAGCTTTCCCGTACGCGCGTCCGACGGTCCGACGGCGCCAGCGCTGTAACAGCGGCTGGAATGTTAAAGGGCATTATGTGCTCTGCAAAAAAAGCTTTGTTCATCGGCATTTCCTGTTTGCCGTGTGAGACTTGGCTCTATCGACGGTATAACCCGCTGTATAACTCAAAAGCACTTGAAAAAAAAACATTTGACGAGAGTGGGATTCGAACCCACGCCTCCGAAGAGACTGGTGCCTTAAACCAGCGCCTTAGACCGCTCGGCCATCTCGCCACACAGAAGCGAGTTGAGAGTATTGATTATATCCCACATTGACACACTCGCTCCCTCACTCAACAGACGGGTGATCTCATCGCGCTGGCGGTGGCGCAACGCCGACGACCACGTCGCCACAGTCTTGCATCACACTGACACAAGGTGATAAGTTTATGGAGCGTTTATTCATCGCAAATTTAGAATTGAGACTGAACATTCATACAAAGAAATTGAAAGCGGCTCAAAACTGGCGAGACTACTCAGAACAAAAGGCACATACATATAGACGACGAGATGAAACGTCCTCTTAGGTGAGGAGTTCATGGGAGAGCAATTGGAGGGATACCACAAACATAAAAGCAGATATCAATTCGATCACATAAACAAAGACCTTAAGATGAGGAACAAGGAGACAGACGACACAGCCAACACGAATTCTCTTCGCCTTGAGAAGACGATGTGACAAGAGCATAAAGTAGGAATTTGAACAACATCAAAACACTCAAACAAAAAGCTTCTGGAGTGATCACAACATCGAAGCAGACCGGAACTGTTAACATGAGCTGAAAGAGAAGTCATCTTCTGATACGAAGACTTGGAGACTTGGAAGACACAACTATAGCAGATAAAGAGAGAGAGAGAGGGATGGAGAGAGAGAAAGCTGCAGACAGAGTGCATAGACCAACACACAAACATAACGAAGCTGAACTACAAAAATGGAATTACAAGAGAGAGTAAGGACAACTGGTCGGCATCTAAACGAACGGCATCTTACTGTCGAGCGTCTTGTAGACGAAGCGGTCATCGAAAACATGCATCCACCGGATGCTGTAGTAGTTGACGTTGAAGGCAAAACTGCCATCGACAGAGCTCTCGTACTGGTTAAACTGCGAACGCACAACTTTGTAGAGCGGAGGGTTCGCAAGCGGGTAGACTTCGTTGTTGATTACATGCTCGTAGAAAATCGTCAAGTTCGTGGCGTAGGTCAGAAGTCCGATGGGGGTCATGTTTCCCAACAAAGGAAACAGGAGACGGTTTCTCTGAAACACAAAATAGATTGGCAATGGTCTGCGAGGACTTACGCGTGGGTTTCTGGCATTCGGAAGGACGATTCGAACCACGACTCCAGAGATAGAGGAATTTTCAATTTGAGCGCCGTAAACGATACGCGGAATTCGGCAAGCTTCCAAATCACTGTCGGTCCAAACTGATTCCAAGAACATCTGCATGCTGTTAATCATGATTTCGAGGTTATGGTATGTTTGATCCCCCAAATTCGTCGTGACGCGGAACCGAGCCACATTTGGTACCACCGGGTATACAGGCAATGCTAGGTACTGCCAGAAAGCAGAGACCGGCGTGGCGTCTTGCGCAGGTTGTTGCTGTCCGTGAGGAGTTCCAGAACGCGACATTTCCACCTCTGAAACAAGTGATGTCAAGCAAACGGAAAGAACGCATCATTAAATTCACGGTAATTTGAAAATTGTAAATAATTAGTAGTTGAATGTCGCTTGGCCGACGACTCAAGAGGAAAACGACGCAAAGTTCCGATTGACAATGCGATCTCGCCGCAGTGACTGTCGACGATCTGTAAAGCGGCGCAAACGCCTATGGTAGGCGGCAAAGGAGAGACCGCCTGCCCGACGGTCTCTTCATTAGCATATTTCAGCGTGAAAAAAACGTACTTCGGGCGATCGGAAACGAAGATAGGATTTGCAGCGAGCGTTCTCTCTTCAAATCGCAAACCATTTTTACGTTTTGTCTCAAGCACGTCTTTCCCAAAGCTTCGCTTCCAAATCTCTAATTATCGGTCGTAGATGCGCGTTTCTTAACAGCGCTAAACACGTCAGCGGAATCGTTTTTCATTTTGCTTGTTAGGACCAAAGTTCGCTCACTTATTTCGTGAATAAGCGAACGACGCTGAAGTTTACAAACAAAAAAAAACGTTTTTTTTTTATAACCGCACAGGTAATTACATCCACTCGCTCGCTCTCTATTTTCAGCCCACGTTCTCACCGTCAATTTTGTGTCTTTTAAGTGAACCGAGTGAGACAAAGCGCTATGAGAGGAAAAATCGCGAGGTGAAAAGATCTAATGTCGGATTTGAACAGCGCAGCCCCAATACAGCTAGAGTGACAGCCTAGGCGATGCTGAATCGCAGCCTAGCGCTGACCGAAGCGACCACGACGATCGGCTCTTCCGCGCTGTCGTTTCTCCGCAAAACTTTTTTGCGCGTACGATCCCGACGGCCCGACGGTGAGTCCTCGACGCGCTGTGATAGTCTGTGGGAAGGAAAAGGGCATCGCGCAAGTCGCGCCGACACTGTACACCCGTGTGCAATGGCGTTTGCGACGCGTTGACGGCGGCACAATTCGATCCTGATTGTGTGTAATTGCGTACCTGCCGTCTTTTCCGGTCTTCGCTGCGCTTTTCCTACGTTGAATGTCATCGCCTAGGGCTCTAATCGCGCACATCTCTCCATTTCCCCGAGCTTTCCACTTCTTTGTGCGCGCTTCGGCAGCGTCGCGTATTGTGAAAGGGCAGAAAATGGCTTTCTGCTCTTTCTAGTATGCTCGTTAAGCCGAAGTGTGATAGAGGAAGAGCGATTTGCAAACTTTCACCATGAAACATTAATAATGGCTTCAGCAGTGCGGTCTTACGGTAGTCTGAGTGTCGTGCGCGTTCGCATCTTAATACATGACAATTAACGTTAGTGCGCGAGAAGTACGCGCGGATTGAGCAAAAATCAACGTCAAAATTTCATTAATTTGGAATTAAATGTGAAATGCATGCTGAAAAGTTGAACTCCGGACACAATTTTGCATTTTACAATTAATTTTTGCCCTAAAGTGCGAAAAGGGTTTAACCCGCGGGCATTTGCGACGTTACGGGATGCGCAGTGAAAAGTTTTGACGTCGTTGGTGGTCGTGCATCACGTGAGGCCCTTTGATTAGCCTGTAATGAGTGATTTTTGAATGTACGCTATCAGTATTGAGGATTGCGACAAACGCGCACTGAAACGAATTGAGCATCGAGTTATGATTTAATAATGCCCACCCTGATTTCTTTTAGAATGAGCCGTGTTTGTCCTTTCCCACTGTATCACCATGTATCATCTCCCAAATTGGCTCTGTTCCAAGCTGCTTCTTCCGCTCTCGTCTCTGCTGCTGCCACACACTACTGTGCGGGCGTGTCTAGCGGCGTGTTGCGTTACGGCTAGAGGTGCGTCTCGTTGGTTCATGAGAGGATTCGCTGTCGGCGATGGGTCGATGGGCGTTGCTTCCTCGCGGACGCGCGCGCGGTTTTTGTACGTTTAAACCCTCATCGGCAACGTTTTCGGCGCATCCATCACTCTCGCTCGTCTCTCACCCGCTTCGTCGCACCTAGGAATTACTTCACTCGTCGACCTAGGGGCAGAGGAAGAAGCGGTCGTCCGGCAGTCGCGCGTTAAACACTCATCGAGTCGACAACTCTCCTAGGATCTTCAGAGGTATACGGTAGTTTAGACATAGACGTAGCTCGCGCGCATTGCAAACCAGTGAATGCAGCTCGAATTGGCTCTATGGAGAACAACGCATGGTTTTGTGACCAACCACAAAGCAATGTCGTCCGTTCCCACAATCGCTAATACGATTACGGTACATTTTGACATCAGCGCTCGCGCGCATAACCATATTCTGAAGCACTTTGTAACACAATTTGTGCGATCCATTAAACGCGGACTCGAAACATTTGTGCACTTTTTGCTCAAACCCTCAGCCTGCAAAACTCCCGCGTACAAAGTGATGATGCACTTAAGGACATGTCGGGTGGACTTGTCATGTATCTGCCCAATTAGCTAACGCCGTTGGGCGGCCACACGCGTTGTCTCAGACACCGTTTTTGCGAAATTAATCTGAAGATCATGATTAAAACATTAGTTGCCCTTTCGCGTTTTTGGCGCCTCGTTATTGAGACGCTAATCCCCGGAAATTGCTTGAAACTTGCGCGAGCCGCTTCCCTCGGATTGCTCACGTTAATTGCGCTCTAAAAAACGCAAATTGGTCTCATGGGTATGTCATTCACATTGAAACAACGCGCTATGCTGCAGTGATATGCTTCGTGAGGTGTTTAGGATTCATAACTGTTTCACGTGAGAATTTGAGGCATTAGAGTCCCACAGAAGAGAAATTAAGTCGGGCGAGAGTTGAGTAAATGCAGGCAAGCACTTGAGGCTTAAAGTGGCAATTAACCTTTGACGCAATCCGCGTTCCTTTAATTGTCGGTGATATTTTGGGATTGTTCTGAGTCGTAGTCGCTTCTTTGGCTCTCTACTGGAAGAGATAATCTGCGGGGAGAGTAGAAGTAAGGTAGAATCTCTAGTTTTCTGAAGTTTGCCCTTCTCTGGAAGATTGAATTATACGGTAGTAAGGCACGTTTGCACGAGAAAACGGACTTCCAAGAAGTTGTGTTCTTTGTTCTGATGTATTCATAATAGCACCTGCTATTACGTAGTTCATTATGCGCGCAAGCAAGCGTACTCTTAGCTAGATGGAGTTGACCATCGCGACAGCCGAAAGCACAATAATCCCCACCACATCCGTTCTTTTCTCTCGCGAAACTCGCAGTTTTTTGTGAATCCACCATATGCCTTCTTGCAGACATCTGATGGACCAAAAACCGAACGAACATCCTTCGACTAAACCAACGCAGCCTACGGAGGAGGCTGAGCAAAATGGAGGCGAACCGAAAGCACCGGCTTCCAACGCGAGCGCCCCAGTTTTCAGAGCTCCGGCACCTTTCAACGAGAACCAATCGACGAAGAAGCGCACCGTTCCCTGTTGTACTCTCGCCGATCAGGAACGTCAGTTGGCTTCACGTCCTGTGAACTTGATTCCCGAAGAAACTGTCCCGCTTCTCCACCCAACGGCCGTCCGCGGAATCCCCTTCAGTCAATGTCGCGATCGGATTTTGATGCAGATTCTCTTCTTGAATCCGCATTTGGCCGCAGGCATGTTCTCGATCAACATTTCTCCTTTCGCGGTTCAACAGGCACGTGATACAATCGCCTGGACGTATGGGACGTATCAGCCGTTGACAAATTTTCCAATGGCGTTTTCGTTGCCTCCTATCCGAATTCCGTTCCTCGCGAATGAACTTCCGTGGAGTCCTCAAATGCTTTGTGAGCCCATCAATCAACCTCCTCCGGTGATCACGATTACTGCTCCTCCAGCGGAGAATGATCAGCCCCCGAACACTACAGAGGTCGACAAATCAAAGAAGAAGAAGAAGAAGCAGCAGAGAAATGCAAAAAAAGGCAACAAGAAGGCCAAACCTCCAACGAAGCCAAAGAAAGAGCCTATCAAGCAACCAGAGAAGGAGCCCGTCGAAGAACCAGTCAAGGAAGAGGACAGTAAGTTGACATATTTCAGTTTTGAGCATCTAAAACGAATAATTTTAGAGCCGGACTATCTCACCGGATTCTCGCGCTTTTGCGAACGCGACATCGACGCTAACGTGGCGGTCACAGTGATGGAGCATTTGAATGCGGATTCGAAAATCGTCTTCGACATAGCTGCAGCTCTGAACGAAGAGGACTGATACCGTAGGACAGGGACGCGGGACGGAGAGCGATTGCGAAGGGATTTTCGGGCCATTTAATGTATACGTGTTTAACTTTAGTTTCTGTGTTGTCGTAGTGTAAACGTGACGTGTAGATGTGCATAAAACTGTTGCTTATGTGTTTTTCAAAATGTTTCATTGGCCTACCGTAACCAAATACTTGTTCTGTTATGTTCTTTGAGTGCGTGAGTAATTGCGGACGGATGTGTGATTGCGCGATGATGCTTTCAGCGTTAACAACTAGTCCGCGGCGTTGACGCAGGCTCAAAGTGCCAATTGTAGCGTAATTGGCACAGAGAATGAAGCGTTGAGACTTTTGATTGGATGTCGCAAAGCGGTAATTGTTCCGATTGGGTTTCGTTCTGCGTACTGATGTGACGTTTCAGTCAGATGAGTTTTGGGGTACGGTAGGTTAGAGGAGAGGAACGGATCGCTTTGTTTTGACATAACAGGTTCTTTGAGGGTCTTTAGTGCGCAATTGATACTTTATGTCGTTAGGTGAGTGGAGAGTCAAAACGCGGAGGACAAAGTGTTGCCGCGTTGCAGTATTTTCCGGACCATTTTTGCAGGCGCGATCTCTGCAGGGCACGGCGGCGAGTCTTCGCGTTGTAACAAGTACACGCGCGTTGAAAAGGGCAAGCTGCAAAACAGCGCCGACACTGTTCGCCGTGTAGATGCAACAATTGCGAAATAATTTCATTTCAGCCAAATCTAATTCTCTTTGTCCATTATTTGACTTTTAGCCTCTTGTTAGCCTTGCAACCGTTGAGCCTAGTATTTATTGGAGAATACGCGCGAAACGTTGCGAAACACTAATGATGGCTTAGCAGCGCGGTCTTACGGTAGTCTGCGTTTGCTTTGTAGCTTAATACACGACAATTAAATCACAAAATGCCGTGATTTTGCAGTAGAAAATCCTTTCAATTGGAAAGTTGTAAACATGTCTTGTCTGAGCTCTGCGCGCTTTTCACACACTTATTTTAAGGACATTTTTTTGAGGTCACCTAAATGAGGCAACCGCAATTTTTGCGCGTGTACGTAAGCACTAAAATAGGACTTGGAACGTGCAGCTACATTTTTTCAACTACAATGTCTGCGACACGTTTTTAATGATAAATTTGACGTCGATGGAGGTCTATTTTAGGATTAAGAATCGTGCAATTTGCAGTCGATTTTTGTCAAAAACTGCGCGTTGTTTCAATTGCTGTTATGCTTCAATGTTGCAAACGTCTCCCTTTGTTACACCGATCCATGTGATGCTCCATTGGGCGTAACTTCCACCAATGAGAGGAGACGTTCACGAATGTGTGGTGCGCACAGGCCCTCTTCACACGAAGGGCTTTAAAGTTTCGCCGATCATGTTCTCCCCTCACATTACATTCGCCACGAATTGAAGGATTAAAGATGAAGTGGTCGCGTGTTCACCGGCCAATAGCGGACGACGACGGCGTATAGTCGGAGGTATACGGTAGTTTTCAGAGGTTCACCGCCCTGCGATTTCATGTTACGTTTGTGTTCACCTACAAAACCTCCAATTTCCTCGTTTCCTCATGTTGTACTTGATGAGGTAGTTTCAATGCGTCCATCATGGACTTCCTAGAGTGCGTTTAGCACAACTGAACTCAGACTTTAAGCCGTTTGCACTCTACTCGCTCACAGATGAAGCTCGCATTAAAGTCAATATGATTCTTACAAAATTTGCGTTATTTCAAATTATCAGAAGTCCGTCTGTCGCGCTCTTTAATTAAGTTTCGCCTTCTGATTGACCAACAGACGACCTGACGGATTTTTAAAGCAGCTTTTTCAATGTTCCGCTCATAATTTAATCACTACCGGCTTCTTGCACTTTCTCTTTTGCGCGGCCGCGCGCCTCCTTCAAAGGGCGTTCTTACATGATCTCTTTGGAGTGTGCCAGCGGCGCTTTGCAAATGAAAACTTGAAATAGCTTCATTGGACTGTGCGCTTCTCGATTCCACCGTTCTTCTCAATGAATACTCAATGAACTCTCAACGAATAGCAGGTGAAAAATTGAGCGCGAAGAACCGCGGTCCAGAATTAAGAAAGTGCATCTGGGCAATTAACTTCCAGAGCTCCTCACACTCGTTTCTTTAAACTACTATCCTTGGATACAAAAAATCAAAAATTTTGTCTGAAAGTTACAATTGCTCAATTAGATTCCCGTACAAAAGCACTTGCCGCCAAGTGCTGTTTGCTATTCCCCAACGCAGCTGCCCGCTATTGTGCACGTCGCTGAGTGCAGCCGCGACCGCTGCCTGCTCTCCGAACGCGTATTTTGCTGCCGGCTGACCCGTCGCGACCTGTCGAGGAGAAGCAGGCGCGTCGCTATCACGTCATCGGTGTTCGCGTTGCTCTTTAACGCGTGTTCCGACTAATTGGACAGTTTCTTCCAGGTGCCAATTGCCCTATGAACCCGACGTCAATGGCGAACAAACGCAAGAGATCCGCTGAGAAGATGCAGCAGTCCGGAGCTCCCGATCAACTGATGCCGATGGTGCCATTGACACCTCTCACACCAACTCAATCCTACAGTCTCTTCTGCGAAAGTCTGAACCAACTTGCGCAGAGGGAAGTGGCGAACGCTGCGTTTGCTCAAGCTTTATCTCTTCCCTGGACCGTCAACCCGTTGATCATTCAACTCATCAACCAGACACTCGCTCTGCAACCCATGCTTCCTCTCCCGATTGAAGGCGTTGGTGCAGTTGCCACTGAAGTTGGAAATGAGAATTTGACCGCTGCACCCGATAATGCTCATCACTCGGAGTCGGAGCCTTTGCCTGAACCAGAGCCGACTGTCGTTATTCCTGCTGAACCCGTCAACGGTACGTGATTTGCAATGGGTTGGTAGTCTGTAAACCAAATTGTTTTAGCAAATCGACAGACTTTCACCGATTTTTGTGTGGTTTTCTTTGACCGAGACCCGTTCATCAACGGCCTTATTACCATGTTAGAAATGGTTCAGAAACGTCAGCCCATCCTCATCGCTGCGGACATTTTTAACGCTTAAGACAATTACAGTGTTCGATTAGCCGTTTTCGTCATTTCTCAGTCTTTTCGTCTTTATCTCCTTCTGTTCTCTACTTCCATGTACTATTCTAGGATTCTTCTCTCTCCTGCACTCTGTAATCACCTTCTTTGTATCATCTAAGCTTTATAATCGGATAAAAACAGTGCAGCGAATATGGATAGATCGCAGTAGCATCAGCAGACTGCAAAACACTTCAATTTGCGCACACCGATTGCGCCTTCAGTGCTTAAAAGAGATATTAAAATCGCATGCAAATTTGGAAAACATTTCCGTTTACGCATTGAATTTCGTCTGAAGATGGTCCTTTTTGATCTAATCTCCTTTTAATTTCAAAAGCGACGTTGCAGAGACACAAAGAACGTCGCTCTGTGTATTCGCTTCCGTCAACTTGTTGACGATATTCGTTTGAAAGTTTTGTTTTGCGAAACCTCGTTTACGCGTTAAACGCCGAAGCAAAGCAGATTTAACGACCGCGGCTGCAAAAAGGCGCAAACAGTTTTTAATTCTCAACGCGCCTGGATTTGTCGACCGGAACAGCAACCTTTAAAAACAGCAGCCTTGTTGTTTACACCCTACGATGCAATGGGAACGGAGAACGCGGGCAATGTCGGAAGTGCTTATGGCTGTATACCGTGCATGTTTCGCTAAAGTTGTACCGGGTACAGGGTTGGACATGCGCTGGTGTCTGCGAATGCTCGCATTGCTTCGACAAGACAAGTACCGCTGAATAATCAGAAAATTGAAAAAAAAAATCGTCATTCAGTGAAATTGATGAGTTCCATCGTTGTTTGACAAAACAATGTTGTGGGTTTTGAACGATTGACAAAGAACAGACAAAATACGTACTCCAAGCGACGTATGATTGCAATTCGCTGCAAGTTAAAATTTGGTTTTACAATTCGTGTTAGATGGGTCTGTTTGTTTCGAATTCTGCTCTTCATCGAGCCCACGCACAAACCAATGCAATCATCAATTGGCATGCAACTGCGGTCACTTCTAAACTTTGTCTTTTCTTGCAAATCAAATAATGTCGTCGGCGTTCTTCTACGTCCACTTCTCTCGTATGTCGTCTTGTCAGTAATTCGACCATTATCATTGCGGGCAATTATACAAAGTGCAATTGAAGTGCGTAAATAGTGTAATCTCTGGCGATAAGACCGTGGATTTCAGTTGAAAAGCGTCGCAATAAGTGGAAAGCGGAAATGGGAATTTCCGGAAACCACATGCAGCGTTTTTCGAAATGGCAAAATGAAGAAGAGTCGCTGCTCCTTTAAAAAATTTCACATTTCACAATCCAACTCAATTAATTACACGAGAATACATAGACGCGCCATAATGATGTTTATGTACAATAATGTGCGAGGGCTGAATTTGTATCCTTGCGTTTTCGTTACTACAATGCGGCTAACGTTTTGTTGATTAGAGTTGAAGCGGTCGGAGGTCTCTTTTGTGAAGATTTAGCCATTATTCTAGAGCTCTTCCTATTCTCTGATATTGCGGTTTTCCGCTCTAAACAGTCCAATTTGCAGTCGGGAAAACGCACTTGATGCGCTGTTTCAGTTCAAATTGTGCTTGTCGTATGTGGACGTCACAACTCAAAGGTTCAAATGCATTCTTTGAAAGTGCATGCGCGAAAAGTGCTCAAGGAGTACACACCAAGAAACGACCATGAATTAATTAAAGTGGAATTAAGTCTTTAAGCCTGAAAGTTTATTTCCGGAAACCTTTGCTGCGTTCTCAAAACGGTCTTCATCGTAGGCTTGTTCGCTTCTCCTACGCTGCGTTCAGCTTTAAGATGGAAAAACCTCGTTTGCACATTTTCCGTTTGAGCACGAAATTACGTGAAGTCCTAAAAATGGCACTTTTTGCTTCTCTGTCTGCGGCGTTTGCAGCTAAATGATGACGTGGACGGAAGTCGATTTTAGGAAAAGGATGTGATAAAAATGAAAACATCCGCCGTTTCAATCTAACAACTTCAGATTGCTCCACTGCAAACGTCCTCTCCATATTTGAACATTCAAAGGACAAACCGAATCCTACATTTTGTCCCGTTATGCACTTTTGCTTAGCGTAGTTTGTGAAAGCCCACAAGCGTCCTTAAGACTATTCTCGCGCTTGTGTTTGACCTTTGTCCGATAGGCAAGTGTCATTTGTTGAATTGGAAGTGTGGTTTTCGTTTGGCCGATGCGCGGCACTCATCTTACACTTGTGTATTTGCCTTTGCGTTGAGATCCGCGAGCCTAGCGCATGTCGTTGCCGAGTTTGCGTCGAGTTTCCCTCAGCGGCCAACTGAGAGTGTTTAACGAATTAAACAGACACGTTTCTTCATAAACGCGCCAGCCCACAATGTCTACAGTACCGTTCGGAGCAAGGCCAGATGGTCAGGGCGTCTTATTCGCCGGAAAAAGCTCATATTCCGCTGCAAATCTGTTCTAATTAATTTGTCACTTTGTGGCAAATCACAAAACCCAACATTCACACAAATTCCGACTGCAGGCGCGCGTTTATTAAACCGATTACAGTACACATCCCTGCGATCAAGCGCATAATGACTTTTCAAAGTGCGCTTAACGCAATTTGCGAAATCTCAAAGTTGAACTTTTTCGACATCTTTGCACTTTTCTTTTCCACACTCCCTCGGGACCTAAAAGGTCTCTTTTTTTGCTTCCACAAACGCCGAGAATGTACTTTAGTACTCGTTGTCTGCACGGCGCACGCGCGCGGCGTCTACCTGCTGCTCAATTAACACTGGACGGCCACATTATTGCCACAGATGCCTTTTTGATTCGAAACTAATTTACCTTCGTTTGTTGCACTTTCGCCTGGCGCTTGGCACCTCCTCCCTGCTGGAAGTGTCTTTCATCACTCTTTACGCTCTACTCGGAACGTACTAGCCAGTCCCGTACCTCGGCACGCGCGCGCTTTAATTGCGGACTGTAAAACGCTAATTAGTCTCTCCGGGACTTGGATCTTCTAGAAATTCTGGCTTCCCCAGCCATAGTGAGAGCGCGACATTAAAGAGTTTGCGAGATTAACTCGAGTCTTGTGTGAGAATTCGAATAAACGATTAGTTGTGCATATCTGCATTAAGGTGCGCAATTGTGCGCTATAAACGCTTGGGGCTTTACGAGATCCCTCAAAGTGGATGAACGGGCGATTGACAAAGTAACTGTGTACTTTCGCATAATCCCTTTTACAGTTTATTTCTGTTTTTCTGCACACGAAACGCGTCAGTTGCAGTTTAATCGCAAATTCCACGAGCAGGAAGTAAGTTCTTACTGACGTCGACCGCTTTTTCAAATGAACTTTCTGCGATTTGTTCGTCGTTAGCGGGAATTTTTTATTGTTCCTAAGGTACTCTCTGTATATAGGAAACTGTCAATATCGCGATGATTTGCGCCTCTTAAGCGAGTGAATTAATTGCAGAATTCCCACATACCTTGCAGTGCGGCAACGTTAAGCGATTTGAAATGCAGGCAGACCACTTCAATCCATCTGTTCTCACCCCCGTCGATCCGAGTCAAGAGCGACGAAACGAAGGAGTAACCAACGCTTCTTTGACCGGAAGTGCGGTTCCTTCAATCGTTGACCCGCGAGCGTCTTCTTCTCCACCGCTGCTCCAACCTCTTCCCCTGCAGCCACAAAGCCCTTCGACGCTTCCAGTTGACCCTGAGAACGGTCGCGTCGTTCTGAACATGAAATTCACTTCACTTGTGCCGACTTGGGAAGGCAGCGCCTTCAGCCATCCGCGTGCAACTCAAAAATCGCCCGATGTTCAGAAGAAAGGTATGTCAACGTGTATTTTGCAACGTGCAACTTTTGTTTTCAGAGCTGCGAGATTTCATGGCAAACAACTGGAATCTTGAAACTGCTGACCCCTACTTTGTTGGTTTGTTTGAGATGATGGCGCTAGCAAAGTGCTGGCAATGATTGCAAGAATCTGAACGAACCTTTTTGAAACATATGCACACAGAGTTTTAGATTCAGTGTTGCTTTCTCTCCTACTTGTTTTTTTGTCTTGTATCGAAAATTGTGATATTACAAAAATCTCATCTGTGATTCCTATGCTAACAATTGATGTTGTTTTCTTTGAATATTCCGCTTCGAACTCATCGTTTGTTTTCTCCCGTTGTAAACACAAGCAAACGTGACACAAGAAAACTTCACTGACTATCTGCATCATATCTGCGCATAAAACTTTGACATTTCCATAATTGTTAGCTTCTCATTGGAGCTCCACGACGTTTAACCACGTATTCAAAGCCTTGTGCATACCGGAGCAATGCGGAAATGAGTTTGGCACGTAAGCATTTGGAATTGCTGACTTATTGGAGGTTAATCGTCGGCTCTGCAAGTTAAGACGTTTTTGGTGATCGCTCCTTCTCTGAAGTGCGTAGCCAAGTGTTACCCACGGAGCGGTTGGTTTGGCCAATTTTCAGCGATTCAGCATTTAAACGAGTACATGTGATCAAATCGCAAGTCTGGTTACTTCTACACATTTATTTCTGAGTTAATAGAGAAAAACAGATTAAACAGAAAACACAGACCCACAAAATGAAAAAAGAGACACAGAGAGAGAAGACACAATTTTACAAAGAGAACAGCAAACAGAAGCCGGAACTACTCCTCCTCTTCTGGCACATGAGCGTGACGGTCAAGAGGGCGCGCGGCGTCAAAAGCTCCTTCGATCAGGAGCGCCCCCAAGTCTACTTTATCGGCACCTCGAGGAGGGCACAGATAGAGGCGCGCCATAACCGCGCCGTAGCCGTCTGCATCTTCGTGGATCCCAACTAAAACAATTGTAATTTGCTCGATTTTCAATTAAACTAACCTATTTCAATGAAAAGTTCTTGGTGCCTCGAAGAGTGCACCATGCGGGCAACGCTCTCATGCGACACCCGGGGATGGAGCCCTACCAAGGCGAATCGCACCGCTTGCGGTGCGATCGCCAAAAGTGGACTGGCGACTGGAATCGCCAGTGTCTGCCCTGTTTGCACTGCAACGGTCGTGCCTTGATCAATCGCAAACACCTGAAAATGAACGTGTGGACTAGTCATATTGAGAGTTGCGAACTTACATGCACTATGTTTTCGTTCATCATATGATAAACGGAGCCTCTGATGAGCTCACCCCCATGCCGCACAATGACCGGTGCGCCCGGTAATACGTTCCACACGCGTGGACACGTTTCAGCGTATGAGGTGAGTGTCTGACGTATCTGTTCCGCAAACTCCTGATTGCGCGCAGAAATCGCGTAAAAAATACCACCACCTAAAGTCATTCAAGTAATGCATTTATGCTCACAAAAACGCTCACCTTCATAAACAATGTTTTTGATGAACACTCTGGCGGTGTTCAAAAAACGCTTCCGATAGACGGGATACTTTATTGTTGTGCTGGCGTCCTCTGAAAATTGATGTTCGATTGAAAAGATCGAAATATTGAAAATACCAGAGTGAACAAATTTGTTTTATTGTTAAAATCTAGCTGAAAGAACATCCTATCGGCGCGCCAAGTGCATGAGAACCATTTTTGATTTGCTGATCTCGCATTGATTAATGGCAAAGCTGATTGAATTGAGTTTTTGTCGATGCAAACTTTCTCATGCGAAGAACGGCGAAGAATACAAGCATTAAGTGGCTTGCTCTACACGTTCAGGGAATTGCTGTCCCTATTACTGTATTAGAGCAGCTGGCTTTTACAAACTTGAAAATACGCACTGAATTCCCTTCTGTGAAAACAGTTAGCTGAAGAGGGTAAAACTAGCAGATATACGGTAGTTCAACTCATTGCGCACGCCTACGTCACATTTTTTTGTTTTTTTGAGTCTGCGTTTTTTGAATCGCCAATCGCCACGCCAAGAAAAATCTAATTTTGCATGTGGTTCTGATGAAATGGGGACATAGAGAGAGAGAGAAAGAGAGAGAGAGAAAGATTGACATTTGCAAAAGTGAGGCCGGCCGCTACTAGGCAACTCAAAAATGTTCAATTGCACGCAATTTCATTAGAGGAAAATGGTTTCCGCGTGAACAATGTGGCTCGTTTCTCAGAACATCAGTCCTAATCACCGAATTTCTGTAAAAACACAACTGACCGTTTTTCACGACGATCGAGAACCTGGCGGGCGTTGGAAACTCCTGGTATGAATCCATTTGCAGTGGAAGAATCGAACTAGTACAAAGCCTGAAATAAGACAGAATCACTGCAAAAAGGAGTCCAACAGGGTCGCGACACTAGACTCGAGTGAATGAACCGCTCGAGGCGGAAAGGAAATGGTGAATGACAGTATCGCGAGTGCTAGCGGCGGCGGCCGTGCACTGTTGCGAAGATCCTCCCACCACCTCATGGTGCCACAATATTGAGCACTGAGGGTCAGCGAGCCATCAATTTGACCGCGGCGACCGCAGTGTGGGAACTGTTCATTGCTTCGTCTTTGGCGATTGAAATGCAAATTTGGGCGCGTCCGTGGGAAAACGCAAAAGGCAGTGATCGTGTGAATTGTTAGTTCCGTCGTTCAAGTCAAGCACAGACAATCAAGTTGAGGCCTTCTCCTGCGCCGAGAAAATCCATTCAAACCAATTCTGGCGTTTGCAGACAAGCCAACAACGTAATCTAGCTGGTCCAAGAAGAATTAATGTCGTTGTTAAATGAACTGAGCATATGAATCGCATTTTATGTGAAGCACTCATTAAAAATCAACATAAACAAAAATGAAAGTGATGAAATGGGAAGAATGGCGTCATTAATCTCGCAAAGAGGTGCGTGAAGGTGCTCTGCGCTCAGCTGAAATCTCTCATGACGAGCTGCAGAAGGAGCGCTGCCATTAACGGTGAACATTTCCCTATAAACTGTTGTGCTGGCAACTTCAAAACAAATCAATTTATTGGACAATCGTTTTCAATCGCCGCCGTATTCTTGGGCTAATCAACAGAAACAACGGGCGCTATTCGATACACATTTCAGTACACATACACATTTCAGACAACTAAGAAATTACATTAAAATTTGTGTCCAAGTTTTCTTTAATCATCTAGTTGAAATTCGAAACTTTGATAGTGTAGACTGTCATTGTCGCCGTTGTCAAACGATTCCGCTGTTGCCTGCTGCAGATCAGTGATATTCGAGGACGTTTCGATGTTTTCCAAACCAGGAATACACGACATAATGTGCGTCATAGCACGAAAACAAGGCTAGCCATGTTTCATCGCAAACCAGCAATTAAACGTCCTTATCACGTCTATCACAAAGTACGCACACAAGAGCGCCCTGAACTGCCGCCCATAACACTGCAAATTTATCAAAATGTCAACGTTTCTAACGGTGTGTAGGAGGTCAATTGAGTCTATTAAATCGTGTGGTGACTGTGGTTGATCAAAGATCATTCCATTATTAGTTATTGGCATTTGCGACGGATTGCAGGAAACGCGAATGCATTTTCTGTTTCGGGCTGTCAGTTGAGGAGACAAACTTGCTGTGCTCATAGCTCATAGTGTTTTTCACGTGAACCTTGTTAAAAAATAAGCCAAATGTCAGCTCTTTCTCATGCTAATGACCGTGATTATCGGTCAAAATTAAAGAAATTAGTGCTTGATTGTAGAAAAGGTCAACTTCTTCCTGTTGCCACCCAACCAACGTTCATTTGATTATGCCGCTGATTAACCCCGATTACGAATTGCCGCTCAATATGACGTTGAGTTGTGTAATTTCATAATTTCATAGATTTCACTTCAGCATGACGACATCGCTGTCGTTTTAGCTGATCATTGGTCTAAGCTTCGTTTTTTTTTCTGACCAAACTAAAGACGTCAGAGGAGTCCTTTTCACTTCGCTGAAGGTGAGTCGACCAAAGTCCGCGCAGCCATTAAGTGACTAAGGATGCGCGACGTAAGACAATTTACAGAAAGTGTCTTTGGCGCAGGTAATCATAGCGCATCGTTGTCGCAAACAAATTCGCGCGAAACACTTTGTTTATGGTTATCGAAAAGCAGAAAACCGACGACACCGTTTTTCCAGTATGACAACCATTTAGAGACGGAGAGCGGGAGAGGTTGGCGCATCCTTCCTCTCCCTTTGCGGTCACAACCTAGCGCACTGGACTATGCTTTGCATAATGTATTCGACGGTCAACGAGGAGCGTCTTGTCTTGACTGTCTCACAATCTCTTTTTGCGTCGTTTTGCACAGCGACACACCGCACGCGGCCACGTGTTGATCACGAAACTGTTGCTAGCGTTTTGGCTAAGGAGAGCTTCTGCGTGATTGGATCGTTCTTTCCCTGATTGTCACATCACAGAGGGTTTTCCTCATCTCGCAACACGGTGTTGTGTGCCTCTGTGTCTCTTCTTCGTGTTTTTTTTTGTGTCTTCGCCCCTTGCCTGCACACCAAAACGCGTTTCTGTGCCCGTATTTGAATCCCTGAAATGCGTGATCATTTTAATCATGTCGAAATGCTCGCATTTGTAAGAACTTTTGTGAAAAAAAGTTCTAGGCTCTTGAAAAATTAATGACAATCATCGATGGAGACGTCTACGGTAGATAATTACTTCGAGTGCTCAAAAAGTGCTTCAAGAAAAGCGCATTGAAATGTCGAGAATTCATTAAAGTGGAATTAGAAACGAAAAGCTGAAACTTTAATTTCCGGAAACTTATTGCAGTGCGCGTAATCACAAATTCCGACTCTCGTAAGGTCGAATTCAAAACTCAAAAATCTGAACGTTAATTTGCGGATTTTTGTTCAAAATTTGATGTTTGTAGCTTCAGCTCAGAGAACGATCACCGTCAAAAATGCGTAGGTCCTAAATTGTACTTTAGTTTTTGCGAGCAGTCTGGGACATTTCCTCTTTTTGGCGTCTGCACGTCACGCTGGTTTAATTTCAGAATCGTGAACTTCAATTTTAAAGCGATTTTTTTATGGATTTGCGGATTTGCTCGACCGAATTCGACAACGTTTTCGACCGGAAATTACGCTAGAAAGTTTTCAAATCGAGCATGAATGAATGCAAAGGGCAAACGGCTCTTGTCGTTGCTCTGTTCCGTATATCAAATTAATCGCGCTTGATGCAGCATAAAACGCACAGCGAAACTTTTCAAATGTCTCCAGGCCTGTGACCTTTTTCAGTCCAATGACTAAGCGCGCGGAAGCAGGTGCAAAAAGTGGGAAGTTCGGTTTGAAGGAAATTATTAATGAATTGTTAGAATTGCTTCTCAGGTGATCTTGGTCGACGACACTGTTCATTGGGTGTGTCCGTATGTGACTATGATCCGCGCATTCGGCATTTTGTCCTTTTTTCGATCGTTCGGAGGGCGTTGCCTCAGGCGAGAGGTGGAGACTTGCGCAGTTTTTGTACAATTGTGGACCTCTACACACGGAAGGGCAAGCCTCAGGCCGCTTCTAACCGTCAGTCTCAGTTCGGTGAGATTTAAGACGCGCCATCTCTGCGTCCTCCTCAAGCCGCCGTCCTCAGGTGTTCTGTGAACACATCTTGGGGACTACAACGTATTCGCAAGCGCTGTAGGATTAAAGATGCCAATAGACTCGGCCATTGTACTGTCATTCTCTAGTGACTACGGTAGCTTATTTCTCACGATTTTGCAATCGTGCGAGCTGTTGCGATTTCTCTAATCGCCTAGAGGATTTTACTTATTTTTGGATTCCCAAGCGCATTAATGCCGATGTTGCCGGATTGACATTTTGTGTTCGACCACAAACTAAAGATTTCATGAAATTTGCTCCACACATCTTGCACGTCGCAATTAGATTACGGTACACATTGCTCTTCATATCCCTCTATCATCGAACGACGCATAATGACTTTCGAAAGTGCGCTTAACGCAATTTGCGCGATGCTTTAAAGTTGAACTTGAGACCTTTTTGCACTTCCCGCTCCCACACTCCCTCGGGAGCCAATAAGTCCATTTTTTGCAAAAGCCTCCCTGAATGCTAGCCGCCAGAATGTACTTAAGAATGTCGTGTCTGTGGTCTGCGTACGCGCACTGCCTACCTGCTTAATGAACTAACACCAACGGCGGCTAATTGAGCGTCTGGCCGCGCCGCATGGATTGCGGTAGACGCTTTTTTAATTCAAATTTAATTTACCGCATGCGATTAAAACATTACTGACCGGAGTTCTCTGGTTAGCGGCTGTACTTTCAGTCGCTTTTGGCACCTCCTTCAATGAGGTCTTTCATTGCGCCGCTTTTCACTCGGAATGTGCCAACTTGTCTCGTATCTCAGCGTTCGCGCTCTTTAATTGCCGACTGTAAAACGCTAATTAGCCTCTGCGGGACTCGATTATTCCAGAAATGACGTTCGCTGTTAATGGGCGCCGTGTAAAGGTTAAGGAGACTGAGTTTAGCGTGAGAAGTTGAGTAATTGGTCGCTTTTTGGAGGAGAGGACTGAAGTTCAAGTTTTTCGACTTATCAGAATCTACTTGCTCGAAAGCGGTTATGAACTAAAGGTTACACGATTAAGTGAGCACAGATGAGGTACGGTTTCTTCTTGTTTGTGTCACTCGCGTCAGCGCAAGATTAAAACAAGGCGATTTATCCTCAAATCAGCTTTAGAATTCCGCGATCTTAAAGGTCCGTCCCCTTTCCAGGAAGTGCGCTTTGTGCTGCAGGTGATTGCGAATTTCTTAAAACGAAATTTCGTGTTCCGTGCTTGTTTATTCACACGCCCGAGCACCTGTCGTTCGCAGAGCAGGTTGCGTACTATGCGTGTTGCGATTGAACGTGGCGCCGACTGGTGCGGCCCGCCAAAACGCGCACTTTGCTCTTTGAAAGCGCGCGACGAACTGGTCGCGTGGGATTCATGGGTGCCGCTCGTTGACCTCGAGACTGAGAAGCGCCGCGGCGGTGACGCCGCCGTCGCGCGTCGCAATCACGTCTCGCCTTACCTGTTCCGTGTTCTCTTTTGATTGCTCGTGCTCGAGGAGGTGCGAACGGTGAAACTTTCACTTTGTTGTTTTATGCGCGAATTAATTCGTTTTTTGTTTGTTTTCAAGGGTATCACAAGATTGGATGGACGTTGTGGCTCCGAAAAAGGCGTTCAAGAATCGTTACTTCCGCTCACTGCAGGGTCTCGAGAACACAGCAACAACTACAGATCAGCAGAGCCGCAAGCGTTCCGCCGCCTCAATGATGATGCAGGCTGACCTCAGCCCGTCGCTTCCGGTTCCCGCCGAAAATCTTGCGCATCCGAACCACGAGCATTCAACGGCGAGCACTCCAACTCTCCCGCAGGAGAGCCTGAAGATGCCACCCGCTCCTGCGCCTTCCGAATCTCCTTCTGAACAGCTGCCGCTCTATCCTCTTGCTGTGCAGCCGGAGATTAAGCCTCTGCGCATCGACCCTCACACCGGTCGCATACTTCTTGACATCCAGTATACGTCTCTTGGCCCGAACTGGGAAGGGAGCGCCTTTAGCAATCTCCACGCAACCACTCCAAAGTCGCCCGACGTTCAGCAGAAAGGTGTTTATTAAATTTTGATTCAAACACTAATTTCCTGCTTGTTATAGAACTTACCAACTTCATGGCAAACAATTGGAATCTGGTCGACGTCGATCCTTTCCTGAAAGCGCTCTTTGACTTCACTGCGCAGGCAAAAGTCTGGCAAGAATCGGAGAGATAGTCTGTTTTGTCGAGCAGCTGAACTAGCCGGGGTACAAAGTGAAATGTAAATGAATTGTGAGATAATGCTGTTTGGGAGAGTTCTTCTCGTCAATAGACTTCTTGTGTCTGTTACTGTCTGTTTATGTGTTCTTGAGAGTTGAAAGTAAAAGCCGATGGATAAAGAGAGTCGTTGTTGACGAGGGATTTTAAGATTTGGAGGCATAACGCGTTGTCATCGGCTTGTTGCACATGGTCAAATCGCTTGATTGTGGGGCTACACACTATGTCAAATGAAACTGGGTGATTTTCTAGCGCAACTTTGCAAGCGGAGTTGACCAGCATCTTCTTCAACCCAAAAGTCGGGGCGTTTCCGTTCTGCACGGTACGCGATGAATCCAGACGTTTGAAGCTGCCGTGTTCTTTTCGAAGTCAGGCGCGTTTTTTGGCTTTTCCGCACGAGATGAGAAGCGCCGACGTCTCAATTCCCGGCTAAGGTGTGCGTAGCCGCCGCGCACACGTCATAGTGGCTGCACTTTTGGACCGCGCACACGCTTTTCTCTTTTTGTACGAGCGAGAAGCCCAATCATACGGTGTGTCACGTATAAACTAATGAGGAAGTTGGTTGAGAATGAGTTTGACTATTACGACAACGATTAAAGCGTTTGTGAAATTGTGAAATGAATTGTGAAATTTTGTTCCTTGAGCACTCTGGCTGCCTTTTGTGTCTTTTCAAATGTGTAACGTGTGCAGGCGCGGTTTTAATTAACCGGAGTAGACTGCGGAGTTCAAAACGTGAACGTCTTTTGTCTTGAATTTCCGCGTTCAAAAAGTGCGCTTTGAGTGCATTTCAAGTGATTTCTTGCAACGTAAAGATTAATTTGAAATTGAGTTATTGGCATTCATAATTCATGTGATGAGATCGTGAAAAGAGCGTTCGAAGGAGAATTTGACGCCGAAACAGCTGAAGACACTCAAATGTTGAAATACACGCTGATATCAGCGCCAAAAGTCAGATTAATCTGATTTTTATAAGCAAAACGATCGAAGACAAACGCACAAATAGGAACAAAATGAAGTGCAGTAAAAGTGATCTGAAAGATTCCAGTCTATTGGAAGTCAAACTTCGACCTTTGTTCTCCTTGAAACCATCAGCCAGTCGAGTATTATAGTTTAGAAATTGTGCAATTAAATTTTCTGGTTTAAAATCTGTCATTTTGCATTAATTTTGAAGTGTAAACTATTGGAAATTAGCGCCATTCGCAATGGAAATACAGTTCATTTGCTTCATTTTAAAAAAATCCAACAAACTAACCGCACAACCGCATTTAGGAACGGTTTAGTGGAATTCAGGCCATAATTGTTGATCGATTACAATTGATATAGGCAATAAATTGCGACCGCACAAACGCAATCTTAACCGTTGATGCGAAAGTACTTTCTTAGGGCAACGACCGTTCGACGCTGATGCTCACAAATAAGATGAAATAGTGAAACACACGAGCGTAAATAAACGGTTTGGCGACAGTGCAAAACCAGTTTTTGAAACGATGTGGCTGATGTGGTTGATAATTGAACTGACCTTGCAAAAAGTGAGAACGGTTTAACTAGCGCACATATTATGGGTACGTTTGAGGGAGAACAAAATGGTCAGAGCGGAATTTTAGGAAATGTCGGGCAATCTACAAAATCTGGTTGATTTAAAGGGAAAATGCTTGCTTGTATAGGTCCGATTAGCTTGTTGTCGAGTACGCAGCAGCCAAGGAGCATTTACAAACGCATCGGCTGGCATCACCACTGCCAAAGACTTTATCGTCAGTTCTGGCGCGTGAATTGAAAGCAATAGTTCTTCTAATATCTGATTGGATAGTCTTCTAACCTTCCATCGTAACCGCATGGGAAGCAAGTCTGTGATCAGAACCTGCTCCAGCGAATTCATGAGATTGTTCTGAAATTATCGTGAAAAAACTCTGGGCGTCTTTCGTGACAAGTTCCGAACTTTGTTTAAGCTAAATCAACACGATTTCCGCATCCGCTACTACCCTGAAGGGATAAAATCCTTGTCTACGCCTATTGTTTCCAGCACCATAGTCACTGCAATGTGTTGGGCACATTCTGACTCCCCTGAACGGCATCGCTAACTAATATCCTAATCGGATCATAGTGCAAGTATCGGAACGTAATAAGTTCAACGTTTATTCCACTTTGTTAGGATATCACATGAATATCAAGGAAGCGAAATAAATTGGTCTCCACGGCGAAGGAAGATCAGTTCTTCTTAGACTCGTGACATCCGAATGAAGCGGCGTCCTTTTCCTCTTCGTTGAGCTGGTCGTGGAAAATCTGATTGAGGATGTGGTTTCCCATGTAATCATACAGGGTGCCCACAGGGAAGAAGTTATCTGAAAAACAACCATTATGAGTGTTGAATTCTTTAGTTCGCAGTTAAGCAAGTCGCATGGATTGTTAAATATCGATAAATCAAGACTGTATTCCACGATCTTGTGCTAACCGCGCTGAATTTGAGAACAGTCGGCCGCGAAGACTTTTGTGATGCTAATTGTAGCGATTAAATCGCTATTTTGACTTTTATTTGCTTGCTAGCTACACTGCTACACTAAGCAACTCGGCCAGCCCTTCCGATCACGTAAACAAAACGCGTAGTGTATAAACAAAACGCACAATCCGTCACAGACTCGATTTAGTTGCGCAGACAAGACTTCGAACAGTCTGTTGCGGTTTGGTTTGTGTCAAGATGGCAAAACTCACGCTCCAGGTCTAGGTGGATTGTTGCATCAGGATCGTTGACCAGCTCGTACGCTCCATCCCTCCAATCAAAAAAGATGTCGTCAAAGAGCGGCTCGTCGTACTCGAAGAGCTGCTGTTCCTGAGCATGGTCCAGTTCGTCAACTGGGATAATATCGGGAAGTTCGTCCTCGGCTACAGCGGCCTCCTCCTGCATCCGTTCATCAGAATTCTCATCATCAGGTAGTGTATCCTCTTGCTTTGCCATTTCCCTGATTTTTACATCAACTATTCTGAAAGCAGCATCAATAAGTGTGCAGACGGCGACAATTGCGTCGCAGCGACAAAAACGACCCGCACGCACACGCACGCGCTCCAGCCACACTGCAACAAGCAGGAGAATAACACAATCGGTGCCATTTCGGGGCGGCTGTCTGTCGGTTCACTGTCGCGGGAAACAGTGCCGACCTTCGAACTGCCATTTCGCTTCTTCTGCATTGCTTCAGGGCACGCGCGCGAACAACACAAGGTATGCTGTCTACGCGTGGCCGATGTTCAATTCACTCCATCAGGGCAGATCTGTGTGAATCTCCTCTTTTGATTTTGAATGGAACATTGTGCCGCAGTTTGTGGCGCGACGTAAACAGTTTAGGTTAGAAACGATCTGGAAAACGAGTACGTGCGTTGACCTAACCTGTTGCGCTGGCTTTCCAAATCCAATGAATTTGACTCAACTCCGCGAACGCTCAAGTAACGCGTCTCTCTCGTTTCCCCATACAGGTTCAATGTTTTGAAATCATCATCAAAAGCGGAAGAATCATCAACTGCCGCGATCGCATTGCGATGATACAGAAGCGACACGCGCGCAAGCGGCGCGGGCGTTCCTGCGGGGCCGCGAAACGCAAGGGGTGGGCACAAAAGCGGCCATTTCGGGCTCGCTTCCTTTCCACATTCTCAATCGGTAGAGACACACACCTGTGAACTTACAATATTCCACTTTCGACGCGCGCTCTCACAATCTCATGGTTTTAGGAAGGAATTGACGCTTCGCAGCCATGGTCAACCACCGCATTCTATTTCTCCGTGACACAGCTGTAAAGTGGGAGAACCGTATTCTGTACCTTCTGTCGGACGACGATTTCGAGAACGGAGTGGTGCCGCAGTTGGTCCCAAACCCCTTCGAAGGACCTGTTCACCCTGACCTGGAGGAGATCGCTGTGCCGAGCACGGTTGGTTACTTTTGACCTTTCTTCTAGTTGAACTGTTGGATTCAGAAGTATCGCCTTGTGTGGCCTGATCACGATCAGATGATCCGTGCGCAATTGAAAACCCACATTATCAACCTCAAAAAGCTGTTCGAATACATTGCCGGCCTGCACCTCTCGCCTATTAATCGCGAATATGTTCTCGCACGTGATCCTGCGACCGAGGATGAGACTTCGTACCAGGTCCACCGACTCCGCAATTTGGCCGATCCAAACTCGTACGCCCCAATGAGTCCCTCAAACTTTTGGTGAGCGGCTCTCGCCTATCTTGGAGCGTATTCCATGAGCGTATCTCGTAGTCTGTTCTGCTGTTTCACTTCCTGGCGTTTTCTTTTCTCCCCTACGCTCACAGTCAAACACTCTGTAGCTCTCTTCCTTCCCCAACCTCCCATCTGTGCCTGTGCTATAATTCAATGTGCTGCTGAATTCTAGTTGCCTCTCATGTCATGATGTTTCATTGTTGCTGATGGGCTCTTCTTCCCTAAAACTCCATTGCTCAGTGCACAGCGCAGATCACTTAATGTATGTCGTATTACTAGAACGCATTTCTTCTCTTTCCAACGGCATTCAATCTGTTCCTAACTTCCTACTGATGATGCTGTTGAAGTAAAAATAAAGCTTATAACTCTGCTTGTGAACAAAAACGGGGTGAAAGGTGTCGAGCGCGCGTCGACTTGTCTCGTTTTTCTGTTGCTCGCTGTTGCGGTGCGGGCGCGACGTCTGCACACGGGCTGATTGGAATAAGCGATATTCAGAGCGGCGTGGCCCCGTCGGCGGCTGTTTTTTGCGCTCTTCTGCAAATGGCGCTCTGCGTTGGCTGATCGTGCGCTACGATTGGCACCCGATCGTTTCCGTCGTCTTTCAATCAATCCCGATGCGGCGTAAAAAACAAAAATTCGCGTTTGCAAACCACGAAAACGCGATCAAAAGGAGAAAATTTTCAAAGCCACGCAAACGACGAACAAAAATCCGTTTGTGTGTAATTTCATAACATTCAGTAGCTCGGGCTTGATTGCCTGAACGATAACTGCTCAGATCAACGGTTGAAGGTGATGGAGTACACCGTTTTGAGTGTATTGTAGACGAGTGCGTGTCTGGGCAAAGCACAAAAATTGGTGAAACTGTTTCTTTGCGCTCTAAACCGTCGGAATTTTGATTTACCGGAATTTACAATTTGTTGATTCGTTTCCTACATATGCTACTTTCGACCAAGCAGTTCTGTTTATTACGAATTACTCACAAAAAGTGCGCCGGTCATCAACTGTCAGTTGCCGCCCACTGTTGAGTCACAAAGTCGACCGGAGTCGATTGCTCATTGCGAGTCGGGAAAGTTGAGAGGCGCAAATTATTCACCGCGATGATTGGAGCGACCGAAACGGAGAATATTGGAATGAGTGGTGTCTCACGCGTGCGACAGATCCACGCAATCGTTCTACATCTATGGAGCGAACAAAAAAAAAACGAAATGCGAAAGCAGAGGAAGAAGAAGAGGGGCCAAAGCGGCTATGTGGACAGACCCGCTGTTAATCTCGATTTCTTTCGTTTTGACCGCGCAAAAAAACTCTGTCAACAAAGAGAAAAACATCAAAAGACCGTCTTGAACGGAAGAAAACGTGCTCACAGCGGGTTAATCCGCATTGAGAATGCTTTCAATGCTCGACCAACTGAAACGGACTGCTCATGGCACGCGTTGGGCGTCAGGTTAAAAAAATGAACACTTTTAGCACGCTTTCAAATGCTCAATACGTTCTTACCGGAGGGTCGCTTCAATTCTCACAAGAACCCACAGGTTCTTGTAAAAACTCAGATTTGTACTGAAAAAACAATTTCAACGCTTTTAGAGAGACTCGCGAAAAGCTACCTTGCGCGAGCGCGACCACGAGGCAGTGACCGAGAATCCAGAAAATACCACGTTGCATGGCAACAGATTTCACGTGCGGCGCTCGAAAATAAGATTAATCTCGTGTTGCTCGTCAAATTAATGAGCGAACACCAACAGGCTCGTTCGAGGGCGCTCAAGCATAAAACATAAACCAAGGCTGCGTATTTAGATAAAGACAGAATTAAGCCTTCTTTTTCTGTGACATAAATTAGCAGCGGAATGTACGCATTGGCTTCAGATGAAAAGCAAGGAAAGAACGTGTGAGAAATCCTAAAAAAAAAGACCTCCGGCATTGCTTCACGGCACTGCGACTTGCGCGCTATATTGATCGCTCGACACTCCTAAGGGCAATGGAAAGGGCACGAGAAATAGCTCGTCACATTAAGCCACATCGAATTTGAATTAACCCACATCGCGTTAAGAGCCACTTTCTGGCAAACCAATTCGACGGAGAGGGTTCAATTTTCGTTTTTACGCATCCATCCGTTTTACGATCTCGGTGAGTTCCATCTTTGGTCTAAACTATAGCTTGTTGCTCAAGAATCTAGTCAGTTTTCGATATTTCAGCTCATTTTTCGTACAATTTAGGCCAACATCAATCGTATTTGGCTTGTGCTGGCTAGCGCACTATAATACCAAGTTTTGAAATAGCGCACGGATGCCTTTCGACGAGGTTAGAATGTCTGTGTGTGTGTGTCCACAAATGCCAACCCACAATATCCTCTAAAGGCTTCGAAAACAACTCTATGCCTCGTACACCGCGCTATTTTATCAAAACAAGACGTGAGGGAACAGTAAAGTCCCCTCACGTCTTTCCCCCTCCCCCCGTTGATGTGCAGGTGTACAGTAAAGCAAGGAAGAAGACAGACAAGTGCGCGTCTGAGTGTCGTTTCTTCGTCTTGCGATGTCAGCGGACGATCGGCCAGATTGGAGAACAAGTGCAACTCGCACCAGCGTGGCACTTGGGCGCTGATTCCACCGGCTGGCGGCGCGTTATCTGCTCATATGCGCATATGTAAATGCTCTGCGAACACGGGTACGCAACATCGGTTGTTCGCTTGCTGCTTTCTCTAGCAGAGAGCAAGCAGAGCATCTCATTATTTTGACAATTCAATATCTATTGTTGTTCGTTTTTGATTTCGTTGCTAGAAAAACACGCGCAGCGTTTTGGCTTTGCGAAGGATGCATCTGATACGGAGAGCTTTTCCATTGTTTTCAGTGGACAGCGTCTTTGTGAGTTGAAGCAGGTGGCCATAACAGGTGCGCGTCGTCTGTCGACAAGGGTCAAAGGGTACGCGTCAACATCAAACGATTGCGCAAGTGCAGCAACCATTCTTTCGGTGATCCCAATTTTGAGATTAGACGTCAGCGCCCGTCTGCGCAGAATTCAGTTTTTATGACAGTTTTTTGGTTGCTTTCTTCGCGTTGCTCCTGCTTAAAACTATCATTTAACACCGCCACAGGCCTGATTTTGAATTTCCCCTTGGAAACATTTGCATATTTCCGTTTTCCTCCTATACCCATGTGAACGTTCTGGGTCGGCGGTCCAAATTCAAGAATTTTGCGCGTCCCACCATTGTTACCGGGCTATTTTCCATATTGCGCGGAATTGTGGCAGTCGTGGGAAAGAGAAGACGCGTTTCAAACCGCAATTTTGTTGCGTCGGTGGTTTTGGATGGTTAGAAACCGTTTTTCTCAAATCGTGCCTAGTCAATCCTAAAAATTCCGTACATTTTGCTTCCATCCGACTGATTAACTCGCTGCAAATTGACAAAAGTTTCTCACAAACAATTCCTGTTTTCCTCAAATCGTCTTCCTGCTCCCACAGACGCACTAATTCCCCGCGGAAACGTTTCGGTAACAGGGGTGAGAACGGGCGCAACAGTGCATAAATTTACATGTTTTATAAGTGTTCGAAGGACGTGTCTCCATCCATTATCGCGCGCGTCTAATGTGCCGATTATCAAATTAACTTTCTCCATATTTAGGGAAAGACTAAAAGGTGCTACTCCGTGTAACGTCTCCGACTCTCTCTCACACTCACTCGCTCGCTCACTCGATCGCTTCGTCTCTGTGAGTGTGCACAGAAAACGCGGATGGATTCGTCGCACCCCGAACCGGGTAAGCCACTTTCTTCCTCTTCTTGCAGCACTCTCTTCGCGCGAAATTATCGCCGGATTATGACGTTTCACGGATAAACCGAATGGACCCCGAGACCAATCGCATTGTTTCGCTAATCCTTCTGAAAGCCGCGCACACCACACATTCTCTCTCTCTCTCTAATCACTCAGGCACACACTCTCGCTAATTTGCTCCTTAATAGGTATGCTAATTTTTGGTCGATGATCGGATAAGCGCTGCCTTTGAGGCTCATTTGAGTGCTGATAGTGGAACTACAAAAAGCAGGGATTTGGCCGAATGCCACAAGCCTCGTTCGCCAGATACTCTAGCAACCACGCATGAAGAGACTTAAAACAAGCGTTGTTTTGCGTATTTTATCGCTTAGCTCTAATTACAACGATGAGGCTTGCGGCGTCTAGCACAAAGTCTTCTTTGCACAAAAACGCAGTCAATGGACTTTAGACGAGCAGTTTGCAGAACAATTAACTGGAGCAAATTCCCTCGACAGGCAAACTTTTTGTCAATTTGCGATTTGTAAGTTATTTAGCCCGAACAATCCAAGGAGCCAATTTTGTTCTCATTTTTTCAAATCCCTCGCTGGAAGCGACTCGCACTCCTCCTCACGAAATCATTAGTTTACATGTATGCATGTCCAAACACGTCTTTCGTCGCACACAGCGACGTACAACGCACACGTCTTACGGTAAACAATCACAGCGTCAAATCGTTGCGGTTTGCAGCTGCCAACTCCACTTGATTACTCCCGTTTGCGGTGCGAAACGGAACCAAAAAGCAACAGAAGCGGCGCTACACGTATGGAACGAATAAGCAAACGAGAGACTGATAGACACAAATTTTCTATTTACTTCCACCGCCGTCCTCTCTTCTTTGTTTTCTCGCTCCTGCGTTCGCCCTCAATTTCTCTAGACGCTGAAAAATTGCGTGAGGCCTCTTTTTTTGTCTTTTTTCGCTTGCACACGTGCGGTTTCGGGTGTCGCGCAAGTCTCCAGTGGCCGTCGCGCCAATTAAGCGCCATAAATTGACTCTGGTCTGGTCACATTTCTCCGCATTTGAAGATATGGAAGGAATTTGGCCAAAATCCGCGACCTTTGCCAAATTCCCGGCTTTTGGTCGCGGTGCTCTTTGGATGAGCGGCTTATACACGCGAGTGCGCACACGACGAATTTGTTATTTGCGCGTATTTTGATCGCAGAAAACTAATTTGATGAAATGTTTCTATTCGGCGCCGAATTTTCGCCGACTTTCCATGCTCGTTGCGCATCGGCATCGCACACAAACTCACATATGCGCAGTCTACCTATCCCTCAGGACCTCGAGGCATCTTCGATACACGCGTTGACGAGTTACATACGCGCTAGCGCTCAGAGAGAGAGACCCAACGGCACAAACGGGGCTTATTAATTTCTGAATTTCTGCTCGCGTTGATTCGGCGTTTCAAATTGCGGCGCGCTAATAATAGCCCGTGATAGTTGTGACCTCGCGGCGGCTGTTTTAGGCGCATCGCCTCATAGACTACGGTAGTGGACGTCAACAAGCTTTTGTGCGCTTTCCCAAATCCGCTTGTTTACCGTTTGAAAGCTGAGAACCTCGCGCTAAGCTGAAGTTGTTTTCGCGTTCTGTCGCTCCGTTGAGAAGACGAAGTGACACGGCCGACGAAGCGCTAATCTTGTGTAAATTGTGAAATGCGCACTTGGACGAAATCTGTCGACTTCTCTGAAAGCCTTCAAAACCACCGGGAACCTCTCTGCGAAGTATAGAGGCACGCATCAAGCAGGCAACCTTAATTAAATCCGGATATTTGCGTTCTGGGTGGTGGGAGCGTTAACGGGAGCGCTAAATACAAATGACGAACGCGCAGCACCTCAATGATTAATCCGTCGAGCTCGGTGCGCACACAAAAACGATAGCCGCAATCTTGTGTATACGGTAACCGACGGGAAATTCATTTGTTTTTGTTCCAAGACAAAAACAACTTATTTGGCTAAAGTTCAGCTCCGTGAAAACAATGCGTCCGATAATTGCCTCGCATATCGGTCTTACCGTAATTACTACAATTGGCTTTGTGGGAAAATTACACCGTATACGATATGATTTGAATTACGGTAGATGAGGTGCGCACTGCTGGCTACCGTATCACGTTTGTTCGAGAATATCGCTGTCAATTCCATCCTAATGCGCCACAGCCTTTCACAGCTCGCTGCACTGCGCGAGCGCCTTTTGAGTAAACGGCATATTATATGCACTTCATAAAATATTCCTTCAAATCGCGTTCCTTCCGCTTTTGTCCGCATTAGCTGAGCGTCCCCATTAGCCTTTGGCTCACTGTGTGCGCTGGCGGTGTAGGCCTACAAGCTTGCTCAAGCGCGCGACGCTCATTGGCTGCGGAGAATAGTCGGGGATATTCTCACCTCCGTGAATGTCTTCGGACCCCCCAGGCGTTTAACCAATCCGCCGCGCTACCTCCTCCCATTACCGCCCCTCGCGCGCGCCCATCCCATCGACGACGTTACCAAGCAACACCTCGCATGAGAGCGCAGCCCTCCGTCATTCCTTTCGTCGGCGGCGGCGCCGGATCGCGCGCTGCCAATTAGTCGCTCCTCATTCGTTGTTCAACGCCCCGGCCAGAGCGCCAGCGCTCTCGCTCTCCGCTCGTCTGTGTGCAGGTGTCCACAAACCAGCCGGCCTCTTGGGTAATGAGTCGTATGCATTCAGGTACTGAGAACAACTGCGTTAACCTCAACGTGCAAGATCAAGTAATGAACCTCCTCGGTGGTGAGCTTTCTGCGCAGGGTAAGCATCTGCTTCTATCTCCTCCGTTCACCGTCAATTGGTTTTAGGGGAAAGAGGACCAGCCGAAGATCAGAATCTGGCGTTGCCGCCGGCCCCAAAGCGCCGAGCTAATGAGGAATCAAACGAGGATCGCGGTAACGAGGACCAGGACCAACGAAGTAAGTGTTTTGATTTGTCGATTAGGCACCGAAGCGCCATTTTGAAACTTAAGAAGCAGGCTGCCGCCACCGATAGCTCTAAAATTAAAATTGAGTAGCTTACATAGGATTTTATTTGTGTCCGTGTGCGTGTAATCCAAAAGGATTTCGTGTCGCTTTGTGAGCTAAGCAGCTTGTGTCTAATCGTGAGAGATTTTACGGTGGCGAGTGTAGTCTATGTGAGCTACTGTAGCGCGTGAGGCTTAGGTTAGATGGCCATGTGAACACGGTCGGTGAGCGCTTCGTAAAACAAGCGCAAAGAACACAGCGCGCAGAGGTACAGTACATTGCGTGCAGCGCATCAATATAGATGCCATCACCAACAAGCTAATAAGCTCCCATATAAAGATCAGATTCGTGATATCAATTTTTACGGGCAAAGACCAAAACATCCGGGCGGCGTGGCGTGGGATAATCACAGCCTTAGACAAGAGTGCTCGCACACGCGATGATCACACTCTATGTTTATAACAGAGATAGGATACGATAGTGTGTGCGCATCTCAATTACCAGCCCATTGTAGTGTGCGACTAAAAATACAGCAATACAAGAACACCTCCCTGGGGGGCCGGCATCACCACAGGTGCTAGGCCCTGGAGGAAACAAAACAAAGCCATTAGCCAAAGCAGCCAAGGATACGCAAAACCACAAACGGCAACACAGAGCGATACCGTAGGGGAGGTGGGACACTCACAGCATGAAGACCTTGAATCAGCTGCGCCCGCTGAAACAGTTTGGTGCGGCGAAATTAATGTGAAGGTGGAGTTTTGCGCGCTTGGGTTACTGTAGAGATCCGGTTGTCGCGCGCGATGTGTGATTGTTGCTGGCAGTGAACAAACAAATCAGGAACTGTAAAATCGCTCGTTGCGGACTGCGAAATACTGCAATTGGAATAGACATAGAACTCTTCTGCGTAGGCTCGACTTCAAACAGTACTGAATTCTAGATTAACACTTGAATGGCCCTCAAACTCATACGGTAGTCTGCCAAAAAAGAATTTAAGCAAAAAACGCTCCCTTGTGATTAAAAATGCGTCAGGGCTACATTTCACAAGAGAATTGGATTAAGATGAGGCGGCTCAGACGGCTGTGTAGCGGGTTTATTGCACATTTAACTGAGAAAGCACAAAACGGTTGATTTTATAGTTTTTGGCAAAACTTTGTTTTAGTCATTCCTATTGTTTGAACTCTACCAATTACGGTAAGTGACAAAAGACATCGATCCAGATTGAAACAACCTTACGCAACTTCATTTTTCTTTTAGGAAAGCAACCTAACGCTTTGCAACACGACCGACCGACAACGCGCCGCTATCAAACGCTGAATCTTCCCGTCTTGCCTGAAAATCCGTCGACAATTCAGCTTCGCGAACACTACAACGCACTGTTCCACGATGAAGCAATTCGTTACTGCAGACGCGATCAAAATAAGCTCGGCGCGGCGCGTAGAGAATTTTTCAATCTGGTTTGGTGCAAGAGAATCTTTGAGAACGGCCAGGGAATGGATGATCCCGATGAAGGCATTGAAGAAGAGGACGAGGGCATTGAAGATGATTTCGGTGCCGGATGGGGCGGCGTCGTTCCTGATGAGCTTCTGCCTGACGAAGAGAGAGTTGATATCTCCATCGACAACCTCCCTGAGCTCATCCCGCACAACGCTCGCATCACCACCCGTAACACCGACAGTTTCAACTATCTGATGAGAGCCGAACACGATCCAACTCTTTCACTGAGCACACGTGCCATCCTGCGCGTTGCCAACGATGAGGCCAGGTCGCTGATTCGTCAGCTCACCGTAAAGCTGATGATCCAGCTCTCCACTGTGTTCGGAATTGAGAATCGTCAGCGAATTGTCGAAGTTTGCCTCTCGCTGGAATGGCTCGCCGAAGACCGCGAAGCGCGCCTTCGCAACCTTCCTTCGGAAGCTGAGCGTCAGCAAGTTCTCGAGACCTTGCGCATTCTCAAGGAATCTCGCCGCGATCTCCACGCGCTTCAGTTTGTCATGTCCGAGACCGGAATTCTCAACAACTTGAGCAGAGTGCACCGCTTCGTGATCGCAAACGGATTGGACGACTTCAACCGGGACTGTACGCTCGCCGATTTTGTCGTCCCACCTGAGGTAAACGTCGAAGCGCCTTGATTGTGATGTTTTTGTATGAAAGTCTTTTGTTTTTCTCCTCTTGATGTTTGTTTTTTTGTGATTACCTCGTCTGTCCTCACGTCAGTTGCAGTAGACGCATTTCGATATCGCTCTTTCTTGATTCTCGCCATTCTCCTCTACCGATCACAACGAGCAAATATGCCTTTTGCGTCTACTTGGGTGACTGTGCCCACAAACTCCCCGATTCCACTTCTACAATCTTTCGTCACCTCAAATTTCGTCCCTCAGAATTTCCCGCTAGCATTTTCCACCGACAGGCGCATGCCACATGAACTCTCCTCCACTGAACTCTCCCCTACTGAAATCGTCTCCTCAATTATCTGCTGCTCCTGTCGACTCTAGATTCTTCTTCACTTTCACTCATTCTGTCCCCTCCTATATTGTTATGTTCGAAACGCAGGTATATTTTCACTTCCGGGACAGCGGTTCTGCCCCCCGTCCTTCTGCCATCCTCTCAAATCAAAACTCTCAAATTTGGAACCTTTCGAATACCTCAATCAAAGCAACGGAACTTTGCAATTCCTCCCCAAGGCTGTTCTCCACCCTTCACTAACGTAGAACCTCATGTGTACATAGCCTACGAATTTCCATCGATCTCATTTTTTTTTTTTCTGTCACTTTTTGTACCACAAACTCATCCTCTAGGACTGCAGTCAACAAGCGGTAGACGGATTTTCTTAAGATTCTGCGCTGACCTTTGCTCCCTCTCACCCATCGTTGCCTCAGTTTGCTTCAGCCAGTTTAAAGTAACAATCTCCGTCTACCATGAATAGCGCTTTCCTCAATCAACCACACACACACACTCTGCATGTAGCTTCAAAACGTAGCATTTACTCCTCATTCCGATCGTCGTCTCCTCGTTGCAGTTCCGTTTACCCTCAGGCCTCAAGCTATTCAACTTGTCACAGTTCGCAGTCGTTGCTTTTCTTGGCGACGGCCTTCTCGAGCAACAAGCGGCGTCTGTAATTTTCCGTTCGGGACAAAAGTGCGATATAACTCATTTGCACAGCGCGGTTGTGATCTTGTGACATTCAAAAACGTTGTCGATGATCTCTAACAACTTCCTCAAACAGGTGTTTTTAACAAATCGAAGTTGACAAAAGTGCCATTAATTCATTGAAATTTTATCGCCAAAGTGTACATTTCTTTTTATTTTATTTTTTTTTTCGCAAATTACAGAAAGTAGTTGCAGACAAATGTGATAGTTCTCCCCATCTTTTATTTAAGCAATTACCTCACGGGCAAAGTCAATTCGAGGTTTTCACGTCGAAACCATGTCGGATCTCCGTCTGTTTTGGTCAGTTCCACCCGCTCAAGCGTCGTTTTCACAAAACCAAGGGCTAAATTGGTAATTTCGATGATTTTTGCATCGTCTTTTCAATTTTAACAAGATCAAAATTGGTCAAAATTGGAGCATTTCGCTCAAGTACGTCGATGAATCGTCGGTGTTCGATCAGATCGACGTCAGGTTTTTCAAATGCTTCTCTGAAGATCGTGGTGAAGCTCGGTATCCAAATTCGACAAAATCCAATTCTAGAACGATCGATCTGACTGATGAATTGACCGCCTTTAGCATCAGCGTACCAAAAACAGACGGAGACCACCAAATCAGATCAAATTTCTTCGTGATCCTCAATGACTTTGTCCATTCTCTTATCCAAAGCAACCAAAACATTGGCATTCGGCAGGTAATCACGATTCGGCCTCGCTGAATCGAGATCTTGTGGAGCACATGTTCAAAAAACCCACACATCTTAGGGCTTCCCACGGTCATTCCCTCATCACCACTGAGTTCAGGACCCATTTCGAATTCCCCCGTAAACCTGTTGTTTTTTGACGATAAATCGGTCCCGATTGTGGTCCAAGTGTCAATCACCGAGAAGACGGGCGCGCGCTCCAAGCTCCCCGATTCTCAAAACGGTCTTAAGTGATAAGTAGACTAGCTACCGTAATGTGTACATAGCTTCTCTCTTTCGAAGGGACAAAATTACCTGCGAATGAGCCCTCTTCTGGAAACTGGAAATCTTGAAGAACAACACGTTTCCATTGTCGCAAAAATCGACCTGCTTCTCGGATCGTCAGATCGTCGAGAGCAGACCGAAGAATCGAAGAACTTGTTTGCTTTTTGAAACACTCTGTCCTGTCTGCCTTCCGCTGCCGACTGACGCGTTTTACCTCGCTGCTTCAAACTCAAAATTCGTCCTCGATCAGTTGGCGGCGTAGTCTCTCGTTCAATTTTCTTCCACTTCGCTCTCAATTACAATTTCCAGAAATAGTGTACTTAGCCCCCGCAGGATATTTTTCTTTCTTCGATTCGTGCGTAGTGCCTTCCCTAGATAGCGGGATGGAAGCGGTGTCGAGAAAACAGCTTAGTCGAAACGCTGGCCGGATTTCTCCACTCTCCATCTCGTTTTGCAGTCTCTCAAGTGCCTCAAATTTTATTTTTTTATAAAAATGTGATACAAGGTTCCGGTTTGTTGAGTTTGGCAGAACTCGTTCGTCCCCCCCGCAGAATAATGAACCAACAATGTCAAGTTATGTGTTTTTAAAATTCGCAAGATGTACAGAGCTTCTCTTGTTCAATTCAATTATGCTACGTTGTATTATATACCCGGTCTCGCTATCTGCTGCTGGCAGCGGCGGTTTTTGGTCAGATCTCCTCATCTTCTTCCTCTCCTCTTCTGACGGACAATCGGTTTAAGTGTACAGTATTGAATGTTTCTTCTGTATTCGTGTATTCAACTCTTCATGCATGCAAAAACATCACAATTGTGTTCTTCGTCTTCCCATTGCCCCCAAAAGATCACCTGACGTCTCCATCCAAGACGGTCATCTCCTAAGCTGATGTTCTCCATTCATCGAATCGGTCTCCAAGATCTCGCCTAGCTTTCACTCTCAATGGGCTTCGCTCGGTTGTTCTAAATTCTCTTTCCCCGTTCGATCTCATCCCGTGGTCTCAACATCTCCACGTCTGCAACATCATGATCCTCTCTTATCTCAGTGTCAAGCAGAAGCGGTCTCGTTCTCGTTCAAAACAAGTTGGTCCCAACATCTCCACTTTTTGATGTCTCCTGAATTGTCGAGTAGTTTCTTCCACCATCATTAGACCGCTCCAGCACCCCAGGACAAAGCTGAGTTGTCCTGTCAACATCAATTCTCTTTTCATAATTCTCAGCCTGCGATCTCAACGTTATTGTACGGTCGGCGTTTCTGAGACGCAGTTTCTTCTCGAATTCCTCTTTTTGAAATGGCCAACATTGTACTGATCACAATTTCCACCCGTCTGTGGCCCAACATCTCCTCCACAATCAGCTGCGCTCTGGCCTCGTTTTTGTAAGATCGTCATTAATCCAAGCAGTTCTCACAATATGAGACTGTTCTAATCGTTTGCACTCATATCTACTCTCTCACATATCAATAATCCCTCCGCACTGAGCACGTGTGAATTAGTTATAGAAGAATAAAAATTTGGTGGAAAGACTGTTGCAGCTACAGACATGAATTTGACATCATCGAGCCCCGAAGGTGTGCTCTCGTTGGTAGGTACTCGATTTTCGGTTGTGCGCTTCAGGCGGCGTTGTCGTGCACCATCAGCATCCTTGCGATAAACCGAGTTTATCAATTTAAAACGCGTTGAATTAAACAAATCGTTTGGTGTACTCGAAGTCATCGCTGACAGTAAACGCACTTGTCTCAAGTCATCACTTGGCCATTAACACCACATTTCAAGTTCGTAAGCGGCCCACGTTGCAGTACCGCACCGAAAAAAACGCTAACATTCAATGTGCGGTTAGCACTTTGGATAGCGGCAGCATACTGAGTTGAAACTAATTCTAATCGAATTGGAAACAATCCATTTATTATTTACACATGAAAATGCAATTACAGAAGAACATTAACACTAATAAGTTAAAGACAACAACGACAAATAGGCGAAGGCGAGATGCTTTAACCCGTTTAGTTGTCGCTGACGGCTTCCTTGGGGGTCTCGAAGGGAGCGGCGACGGGGAGCTCTCCGGAATCGGCAATGACGACGTCCTGTTCGGGACGATCTCCGGGCTTGGTCTTGGTGGACTCGATCTTGCGGATGACGCTCATTCCCTCGAGAATCTTTCCGAAGACAACGTGGCGTCCGTCCAACCAGGGGGTCTTGACGGTGGTGATGAAGAACTGCGATCCGTTGGTGTCACGTCCAGCGTTGGCCATGCTCAACCATCCGGCTCCGTAGTGGGACAGTTCGAAGTTCTCGTCGGCGAAACGTTCTCCGTAGATGCTCTTTCCGCCGGTTCCGTCGCCGCGGGTGAAGTCACCACCTAGATAGCTCGATAAATACGCGAAAGGGCGCCATGACAATCTTACCCTGGATCATGAAGTCCTTGATGACACGGTGGAACTTGGATCCCTTGTATCCGAATCCCTTGGCTCCGGTGGCGAGCTCGAGGAAGTTCTGAGCGGTCTTGGGAACGACATCTCCGAAGAGTCCGATGACGATGCGGCCCTGCTTGACTCCTCCGATCTCGATGTCGAAGAAGACTTTCTTGGTGACCGTGACAGAGCTAGCGGAGGAGAGCGAAGCGACGGCAAGAAGGCCGACAACAGCCACGGCGAGAAGTCCCATAATTACTGAAAAGCGCTCGTTTTAGAATTGTGAAGCGTTGAAAACAGATCGACGCGATGTCAACAAGACTAGCAGAAGTGAACAGCGGACGCGACCAGAGGCACTGCTGCTCTAAGCGTTGTGAGCGCACTAACAAGCGAGCGAGCGAATGAGCAAAAAATCAAAAAAAGTGACATTGGATTGAGGAAGCTCTCTACCTTTGCGAACTGCAGAGACTCTCCGAAATCGACTAAACAGCGACATCACACAGCAAGCAGCGAATTGTGTCTGGTGCCGGACTGATCCGAGCGGACCGTGAGCGGGATTGAATGGACAGGCGCGGCGTGTAACCGCCACGTCAGCACAAAGCAAGTCGTGGCGAGCCGCCGCGCGACGCAACCGCTGCGTCGCCGATCGGCGACGGATGGAAAGAAGGAAGCAACGCGGTTTTTTGTGCCCTCCGACCACTCGCTCCCTCTCCCTTCACACAGCGACTTCGCGTCGAGAGCGAAAGAAACGACAAAGGTGCCAAGGTCGCGTCGTTGGTCGAGAAAGAAGAAAGTCACACACACACGCCTTCTTTCCGCAGCGTCGACCTTCACTCACGAGAAAAAACAAAGCCAACTGAGCTGATTTCGCCGCGTCGTGTGAAGTTCTTTTAACCGAAGATCGGCCTATCTTATCGTTCGAGAAGTCCCTCCCTCTGTCGAGAACCGAACGGAGGGAGGAGGGTCATCCTAGATAAACAGATCACTCTCATCGCGATCGACGACATAACGGCGTAAACAATGATGGGAATAATCGAATCCAATTCACTGCGGTTTGCAAAAATCAGCGGACATTTATACGGTGGAGAAGGTCGATGACACTGTAGGGTCGCGTCCGTTACGGCAAGGACGTTCGAATCGAGTTTAGCGATGTCGCTACGAACGAAAATTGATGCTTTTTGCGAGCAAAATTGGAACAGAGTAGCTTTGAGGTGATCGAACTACAGGTGACAGCCGTCATCGATAGTTCGATCTAGCCATAGAGAAGTTTAACGAACGCTGAGTAGATTCTGGGGCTGAAGAAAGTGCCGCGTACCTTTTTTTATGACCACGTGATTAGATAGCGCTCTCGTTGCGCAATTCGGACAAACAAGCACTGCTGGGTCAAAAATCGCGATCAGTGCTATCGTAATCAGCGACGGGAACCCTGATTCGAGGAACATTCATTGTGACAAGATAAATTGAAAGTGCCGCTTGCTTGTTGTGTTGTCCTCCGCAAGGATCGGTCAATTTGAAGCGTCGTTGAAAGATCAGACACAACATAGCCTTGCTGATCGTCTAATTCCCACCGTTTCATTCGAATTTCTATTCTTGAAGAACAACAACTCACATCAACAACGCAAGGAAGAAGCGTTTGGGAGACGATGGCATGATTTTCAGCAACAATCATGAACTAACTGTAACATTTACATGGTAAACAAAGTTTCGCATTATGGCTGTAAATGACCACAATGACTGTAAGCCAAAAATGGCCACTTCCAATGTGCAATCAAATATTCAATGAAATGCATCCAAGAGGACACTGCAAGAACGGAGAGCAGCAATACACAGCCGAGCGAGCTAGATTTGCTGCATTCGAAAGTAACTTTTGTCAATCAATCTTAGCCGGCCTGCTAGATCTGCTAGATCAGCACAAAAGTATAAACAAATCAGGCCTATATTTAATGGACCAAATCTCTTTTGTGGATCATTACAATCGATCTCTCATCACTAGTTGCATTGCTACGTTCACAGGCAATGTCATACAAGACGTTGTCCCCAGTCGTCTCCACATGACATTACAAACCACATTTTCATGACGCAAACCCACAATTTTCCGTTTTCTAATCAAAATTCCATACGCTGTTCAATCCAAATGTCTGTGAATTTGCACTTTTAGTACATCTTCACGCGTTTGACAGCAGCAGTTTACACCTGTCGACCTACGGCATTCCATCTTCCACCGCAGTCTCCAGGTTTAGTGGAGAACTGGGAAGTCGGATTATTTCTTTAGTCTCTCAACTGCTTGTTGAGTTAACTCTATCACTAGCTTTGAATGGAGCTAAATTTGGCGTTCTTCCTCTAAACCAAAAATAGAACAATAATTCCTGATTGACTTTGCTTGCTTGAGTTCTTCGCCTTCTACAGCAGCTTAGCGCTAATTGACTTTAGGCGGCCTTTGTGCAAGCAATTAATACACTTGATTCGTTAACAAGCAGTCCACAATCAACTTATGACCTAGAAGCATACGTTGCTATTAACAGAACGATTATTACATTTCGAAGAAAGCGCGAAAGCAAACTGATTGTGATTCCCTTTTCGCATTGCCACAGAATTCTAATCCCACAGCGGTTCGGTCCCTCACTCTCACAACAGAAGCCCATAAAGTTGGTAAAAGTGTTATCCAATTGAATTTTTGAACCTTTGGCTAGCTGTTTTTACTCTTTAATTGGCGTTCGTTTACAGCAGCCCCAACGATCAGAATGCCGTTAAAAATCCGATTAAATGAATTATACGTTCAACACCTAAGTCCTAACAAAGTACTGTACTCTTTGTGATTGTTCAGCTGTTTAACGCGTAGGTGTATGGGCACTTTCTGCGCGAATAGATGATGAAATCCAAGTTTGGCCTTTGTTTGTGTATTGAAAATTCATTTGTTGTCGTGCGCGGAGAACTACAGCACGCTGGGAGGAGGCTTGAGTGAATCTTCTTTGAAATTTGCTTTTTTATTTCATATTCGCACTTTTTCTGTCAACGTTCGCCCGGGTTTTTCATGCTGGATTTGCAGGATGATGGAGAAAATCCATCATTTGAGTCACCGCTAGTTGTTTATGTTTCAGCTGGGGTAAATTCGTAGTGCGCAGACTGAAATAGACACTAAAATAGCCTGTGATGATGTGAGCTTAACCACGCAACCTATTTTAGGCTCTTTCATTAGAGTATCGTCGTTAATTATTCAAAAAATAGCACGTAAAAGAGCGGTGGGCTTTCAGATCGCTGGCTGTTACCGTAACGACGATTGTGGCTTGTTTTTAGAGTATGAGCGACAGTAAAATTCAAGTGTCAAGTGGACGATTTGAGTTTGCAATAAGCTAGACATGTTTATAGTCAAGTAGTAGTCTGCTTTTCAAGTACACTGCTGATTAGTGCACGTTCAAACCGGTGTTTTCAGGTCAAGCGTCTGGATATGATGGACGCAGTGAACTTGTCGGTTATTTTTGTCCTCTCGTGGTTTTGACAGCCCAGACAGACAAATACAAATAGGCAGCAATCCGCCTTTCCCAGTGCGGATAATCAAGCTTACGCAGTGCAGCAAGCGGTGGTGGTTACATGTGGATTTGAAAATGTTGTTTTCTTCTTCTTGTATTTTGTGTTCCTTTCTGAAAGTAAGTGGCTGTAGGGGTTGGGAGCTCTCGCCCTCTCTCTCCGTTTTTGGCGCCATTTGGCCACAATTGGCAAACGGCCTCATACAAGTGGAGATCACTTAGTCACCGCGTATTTGTCTTGTTCGACGCGTAATTCTGCCTGAAAATGGTCTTTTCAGCGTTTTCACGTCCCGATATGCTGTCGTTTATCAAAATGAGTTACGCCGCTTAGTTGACCCTTTTCAAAAAATCCTGTTTTGGACATTTTGGAAAGGGCACGAGTGAAGAAGAGAATAGACCTTGTTTTCGATGAAGATACACGAAATTGCGCATTTCCGTATAATGTAATATTCATTATAAGTCGACGTGTAGAGATCGTGGCGCTTGCGAGCGGGAGAAAAGGAGTTCTACTCTTTAATTGAATCAATTACGTCTCCGGGGACTTTATGGACGCTCTCACTCAAATAGGTGAAGATACAAGCTGCTAGTGTGTGGCGTTTGTCTTAATGAGCGAAGAAGAGAAAAAGCGAGAGAGAGAGAGCAAGTGGTCTTCGAACTGGCGGTCGTCGTCACAAGCATTTTGTAGCGAGAACGTGTGATTTGAATGCGGCGGGAGAAGTGGTTCAAAGACAAAGATTTTGTTCTTTTCATCTTTTGAGACTCGCAAGCACCGCACTTGTCCCAAGAGCGCCGTCGCATTTCTCTCCGTCTTAATCTCGGCGCCAGCAAATTGTCCTTTTTTTAATCGTTGCGAGACAACAAAGCATCACGTTAATGTTTCCGGTTACTTGGCCGATCGCTCTCACGTACTCTTGCCGATGCGTGCGAGCGAGCGTTGAGCACGGCTTCGAATCGTCATTTGTAGTTCAGTTCGTGGGATAATTGAAGTCTCGGAGCTTGCGTGACCCGTCAAATTACTCGATTTGCGATCTGTTCGCGCTCTAGTAACCGAAAATCTCAAAATATATTCTCTGCGGCCCGCATTGGCAATGTGACACTTTTGATTAATAAGCGCAGGAACGAGTTAATTCATTAAACATGCCTTCCGCGACTGTTGGTTTGGTTCCTGAAGTGCACGTTTGCAACTGCGGCGAGATCAGACAAATTGAGAAATGCGATATTGTTGGCTGTCAGAAGGCGGAGGGGAGGCGGACCGAAGGCACCTCCAAACGCTGTAATTTCAATAGATCATTCGCCGGTTTCAGTGGCCTTTGAACATGCGGCAGCAGGCGTCGGTCACTTCCTTTGCAGGAAGCAAAGAGCGAGATTCTTTGATCAACCGCTGCCGCCTGCTTTGCACAACGACTAAATTAAGCTTGCAAGCGAGATTACGGTGCGTTCCAGCCAGCAATTACCCCGTTGCGAACACTGATCACTCCTGGCACGCAGCCTCCGCTTCCTCGAAGTTGCACGCCGCCTTCTAGATGCTCTGCGTGCTCATTTGAACAAAGTTTGCCTCTCTCCCACAAACTCTCTAGTTTGACTCTTTTTTCGTGAATTACGGCTCATTTTCGGGGAAAATAGACGCGCAGACGATTCCGCGAATATCTCCTCTAAAGGAGCAGCATGGCCACTTTAATGGATTTCGAACCAGCGCGCGCCTCCTTCGGATTCACTATTTACTCATTCAGTTAGTCAGCACTTAACACCGCACGCGCGCAGATAAACAACCTCTCGCTCTTGGCGCCACCCTCCTGACCGCCGTCTGTGCGCGCGGGCGAGCGCAGACGCGGTTCCTTTTCCCGAAACCCTCAAGTTCTCATTTCGGAATTTCACATTAGGATCGAAGATGTTGCGTCCTGTTTATGTGTCACTCTTTGACAGAGTGGCGACACATCTTTGCCCGCTTGTTACTCTCCTGTTTTTTTGGGTTTTGAGTACAAATGAAGCAGCCTGAAGCGTGTTTTCAAGCCCCTCGCTCAGATAAAACGCTGACAACGCGACCGTTTTCAGTACCGCCAACAATGATGGGTTTGCTGTCGACCATTCGTGGAAAAGCTAGTCCTACCGAGGACCTCAAGCTGATCGCCAACGTTGAAGTGACTCCGATGAGTCAGAAGGAGCGTAAACTAATCATCCAAATGTATCCAGAGTAAGATGATTGTTTACTCTCTGCAACGCTAACGCATTTTATGACCTTTAGACTCCTGAACCATCATCCCCAACTGTTCCGCACCGTTTGGCTCCGCTCGGCCCAGCGAAGCAACTCCATTAAGGTGATCTATCATTTTTTTTCACAATTCTCTCTGACGTACCGCCTGTTGCCTACTTATGCATTGACATCGGTTTTCCAGAAAGCCTTTGGCGTGACTGATAACGAGAAACCCGAGGACAATGCAACATTTATGAAGATCCCTGTACAGATCGAGGCGTTCTTCAAGCAGCTGATCATTGGTTCACAGCTTGACGAGAAGAAGCTCGAAACAACGTGCTGTCAACTCGGCGCACGTCATGTCGACTTTATCGCGCGTGGTTTCCACTCGGTTTTCTGGGATATATTCATGGTAATCCGCGAGCCGCCCTCTACCACTCCATCCCTGTTTGTTTCCATTTGTAGGTCTGTATCGCGGAGGTGGTAGATGAAACACTCGCAGAGTTTGTCACTGTCCCGGACCAGAAGCGCCAAATCTCAAACGCATGGCAGCGTATGGTCCACGCGGTTGTCCATCACATGCGCGCTGGATACATGAAGCGACAGAAGGAGGTCGCTGGCGGTCGCAAGTCGATTGGCAACACTGAGAATATTTGAAGAAGAGTGTGTAGAACGAATGTGGTCTTTATGGTTCTGATCTCACTGTATGTAGTCGCTGTCGATTCCCTCACATTTACTCTTGGAATAAAACAGAAAAACGACAAAATCAGTATTTTGACATCTCATCTTGCTGGATCTGCGGTATTCAGAACAGCTTTCGCTGCTTCCAGCCCCAAATTTCCATAGTTTGCCTTTTCTCATCAGTTCCTTTACTAGACGAGCTCTAGAACGCGTCTATACCAACCCACTTTCCCTCTAAAAATAAACCAAAGACGCCAGTCTCATTTTTGACATCATCAACTTCCTTATTCGCTTCGCAGAGTTTGCAGCAGACTCCACAAATCCAAATTCAATAGAGAAAGAGTTTGTCGTTCCGGCTTTTTGCTATCGTTCGCAAAAAACCAAAATAATTGAATCTCTTTTTGCGGCATTAAAAATCTTCTTCTGTTCGCAATGTAATTCACTTTTTTCAGCTCGCCGACTCAAATCCTTTTCCAATTTATGGTCTTCTCCAGGCGAGCTCATTATTCCTGTGGATGATCGCCTATAATAACTGCTTTTCAGCAGGGCCGACCACCGCTTCTCTTCACGCAAAAAAAAAGACGAAAACAGTGATTTAATCTTCAGATACGCACACAATGTTCCCCCTCTCAGTCGGCAATTTTTCGACTCAATTCAATCAAAGGTCAACGACTCCTGTGAACTCCCACGGGCATTTGCGAACAATTTCAAAGTTTGAAAAACACGTGTGCCGCCGTCGTCTACTCTGGCATTAAGCGCGCGGGGCCGCTTTTCCTTGGTCATCTCTACACTCAATCGCCACCACGAACGCACTTGACTGTAGTAAATTCATGCATAGCAAATTACAATCGCCACCGTCCAGGCCGCCGCCGCCGTAAACATAACTTGTTGATCTCTTCTCTGCGTTCAGCGAGGGAGACAAATGCAGAAAATAAATTTTTCTTCACTTTCTGAGTTGCTCAACAGAGCAGAAAAGAGTAAGAAACACATTTTAATCCTGCGCAAAACAGCTTCTTTCAAAGTTTTTGTAGCCCGATAGCTGCTTCAGACTGAAAAGCGTCATTGTCAGTGAGAAGTAAACAACGGAAAATCCAATGAATGTTTAACGTTTGCTTTCCGAATCAACCGAATTCGAAATTTAGCTGACCTATTTGTATAGTTCATTTCAGCTAAATCGTTCTAAGTCAACGGTTCTGACTGTTGTCTTCCGCACAAAGAGAAGCTCTCTGATGCAAAACAACGAGAGGAATAAATCTGCTCAATGTCTAGCGGCAAACCTGCCTCGTTGTGTAGTGTTCAAACATCGGCAATATCCTAAAGAAGAGAAAATTAGAGGCTTTGGTTATTATACGAAGAGCCAAAACAAACTTGATTTGTTTTTGGCACTACGTCATAGTCTGCGCATGACACATCGCTAAACCGCGTGTGTGTGTGAGTATACGTGGTTGCTTTCATCTTTAAAGCGTGCTTGGTTGATTATCAACTTTCTAGTTCAACGCGCATTCGATACGGGCGATTAGAAATGTCTCGCAAGTTCATTTTGAGACGCTGGTGTCTGAATTAGATCGGAAAAACAGCCAGAGTTGAGGTTGGGGTTACTCAAGGTGATGAAATTGATGTCAAGGGAAACATGTTCTTCTAGTACCGTAATCAAGTAACGTGTAGCGAACATCCTTGATTTGTGTGATTAGTTCAGCTTTTTTTGTTTTCTAAGGTATACTGGCTTGATCAATGATCAATTGAGTGCCCGCTATAGGGGGGTTAAATGCCTGGACATGCAAAGCATTACGCGTTTTTAAGGCTAATGAACGGTTTCAATAGGTGATAACCAGAAAATGAAAAAAAGAAGTGGCGTTTTGCTGCGTTAGCACACGCTCGATGCTTGTTGTTCAATCCACAGACATCGTAGCGTTGTCGCAGCTGAGTTCTCGATGACATGCGCTAAACAAGAAACCCCGCTCCCTCCCGAATTGTACACCTTCAAATACTCGTTTACTTTGATTCAAACACAATTACAGTAGACAATCTACAATCGCTGGCAATATCGAAGTTAAAAGAGTTTCAGGCAACAGTGAATACAAGTGATGCTTGTGTGCGATTACCGAGTTTTTTTCGTAAGTGATACAAACAGCCTACACAGCGTGAGTACCATGATATCATCGGGAGACAAGTATTGCAATCAACAGAGAGAGAGAGAGAGACAACAGAAACAACAAGAAACAACAGTCATGTGTGTGGAGGAAACGTACACATATGCAGACCCGAGATAGCGCAAAAGAGTTGAGCGCTTAGGCACAGGGATAAAAGCATAAACCGGAAGAAAGAGGAAAATTTTATGATTTTAAACAAAAGGCCACTGAGTGATTTGAAAGCAACAAAGAACCTGTTCCAACTAACCTCTCTACTCACACAACAAACTTGTGCAAATGCGCACAATTGCGTGAAGAAGTGAAGAAAGAGTTCGAGACAAGGCGAACAGGCGACCACAACGTGCAAAACGCAGAACAGAGGACGACGAACAAACTATACTACAACTGTTGCAGCAAGAACGGCGGCTGAAGGTAACGGAAGGACAGAAGATAGAGGAAGTAAGTTGATTTACGCTCGGTGGCACAGTACACGTGGTCGACACAGGCAGTGGTCAATATTTGCGATTGAAGATTCTGCAATCAGATTTGGAGAGTACTATGGTGATCTGATAGTTATCATCATCTTCAAGCGGATTGTGTTACAAACTAAGCTTGCGGGAGCGTGGCAATGCCCTGGAAAAGGGAACAGAAATTTGAAAAAAGCACACAGTGGAAATTGTCGTTTTTGAGAAGCGTTCAGCGAAGGACAGCTAGCAGTGGGGAGAAGCAAGCTGAATGAGTGCACAGTGTTAGCTAGAGGAGTGTGTTAGGTGGAGAGCATGCGAACAAAGGTGACGAAAATTGTGCGCAAGCTGTAGGTGCGTGATACTGGTGCTCATTGCTTCTTCTTCTTCTCCATCTTGACAGGGACAAATTCACAACATACATCTCTAGCTACATGAACGAGTAGTCAGTAGTTGTGGGTAACGAGACGAGTAACGAGTCTTTTTATCTCACTTTTACAGGTTTGAAGAAAAAAAATACTTACGTACGGTAATTCTATGTACAATGTGTGCGCACTGACTCTGACAGAGAAGACAGGCTCAAGGAGAAGAGGTTGAAAATTGAGGTTCACGCACGAATATAGAAGATAGATGGGCTGGTCAATAAATAGGTTTACTTTAATTACCCCAAGGGCCTGGTGCACCTGTAAATGTTTGTGAAAGCGTTTGTAGAGTGGTACGGTGGTTTTGGAGGCAAGGGACAAGAGACAGAGAGAGAGAGTGATTAAGGACACAAGGACGTTAATCGAGTCGACTACAACACCGACACCCGATTGATGTGAGACGAATCATAGTAGGGAGGAAGACAAAGGAAGAACCCGTGATAGGAGAGCGTGTAGCTTGGAGGGAGAAACACTGTGTTCAAGAGGTAGTTGCTGTGCGGCGCAGCTCATGTCAAGGCTCGAGGTTTGTATGCTGTAAGGCAGGTTAATTTGTTACGTTTTCAAGTCTTCTCTGTGCAAGGCAACTTGTATGTCTAGGCGCTTGGTTTGTTAAATTGTGTGAATGTGTCCTCCGGAAAGGGCTACAGGAAGAAGCAAGCAAAAAAAGAATGAATTAATGTCCTTAGGAGAGTCGAGATTTTGACGTTGAAGGCGTGTTTGAGGTGTTAAGCCGAGATGGCAATGTTGTAGTCGTCGATTTCGATGTTGTCGCCGTTGTCGACGACGACGAGTTCAACGAAACGAGAGGCGCAAAGACGGTCACATTTGGCTCGTCCGGGATCTCCAGTACGTACGAGACAAGATCGCTCGAATCGTCGCCCCAGTCGAGAAACGGCATCACTCTAAAACATCGCATGACAACTCAACATTGTCTCTCCTTCATCATCAACATATGGTGTACGTTCCCGTTCCTGTCAAGAGGAGGAGTGAAGGAGGAGGAGGATGAGGAGGACAAGAAGAAGAAGAAGAGGTACGTTCGTTTGTTTTATAAGGCATTTTATAGCTCTGTCAAACTATGTGTGTGGTCCTGATCATGCATATAGGAAGGAGGATAGGCCAGAGGAGACGACGAGAGGGAGAGGATTCTGTAAAAGAAGATAGTCGTAGAAGCTCACACCGTTCCGCAAAAGTTTGGGAATTGGGGTCGTGTACCCGCGTGCTTTGTGACTGACGGCGTCGTCAAAGCGACGTGACACAAACACTAAAACGAAAAAGGAAAAGAAAACTAACTTGTTGATGAGAACGTCTTCAAAGAGGTCTTTCTCGCGTTGCTCGTATTGCATCTTTGTCTGTTGCTGGTTGATCGACTCTCCCCGCGGAATGCATTTGGTAGAGAAATGCGTGTCCAACATTGTTCCTGGCACTTTTTTCATAATTTCCTGACCCGCTGCTGTGTTGAAGTCCTTTTCGTTTGGCACCAATCTGAAATGGCCATTTTAGGGGTCAACAATGGAAGATTTGGAGTCTGTGTGATGACAAAAAGCCGCTTTTACATCATTGATTGTTAAGCTTCTTGTCGGCTTCAGTTGGGATTAGGCTTAGCGTTGATTTGACCCTGATTTCGTGTTGCACCACGCAGTTCAAAAGTCTGTTTCTATGTTTTGATTATAATAAACTGAATCTCAGTTCCAGCAACTAGCTAAGCTTGTGTGCCCATCTTTTTGAGATTTTCCATTTCTAGAGCTGCTCTTGTACGCTGCAGAGCAACGCAGTCCTCAGACGGATTTAAGCAGACAATCTGACTGAACAACGTCTTTGTTGTCCGTCTCATCCGTCTTGAAATAACATTCTGGTTAACTGTTTGCTGAGAGCCCCATTTGCAACTAACAAATCAGCGTTGTTGATAATTGAGTTGTTCCTTGGTTGTTTGGATGTTTCGCTACGATCTATGCGCTCAGAAAAAAAAACTCAAATTCCGGTTCTGCTATGATCATGATGGACTCAGCGTTCATACTACGCACATGCGCTGATTCAATTAGAAGCGCACGCAAGGTCGTTTGTTCAAAAGCGAACATGAAACAATCCATCATGTTTCTCAGAATCCATTGCAACGAGCGCTTAAACAGTCTAAAGCGTTCTCAAGGCCAGCGACGTTAGTGACGGCCTAACGCGTTGTTTGCTCACAAATCGAAATCAAGTAATATGATATGGTCAAGAAAGCGAAAGCCACATTCTAACGCAATAGTTGGCGTGCAATGCCTGTTCATTGGACCATCGGAACTACACAACAAGCTAGTTACCATTGAAATTGTGGACGAAAATCAAATGCGTCTGACTGGCTTGCGTTCGGATTGTTTTGCTTCTAGAATTCTCGCAATCCCAACACAATTTAAGGCAAAAAACCCGGCTTTTGAGCCTTGTTGTTGTTGAAAATTCACATCGTAACGTGCAATTTAACGTGATTCTGCGTATTCATCTCAAACTATTGAAAATCGCCCTCCAAAATTCGATGTCACCCGGCGCAAACTGTTAGTCTACGGAAGTGAAAGTGATCAAGAGAGGATTAAAGGCACATACGTATCGCGAAGAGCTCGATTGAATTCGATTTGTTCCCATTCCAAGTAGTCCCGTTCGTATTCTTCTTCGGACAACTTGTCCCTCGGATGCGCCTGTCCAAACTTCTCATCGCGACACGTCAACACTGAAATCAATTGCGATCAACACTTTGCTTGAGAAATGTTCACACCTCGGTAGTTCTTGTACTTTTCCATTGAAAGTGTGGAGACGTGAAGACGGTTCGGCTGGTAGACCGGCTCCGCCATCCACGACACGGAGCCCTGTCGCATGCCCGAAGTGTCCGGAATCGGATTCCTCTCGAGGCAGACGGCCGAGCCGCACAGCAGTACAAGGAATAAGGCACTGTGGATACCGGCGAAGGGTACAAAGCATCGGCTACGGTATCGCATGATTTCGGAAGACTCACGGCGACCCTTGGTCACACCATGGAGCGGGAGAACAGTATGAGGAACGGTGCTGAAACCTGCGTTTGCGGTTAATGGGAAATTCTGACGAAAGGAAGATTGAACGACGACGACAATCGGCATCGCCACCTCGGCTTGACACTCAACTACCACCTGAGTAGCGTTCTCTCACACAACAACACCCAATTGACAGCAAAGAATAGCCTTTTGAGAGATGAGCAAAATAGGAAGGGGACGGTAGGCACGCCTATTTACTCATCCGCCATTATTGTTTGAGATTTCCCGCCACGAGAACGCCGCAGTCACGTCCAGTCGTTTGAGCAGATTGGGGGCCGCAGACAGGCGCTAGCAAACGAAATAATTAAATAGGCCCCTAAATGTTGCGTGCTGGGAATTATGCAACACAGCAGAAGAGGAGGTGAAGGAGGAAAAGGGCGAGCGCGCACGCCGGGTCTTCGTGTGGCAAGAAACTTTTTGCGACGAGCAGCCATTGCACGCCGACTGCACCGAAGGTCGTTTGCGGCGCTCAATGCGAGAAGGACAGCGAAGCGAACAGTTTTTAAACTAATCACTTTACACGCGCGGCGCGTCTTAGATCACGCGTGCTAAACGGTCGACCGTAAATGGGTGGACGAAAGGGGAGAACAAGCTGCTGGCAGCTCGGGCATGCCGTTGGTCGACGTTTCCCTTTTCTTCTGTTTGTGGGAGAGTTTTTGCCGCCCTACCAGCGAGCACCGTCGTCGCGACATCACCCGCCGGAGCGACGGCCGAATGCAGCGAAAATAAATGTAAACAAGCTCGAGTCCCCCTCTCGCTCTCTCTCATCTCTCACGTTCACTCCGCGATCGTCCGTTCAGCGATGCACTCTGTTTCTCCCTCACGGTTTCTCTGTCACAAAAAATTGCCCCTCAAAATGAGTTCTTTCAGAGAGCCACACTTGCGCACACACACACAAACGAAAACAGTGGAATATTGCCGCTTGGAGGCCATGAATGGCCGCAGAGAAGCAGTGAGAGAAGAGTCGGAAAGAGAAGAAGAAGAAAAAAACGGCGATTTTGTGGTTGGCAACAATGGGTTCAGTGATGAATTTTGCCTCTCAGAATGCAGATTATATTGCACTTTTGTACATTCTATTTACAAACAGCGGAAACGGCGTGCATTCGTTCACAAACACACCTCTCTTCTAGACAGTCGTCACAATCTTTGGAATCTTTAGCGGTGCAGCTGATCGAGGCGACCGCGTGTAATTTATGAGGCGAACTGTGTTACCCGGCGAAGAATTCTTCTTCTGCAATGTCGCACTTCGCTCTTCGCACCTGCTGAAAAAAAAGAAGAAGAGAATCAAGCTTTCAAGTTATCACCAACCTCGGCGGTGGCGACGACGCTGATCGACGGCACGTGATATCGGCATGATAAAGAATTGCTATTACGGGAAAGGCGACAAAGTAGAGCGCAACGAACACATCGAATATGATGAGAGTCACGAAACTGAGTCCTTTGTCGAGAGTGTCGTTCACGCCGATCATGTAGAACAGCGTTGAGCATACGATAATCGAGCACATTATGTAGACGACTGAAATTGTGCACAATTTCAGTATTTTAGTGCATCCTCTGTACATTGTGTGGCTCGAATTCCAACATCATAACGACAATCGTCTGTCCACTCTCGTCAAATGCTCTTTTCCGCAAGCGCCTACGTCAAATTAGCTATTCCTAATCTCTGAACCTCTACTTTTGTTTTCCTCCCCAGCTCGCTTTGAACAAAGGAAACGAAATGTTCATTTTTCGTCTCTTACTTGAGCACACCGCATGCCGCGCTGATGAGTGTACATCGAAACATGAAATGAATACGTCTCAATCAGTCATCAAGCAACCAAACGACGTAACAACGTTGAATCATTTAGTATTGACGCTGCAGTTTGCACACTTTCAGTTCAAAGACCAGAATAAAGCGTAATGAAGCCACAACTTACCGAATGTTGGATACAGTGTTTTATTCATCTTCTCTCTGACAGAACGCGCGAACAGCAATTCGTTCGTTTGCTGCTGTGTCGCTATTGCTGTCGTTGTCTGTTGTTGTTGTTGTTGTTCAGGCTCCTCGGAGGGTAGTTTACTTAGAAGAACGAGTAAGAAAAAGGCCTAAAAGCGCCAGACGATGTATCATAAACAGTGATTACTTCTGTTTTGCGCCAACTTACGAATAATTGAAGGGAGCCGATAACAATAAAGCTGACGAGAATGGTTATGTAGTGAACACCCGTTTTGCCAATTCTCTCTTCAGATCTCTTTTCACAAAAGCGTCTGTACACCGTAATCTCCGGATTGAAATAGGCGGTCAGCTTGAGATACAAATATTCGGCAAAGCCGATAAAGTACTAAATCGCAGCGAGGGTGTGCAAGAGCGGAAGTTGGCAGCGCCACACTTACCGCCAAAATGACGATTGAATACGCGATTGTGGCATAATTACTGCAAAGCCACTTATAGAAGTTCTCGTACCATCCATTAGCGGCTTCACCGCGTTCAATATCGACTGCTGTTGCTCCATCGTTCGTAGCCATGAAACATCGCCTCTTCTGAAACAAACTACCTGATTGCGGTCGAGCTGAACAAGCTCTTCTGTTGCTCTGATTGACGCGCTAAACGTGTTCTCGATAAAGCCGATTTAGTTTGACAAAGTAGCACACGAGGAACAATTGAAAGTAGAGGGTGAGTCATCATCACTCGCACGCATTCATGAAAAGTTCACGGCCGCGATGTTATGATTTACGGAAGCCGAAGCGAGCCGCCAGCATTTCTCACGTCAGTTCAATTGGATGACGCAACGCTGAGAGGGAGTTCCGCGCACGTTTCCATAGTGAGCGCATTGATTTGGATTGACCTTTCGAACGGATTAACGAGCTTAACTATTCATGTTCGGAATTTGATGCGGATTTGAAAGTTGAGCGAACTTGACCTTAGAGTACAATAGCGAATGCTACAAAATACAAGAGACCGGAAAGCGATGGCGGATTAAGAGCAAGTCGAGTGACAATCATGTAGAAATCGAATCCATTTGCCACAGAATCAGGGTTGTTTTTCGGCCCAACGGTGAAACAAGTGCAAACCGCGCACAGGACACGGGCAGCGAACACATTGGGTCTGTTTGATTCGCGCGCTCGCGCCGGCAGTTGATGGCCAATCGGAAAGATGAAGGGTATTTGCGTTGGTGAGCTGTTTGGCCCGGACGCCAATAGGCAATGTAAACATCATACGTGGAAATGTAAAAGGGAATGAAACGAGTGAATTTAACGCCAGGAGCGATTGGTCAGCGTTAATCGAATCTCTTTCTCCAAATAAAGGTCGGTCCACGGTCAGACACCAATGGAGGTCCGTCCTTTGGAGGAGCTCTGGTTTTGGCTATTAAATCAAGGAAAGACACACATGTACACGTCTGGTAGAGGCTCTAATCCGAGGAGTAAGACCTAGGTAAACAGTTTCGAAGACGTCAAACCAGCTGAATCTTAGATTACTATCCGAGAACATACAAATTTTGTACTTTTTTGAGTTCATAGATTCAGTTAATGTGATGTGATTAAACCAAAAGGGCGCATACGTGGTTGTTCGGGTGGTTTTCCACCTATCAGTGTGTGAACAGTCGGCAAACTGCTGCTCAGAAAACGGAAATGCTTATGCATTAAACTGTCTGACAAACACGGATTACGGAAGGGGGTTGTTTGTGCAATGCGGGGGCATTTCTTGTTCGGTGACTAAGCGTTCACATGTGCAAATAGAATAGAACACAAAAATACCATATAGGAGATCGTTTTTGTTGTTGTCAATGGCGGTTCTGACGGTGACAAAGGCGAAGAGCTTAGTAGAGTGAAGTTGATATCAACAAGATTTAGATTAGTGTGTTGTTGACTAAAAATAGTGCATTCCACGATTGAAACCCTATTTGTGGGCACAAGCAGGGTTTAGAACAAAGTTCAGACTTGTTCAAACGGGAACTGACAATGTCTAAAAGAAGCGAAAGAGGCGGAAACCAGTCGCCCTGTACGCAGAGGAGCTAACATTTAGATCTTCCTCCGTGGAGTAGAAAGGGTGATTAGTTAACTTTACAGAACAGAAATTCGCGTATTTGTTCGCTATCATTGGTGAAGATCACAACGCACTAGAATCTACACATCGCAACTTGAAACAGTATGCCGTCAGACCATAGTTTTATGAGATATCATCACCAGCACCGCCAGGAACGACCGCCTAATAGACATGGGCATCGCTAATGGTGCCTTCCTGAGCGAATAGAGCGGTTGCGGACGTCCGACAGACGTAAATAAACAGGAAGAACGGAAAGTGGCGAAATTGAGAAGATCGTCTGCCCCAGAATCCGTCATCCGCCTTGCTGCTTGTACCACTAGCATTTGTGGTTGGTAATCCGCAATCAGAGAAGTGAATCAGAGATTCT